>OU611754.1:7597518-7725018 GCA_914767535.2 Dunaliella primolecta | reverse complement strand
CGCATATGCATGAGCAAAAGCCAGGGATGGACAGGTGGTCGGCCTGTAAGCTTGGACCTTCCGGTGGGAATCAATGCGAAACGACTTTTAACTCCAGCCTCCAATCCTTTACATTGGTAATACTTGCATGAAGTGTTTTCACATTGCAAAGCACGTTGGTTTGCAGGCTGCCAACCTCCCTCCCCCAGTCGGACTTCTCACCCTTCCCTTTGAAATCAAGGACCATATCTTGTCAAAGCTGGAGGTAGGTGTGTGCCCTTTTTGGGAACGTCAAGATAGGGGCCTTGGCTATCAATTACTAAACTGATATGTACTCATTCTGCACCCCTTTAAAAGATACTTAGTTCAGTAATTTCGCTCTATTTCTGCCACTCCGTCAATAAATGAAATTGTGCGATCCGCACAAACCCGCAGGGGCAAACAGCTTCTGCTCTGCCCTCGTATTCCAACTTACTCAAACTTCAAAGATCAATGGTGCTTGCTGTGCAATCCGTGCGTGAGCTCTTTCGTTCCAAGGCGTGCAACTTTAAGACTTCTTACAAGGCTAGCGAGCGCAGCAAGCCCTTGAAAGCCCCAGTATGCACCGCCGCTAGCTCAGGACGAGGGTTCACTCTTAAAGTGTAACGCTTTCTGATCCTTTGCAATTTTGTCCGAAAAATCAGTGTGAATTTCAAAACACAAAAAGTAAAGCAGCTTTCTACAGAGCCGTCTACTGAGCCCTTAAATTATCGCATTATTTTGAATCGCTGCTAGATTGACATTGCATTCTGTCGAGAGCTGGAATAGAGCAGCAAGGTTTATGTACGGAGAGATTTTATTACACATTAAAGCTTTGCATTGCTTTAAAAATACTGTTATCGCAAAATATAATTTTCACTCAGTTATTATAAACTTGTTACAAGGAAACACGCTAACATCCTTGTTGCTAAATTTCACACGCACAGCTAAATTCTTACACACAGCACAGAGAAAGCATAGCTATATCATAGCCGCGCCTTGGACTCCTAAACCATCTCCTTTTCCAGTTAAGGCGACTTCTTACAGCAGCAAGCCTACTGTCACCAGGAAGCCATGCATAACACACCAATTGTTTGTCCATCCTGTAGACCAGGAAAATTCTTATCACACACCACCCCAAACAATCAAAAAAGGTGTATTTTCATCATGCACCCGCACAAATCTACACACATAAAGAAAGTTATTTTTTTCGAGGTGCAAAATTTGTCTGCACCCCTGAAAAACATTATTTTTGCGGTGTAATGTATTGGGTAGTCCCCACGGCTGGCCCACCCCTGTCCTAGGCAAAAAGTGGCCATTTCCTGTTGCCTAGCATATCTCAGCACCCACTGCACCATTCCGGGACCTGAGAAGTGCATTGGACAGCTGATTTTTTTCTCTACAAGATGGTGTAAACATCATGCAGGGAGGTGCAGTGTGTGGCCGGCAAACAAGGCAAAACAAAATCCGACACCTGGCTGTCAGCCTCCCATTTTGTGGCCAGTGAACCAATCCGCGCCCTCTCTGTCCCTAATCATCAAGCATATCGCCCAGCCTTTTCGAGGCAAAATTGGGGACGGGAGCTTGCGTGGGCGCGAGTGTGGCCCAGAAAAAGTGCTGCGACACCCAGATAAAAGCAAACCATTTTTCACACAGGCCACCGTTTGGCCTCATTTAAGTTTTGTTAGACGCTTCATGGTCCCCAGCCCGCGGGGATGTGCTCAGGTCACCGAGGGACGCTGTGGTTGCAACGCGATGTCACTTCTGGCATCAGCGTGCACACCTATCCTGATGGGTCCCCCACCAGCATGCTCCCCCAGTGGCCCCCATCAAATCCTGACAACACAGCATGATTAGATAACCTAAGAGCACCTTAAGTCCAGGAGTGCTGGTCATTTGGTGCAAGTTTGAAATTCCACCTTTTTCTGCCAAAATGGGTGCAAAACATCCTCTGAGCCACACAGAGCACCTCCACATGCCTAATTTTCTGCTTTGCTCATTACTTGAGACTTAAAATCATGATAGGGTTGCTCAGAGCATGCACAGAGGGGGATGTAGGGCCTGGGATTGCAGTTTGCCACACTTAAGGTGGTCCAGCCGTAGGGACGACCATTGTCGATACGGTACTCTGTAATTAGTGCGCTGCGGTTGTACTCATCTTTTTGATGGGGGCCATGGTCTGTAATCCACGTGTAGCTTGCTCACTTGCTTGCTGCTCAGATCTCTCTCTCTCTTTCTCTCTCTCTCTTTCTCTTGTTTGTTTGATTGGTTTGTAGGTGCGTGATCTGTCTGTCTTGGCCTGCGTGTGCATGGAGCTCCGGCAGCTGGCTGACACTGACCACCTCTGGAAGCCTGCCTTCTTGCAAGAGTTCCCCAACACCAACATCCAGGAGCGCAGTATGGCAGAACGCCTAGGCTACAAGCAAGCGTACATCTTCCAGTGGCGGGTGAGGATTCGCATGGCCATGCATAAAAGGAGTGCACAACTGCAAAGTGCTTTGCAAACTGCTCATGATGATAAATGCAAGGAGCATCCATAAGGCTACATCATTCAAAGCAAGATGGGTGTGGGTAGTAATTGCTTCTGCTCGTGATAAATTTGCTACTTGAGATGGAGTTAGGCCTTTCTATCCCCTGAGATGGTGAAGGCAAGTATGGTACACCTCCCTCTGATTTGCTAAATTGAACAATTCCCTGATGCATGACGGCTGGAGCTATTCGTGTTCAGACTTGCCCAAGTAAAATGTTACCCCATTCATTGTGGCTGTGATTGCAAATGCTCTTCAACATGTGTGCAATTCCATTCCCATAACAAAGGGAAAGTCGCAGGCCAAAGAGCTGACCTCCTGCAACTCCTGCGTTTTTAAGCCTCCAGCTTGGTATACATCTGGGATGGTGTGTCCCTGCCAGCAAGCCTAATTGACGTCCAATTAATTAAGGCCAAAATGAAACGTCGTTTCCCTTCACATACCCTAGCAGGAAGATGTTCACAGTATACAGGAACAGGCGTAATGCTCCAACATTGGTGCCAACGGTGACTGTGCCATTCTTTTTCATTGTGTGGATGCAGGCCCGGAAGCAGCGCCAGCAGCGTGCTCTGGCTCAGTCCCATCTCCGCCCAGGATATGGCCCGCCAATGCCTGGGCCACTCTTCCCCAGCAGAGGACCCACGTTTCCACCCAACATCATCGGTGAGTGCAAAGATTTGAAGACAGCAGCAGCCTGCTCTATGACTCAGCAGGATCAGTACCTATACAAGCACGGCTCGACAGAAAAGGCCATGATGAAAGCGGAGGCAGGGGTAAAGTGGAGCCGAGTGTTGGCAGAAGTTCAGAGTGTGTAGCTGCTAGGGTATCAAGGAGCCCGCTCCGCCGCGTCCATCCTCATTGGCAGCATCTAAAAGCCGTGCTTTGGTCACAATGCTGCCGCATGCAACCCCCTCCCCAATCCCATTCCCAGGTGGGGACTACGACCGACTCCCTGGAGGACCGAGCTATGGTGGCATGATGCCTGCATTTGGGCTGTTTGGAGGTGTGAACCATTTTTGCAGCTGCAGATTCCATGCTCTATTCGCCGCAAGCATGAATTGATAGCATATTGTCACTTCTTTCATTTGCACAAACAGGCCAGCACAGCCCCTTTGCATGGGCAAAACGAATCTCCCCTGTGTAACAGTCTGATGAAGCAGTGCAAAATGATATCTTTGTCGTCCCTTACATGTGTCCAAAAATGTAATACCCAGGGACCTAAGCGCGTTGAACTTGGGCAGGGATACACCATGCATCACATCAAGCATTACCCAAATCAGCGCCTTTAAATGCCTATCTATGCCTTCTGAAGATAGGCTCATGCACATCCCCTTGCGCCTGAGTCCAGGTGTCCGAGGCCCGCCTCTGCCAGGGGAAGGGAATCCTTTGCAATTGGGTCCAAGCATGGGGGGAAGTGGTCTGCGTGGTCCGCATGGTTTGCTAGGACCAGGGAGGGGTTTTATGGGTGGGAATGCGCGGGGTGAAGCAGGCCGGCACTTTTTTGGCTGAGTTTTATGGAAATTTGGTCCTCCTGTAGAGAAGGCTGTTGGGCCAGTGGGCGTGTGTTGTTGCATGCAGAGCTGAATTGCTTGGCGGGCCTTATGAACGAGCATTCAAAATAATGCATGTATTTGAGGCCATTCTTGCATGTGCACGCATTGCCAATGTACAATGGGATGCGAGAGGTCCTGCTGACAATTGCAGCTGGGCCGTCATTTTTGTATTATAAGCTCATCATTTTTTCTTTGTTGTTATTTTCTTGACTGCTTCATGAAGCATTACTTCTTTTCATATACTTTGTCCGGCCTTTTGGCATTTTCACGCTCCCTGTGTTGTCTAAATGTTTGATCCTTTCCCTTTGGTGAGAACCTTGCTAGCTTGCTAGCTGGGGAATCTTTCCTTAATGCACGCAGCCTTTTGGGTGGTGCAGACTTTTCTTTTTTTCCTTTTCTTTCAAGCGTTTGAGAAATACAAAATAAAAAAGGAAAACTGCGTAGGCAGAGGGAACTCTCCCTACATCAATTAAGGAAAAGGAGACACATTGGCGCAGAAAAGCCGTGAGTCCCCTCCACTACAAGGTTTACAAGGATATAGTCCCCTCCACTACAAAGCCACTAAACAGGAAATGCTAATGGGGATCTGGGGGCTGACTGGAAGCACCTGGCTCCAGAAAAATATAGGAAAACTACGTATGCAGTGAAACACTTCCCGCATCAATAAAGGGGGCCACATTGGTGCACAGACCATATGACCCCCCCACCACGAAGTGGGGGGAGAACCTGCCAGTGGCTGTGAGAAGTAATATTCTCAGAGGGCATGAAAAAAGGAAAAGGAAAAGCTACGCAAGCGGCTCACATCTCAAGCGTTGTATTGAGGAAGGGCCGACCCCCACCACCACAAGGGCTCGAACTCGGGACCCCCCGCCGCCTGAACGAGGACGAGAAATTGACTCGTCTTTGAATTGTAACTCACCGGCCATCCACTGCCTTTCCTTAACGAGCAGCAATCCGAAGACTGCTACCCGCCAGGTTCCGTTTACTTGCGTAAAGGAATCCAATGGAGGGCATGAGCACATGGGTTTACATAGGTAACCTACAGTCCGAATCTAGCTGATCGGTTGCTGGTGAAACATTCTCACCAGCTTTCACAAAGTTAACAACAAGTAAACAAGTTTCTACAAGCGTTTGTGCCCAGCACCCACTAGAGCACATTAGGGACATGAGAAAGAAAAAGCCCCGCCAAACATAGATGATGATGATGATGATGATGATGATGATGATGCAGAAGTGTTATGTCTTGATCTCATGAGCACGCCTAGCGGTAATAAGCTTGTTGGCGTACATAACAGAACATTGAATGGGCATGCAGTTTGCGAGCAACTTTTTTGGCACGTCGGTGGTCAAGTCCCAGTTCTTTAATTTGGTTAAGGGCACGATCAATATAGCAGGTCCCAGTAACACCCAGGAGGATGGTGTGGAGGGTCGCGACTTTTGCACTAATGAGTTTGCAAATTCTGAGACCTCGGAGGTCTGCATGCTGCCGCTGTGCCGCCTCCAACTGCTGTCCAGGCCTCATGTCTTCAAGGGGTTGGCCTACAGCCCGAGACTCTTGCTGATCGGCTGCTGGTGAAACTTTCTCAACCAGCATCAAAAATTGCATTCAACTCTGACAAATTCTTCAAAAATCTATACGAGTCTTGATCTAGGAAACCTCGTGTCTTCACAGTACTTGATCTCAATCAAGTACACATGCCGCTGGTTCACATTCAGTTGGTGGGGTTGCCTCACGCTGTTGTGGTCCTCTGTGTGGGGTTGTGTCCGACACGTGGTCCTCTGTGTGGGGTTGTGCCCAACACAGAGTCCGCTGCCATAGTTGCACAGTACGTGAGTACGGGTACGAGTACGGGTACGGGTACGGGTACGAGTACGGCAGCTTGTAAGAGAGCGGTACGGTGTGTGCAAACACACCGTGGTGCCCCATCCATGCGTGGCTTTGCCAGCACAGGTGCTCTAGCGTGTATTCAAGCCACAATCAAACCATTTCAGACATAGAGAAGTAGCCTAGTACCCTGCATGATGCATCATGCGCTCATGAGCCATGAAGCAGCTCCTTATGCGTTGCTTGCGCATGCCCATACGCCCATTCAAGTGCATGCATGCACTGCTCATGCCCCGCTCCTGAACATGCTTGGGTCCTGTACCTTACCCAGCTCCATCATTTCCTTTTTCCTCAAGAAAAGGGCACCCTCTTGGTCTTCTTCCCCTAGTCAAACCATGCAACGCGGTGCAATAGCACGCACGCATTTCAACACAAAGCAGGACGTGTTTTATTATTATAACAATAATAAATTATTACATTTAGCGCCGCATTGCAGACGTTTGGCTGTTGGCTCCAGACGGGGTCGTTGGCCCACCTCTGCCTCCCGCCCCACCGTGCCTTCCGTGCCACGTACTGGTACGAGTACGGGTACGAATGGTACGGGTACGCGTACCGTGCAACTATGTCCGCTGCGTAACGCATGGCTCATCGGATGGTGAGAGCAGGAGGTAGAAGGAAAAGAAGAAGTGGGTTTGGCTTTATAGGGAGTAATCAGTACAGCATCAGGACAGCTGGAGTTGAGTCACTGTCTAGACATTAATTAAGGAAGTCACGGTCTAGACATTAATTAAGGAAAAGAGGATGCATAGGGCCAACCATTTATTCCCTCCACCAAGAAAAAGGAAAAAGCCAATGGGGATCAGGAGGGTTACTAGCAGTAACCCAGATCTCGGTGCTACATCAGTGATGAGAGTTGAGAGAAGTGTTCTCAAGAGCGCGTCTGGTGCTAACAAGTTAATAAGCGTACTGGACAGAGTGTGCTTGGAAGAAGGAAAAGGAAAGAGGAAAGAAAAGAACGCTAGAAGCATATTAGATTTTGATTACACTGGGAGACCTTCAGTCAGACTGTGGCTGGTCCATGCCAGCCAACAGCAAATCCAGAAGCTCAGACATAAAACAGAAAAGCTTCTTGTTGTCTTGCAAGAGGAAATCAGATACAGCTTGGACACTAAGTTGATGCCGCAAGACAGATTGTGCAAAAGAAAAAAAGAAGTGAGAAAACACCAGTGGGCTCTTTGAGCCAATGTGTCTCTCTTTCCTTAATTGATGTAGGGAGAGTTTTCTCTGCCTACGTAGCTGTTTCTTTTTCTAGTAGGCAGTGAGAACACTCCCTACCTCAATTAAGGAAAAGGAGACGCATTGGCTCAAAGAGCCGTGAATCTCCCTAATCTGGCCAGAGGGCAAGGGGGAAGCTAGTGTGGGTCTGTTGGGTTCCTGGCAGCACGCGGTTGTGCAAGAGAAGCATCACCAGGTAAAGTCTGAAAAAGCTCAAAATATTTTCGCCTTAGAGCACATATCCCCTCATACCCACACATGAAAAGGACATGAACCTCATCTTGAATTTGTCTGCATGAGCATCGATTGCACACAGGAGACATCCCATTCTCCCAAGACGCAGTTTCCACATTCAAAGTGTGAGCTCTTAACCTAAATTGGCTGACATAACGCATGTCATGTTGAGACATATCCAGATGCAAGTACCCCGGCAGCCAGATGGGTTTGCGTGTAATGTGGTCGAAAGGCAGAGCAAAGAGTGCTTGGTATGTTGCCAACTTGTTATTTGTCATTTGTTATTTGTTTCTCGTGGGTTCACTCCCTCGACATCTCTCCATACACCACGTAATCTGTGCCTCAAATCATCAGTGAAATCTTGCAAGGAAATAGGTGTACCCTGCTTCATTACTAAAACAAAAGGATCACAGCGCCGTGGTCCTTGTACGCCCTCCAGGATCTGGGCAGTTCAGCACGAGGGAGCCCTTGAGTGCAAATGCAAAGTCTGCCTTCAGAACTTTTCCAGAGCTGGACAACTCCCTCCCCAAAAACAGGTGTTTTTAACATGCTCTCAGCATAGGTGGGCCCCAACCTTGGCCGGTCAATCTTGGTTGCAAAAAATATTTCTGTAGGATAAAGCTGCCGAGCCCCTGAAAGATGGTAATAGAGATCACGGTGCTTCTGCTTTGAGGCCTCAAGCTGATTCTTGCAAGAATCAGGCCCAAGCTTGGGCCTGGTGTCTTCACAGTGTTTGAACTGCACAATATGGATAATTTACATCAACCAGACGGTCAAATGAAAACAAAGACACTCGTTGTAATACAATGATAATATAATAAACAAAAGGAGCAGGAGTCTACCATTCTGACAATGATAGTCCCAATTATGTCCAACCAAACGGAGCGGGGATCACCAATACAATTGTAAGGGCTGAACTAGCAGCAATATATTGCTATACTGCTATAGTATAGCAGCTGCCATTCTCCAGGACCACTCTCACATCGCTACTGGTAGCCTTTCTTCACTCCTCCAAAGCAGAAAGCAAATACTGTATCCAGAGCTTCATCGCCAGCATGTCCAAGGCCATACCCTTAAAATAATTATACAGCTTGCGTGCAATTCACCTACCCCTATCTATCTCTACAAGGTTAAATCTCACGCTGGAATCGCGGGCAATGAATGCGCAGATGCCATTGCAAAAAAACAGGCTATTCAGGGTGATGACACCCCTCAGACACAACCTTCCCCGGTGTCAACCTTGAAGGCAACCCTTTCCATGACACCACCTGGCCTGCCTTTGAGGAAGCTGCCCGCTCCCACGCAAGCACATTATAACGCCCCAACTCGCCTGCCCCAAAGTTTAAATACGTGTCCAACCTTCATGATGCTCTGAAGACGCAAATGCACTCGAAACACAGACTTAGAAATGCTAACACAGAGACAGGATACTACTCTTATTACCAAAGCCTACTTCCTACAGTCCATAAAAAGGTTAGCAATGCCTTCTGGACCATGCCCAAACTTCCTTCTAAACTGAAACAGAATGTTTTCAACTACCGCACAGGTACCCTCTTCAATTAAAAGCATGCAGTGCGCTTTAAAGTGTCCACCACCTTACAATGTCCCCTTTGTGGGGAGCCAGACAGTGCCCTTCACATTCTTTCAGGATGTAGACACTCCACCATATCAAATATGTTAACCGCGCGCCACATTATTGCTAGCAGAGTCCTCCTTACTAAGACTCTTAGTAACTGTATAAGCAAAGGCCCTTTCGGGGCAGGCCTTGCCTCCATGGACATTGGCAGTGCAGATCGTCTTGCTTCACAGAACCTGCAGATCTCTGAACACTCAACAAATAGAACCCTTCCCAAATACATTTTCCCTCGTCGTTTCCCTGACAAACAAAGGCTCACCTCTTGTCACCCTGACGCAATTTTAGTTGTCCCAATGAAAAGAGTGCCAAGAAACAATTCCCGGTATCCATTGAGGAGTAGAGGGGGGCGCGGGGGGAACAGGGAGCACTCAGCGCCAGCTACAGCCACTCCACCTCCTTCCAAGGTCCGTCATCCTAGTCAGCTCCTTCCAGAACAGAGGCACGTCCATCTTGTGGAGGCCAAATAGTGTGAAGACACCCGGCCCAAAAACCAGCTTGAGGCCTACAAGCAACAGCACCGCGACCTATGTAGCCATCTCTCAAGGGCCTCAGCTCAAGCCACCCTCCATACCCCTCTGTTAGGTGTGGGAGGCGTCATCTACACCCCCCACACTATGGAGCCTCTTAAAGAGCTTGGTCTTGACACGTAAGAGGCCTCCAAGCTTGCTCGGAAGCTTCATGCCCATTCCGTCCAGTATGCTCAGCATAAGGCTTATAAACTTTCTAGCACCACGTGCTCTTGAGAAGACTCCTCTCAACTCTCGTCACCAAGATCAGGCACGGGCTACTGCTAGTATAAGGGTTAAAAGGGGAAAAAAAGGCATCAGTCAAGACGTTTGACTGCTAGCCTTTAAATAAATACACATGAGGTAATGAAGAAGAAAAGGAAGTTTGTTGTTATCCTGGTTTAGAAAAATATTGGTATCCTGGGAATTCACATGGTGAATGGTGCCTAGACAGGAAAATCCTGTGGAAGACGTGGAGGTGTAGGAAAGAGAAGTTGTGCTCAAAAAGTGAGGCATACTTTTGACGGAGAGAGCAGACCTGGGGATTGGAGCATCTGAACAACACATGTTTTTCATCTTGTATATCATCAGAATCACAGATATCACAGACCGGAGAAGTACTATTGGAAAAAGTAGCCCGTTCAACTTGGAGAGCGTGTACCTGCAGCCTGAATCTGGCAGTGTTGTGAAGGACATGATGGGGAAGATCCAAGTACATGTATTTAGGCATTGTATAAGGGGGTTGAATGGCATGTGCATTTCCGACAGGGAGAGCGCACCATTGATGGTATGTCAGCCACCTACTGTTGCTTACTCTTGGATCAGGGGCTGTGAATTGGTTCCAATAGCCCAGGTGTCTAGATCTCAGGTCCACCACAAATCGACTGAGGTTCACAGGGTCACAAGCCATAATTTGATGTCTCATCAGATCCGATTGAGCCAAACCATCCAGCGCAGATAAGAGGTGGGACGTCCAACAAGAATCAGTCATGGAGGTAAGGCTGATGTCAGCATGGAGAACCTTTTTGAGAAGGAGTCTGTTGCACTTAGCGAGTTGTAGAAGTGCATAGTGGCATGAAACCAATTGAACTGAAAAGGTTCAATGCCACATTCTCGTAAAATGCTTCAAGATGGTGTTGTGGATTTCACTCCAAGAAGATTTCGCAAAACGTTCAGGATCCACTTCTGCAACAGGTTGTCCATTTCTGCACCCTGCCGTAAGTAAGGAGTGGCCCATATCTGGCTAGCATACATTCCTGCTGGGATAACATACGTTTTCAAGAGCCAGATGAGCGCATGCAGCCGATTTGTAAGGTTGTGGTCGTGAGCAAAGGTTTTGACACGAAAAGTCCCCGCTATGCATGGTTTCAGAGCAGCCTCAGCAGCAGTGGAAAGGTTGAGACGTTTGTCACAGACCATACCCAGATATTTAAAGGAATCAGTGTAGGGCAGGTTTCACCATCATACAACAATTGGGGAGGAGTGTGAGCTCTGGAATTGAAGCAGACGACCTCAGACTTTTTTTGTGTTGACCGTCAGGCATTTTCTGGTTGCATAACCCTGCAACTTGTTGAACATGTCTTGCATGTGGGTGTGGTTGTTTGCAGTCAAAGCAAGGTCATCTGCATAAAGCATATGAGAAACATGGAAATTTGGTAAAACTGTCACCACGCCTGTTTCCCCATTTGTGATGTAGCCAAACGTCATTAACTACTACTACTAGCTACTGCTGATCCCCATTGACTTATTTGTTTTGTTTCTCTTGGTGAAGGGGATACACGGTGCCTCGGCCCTAGGTAATTCTTTTCCTTAATTGATGTGGGGAATGTTTTCACTGCCTGCGTAGTTTTTTTTTCATTCTATAATCCTGGTGCCCTGGGGCCGCATGCTGCCAGAAACCCACCAGATCCACACTAGCTTCCCTCTTACTCAGTTAGAGGCTCTCTGGTGAGGGAGGTTCACGGCTCTTTGAGCCAATGTGTTTCCTTTTCCTGATTGATGTAGGGAGTGTTTCCACTGCCTATGCGGTTTTTCCTTTTTTCATAACTCTGTTCTGGAAGGAGCTGGCTAGGGTGACGAACCTTGGAAGCACTGCAGTGCTTCCAACCTGGCAAGTGGAGTGTCTGTGGCTGGCGCTGAGGGCTCCTTTTATCCCTGTGCCCGCCTTTGCTTCTCAACGGATGCCGGGAAAGCAAAGATCAACACCGTGCTTGAAGCCTAGACACTTGGACGATCACTCTTTGATTTCTATCCAGTCAAGCTGCCCTCGTAGGCTAGTACACTATCTGCTGGCAGCTGTTCAACCCTTTCTTTTTCACCCTTCGTCAATGGGAGGCTGCCACTGAAGTCCTCTGAGATATGGACGCCATGTCAAGCTGAGGAATGGGCATCAGCAGATTGACCACAACTATCAACACCAGGTATGCACTAAAGCTCCAGGGGCTTTTGGGAGGTAAGCAGCTGAGGCAGAGGGGAGGCTAGGGAAGGGGCAAGGTTAGAGTGCCCAGGCATGTAGCAGCCGCTGAGGACTCAGGCTGTCCAATGCTCACATGCTGTCATATTGCTTTCTTCAAGCACTAGCTAAAATTCCGCTAGACAAGGGGATATCTTGGTAGAATCCTAGCTAGCTGGGGATGCTTCCTTCAAAGTAAGCGGTCAGTTTCCTCTGAACAGTTCGGCTGCACTGGAACTACCTTATCCAGGTGAAATACACATCTCAAAAGCACATCAGTGGAAGAACCTGGTAGAAAAAAGCCTTCACATGACGTGAGCGTAAGATCCAGTTCAAACACATACGCAAAATTCAGTTCAAAATTATTTTAAAACATTGGTATATTTGAAGAAAGGCCATGCATGTCTGATGCTGGAGGTCCAATGCTCTAAGCTTCAACAACAGGAACAGCATTTTGTTCTAAAGCTCATCTTCAAGCTTCTTGGTAGCAAATGTAAGGTTACAGTGCAGCAAGCCAAACATCCTTGCCTGACTACATCTTACTGTACAGACATTGAAAATTACTCGCTCTACAAACAGCATGTAGAGCTCATGAATGCATCCAAGCAATTATAGCTGCATGCAACAAAAGAAAATACATTCCATCAATCCAACTAGTGCACATAACTGTACATGAGCTCCAACTTGTGCACGATAAAAGTACAAGAGCTTTAAAACCAGTCAAGTACAGGCCACAACAAGAATACATTTTTGTGTACTCCAATATTTACCCCAGCTCATGACAGGATGTTCATGCTGCTACATTGGGTCCAAGTGATCATCATGGTGCTCATCTTCGTCTATAAGGGCCTCCAGCTCGTCTTGGTCCTTAGTGGAGTGCATGCCAAACCAAATGTCAGCGCACAACAGTATGCACTCCTGATTTTGAATGGCATAGACGCCTTTCTCCTCCTTTGAGCTGCCGCACGGCACAGGAGACTTGCCTTCGAACCTAAGACTGTAAGACCCTGTGGGCGCCCATGCAGGCATGGCCTGCAGTTGCATTGTTGGATCATTGATTCCAGCGTAAATTCATCCAATCGCTTTGGCCAACGTTTGCACATGGACTCTCAGAGTGCTTCAGTGTAGAACACAGTTTCGCCCAACCTCATCATGAGAGCTTCGAGGGCATGAACGGGTGAACGAAATTTGAAGCCTGTACTTGGATAGCATGAAGGTATTTTAAAAAACATTAGTCAGCGCTAAAGCTTTAGAAAAAATATTCTTCCGGCATGGAAAATTATGATATTTCATCATCTTGTTAGGCCGGGACAAGTGTTGGGCTGGTGCTTGCACTTGTAAGGATTCAGTGTCAAGAGTCGGCCAAGAAAGCTCTGTCTTGAATTGCTAAGCCTCCCACAAAACTCTTGGGTTCACAATTTTTTGAGGGCATGATACATTTGAACCCCCTTGCACAGTTGCAAAAAGTGCTTCCATACAAGCCACACACTGAACCTCCACCCCCGGAAGCAGACGCCGCACTGGACTTAGGTGACGGCAGCCAACACAGCTCAAGGTTAAGAATTTGAACTTTTAAAAATGTCCACAAAGCACTCCACTTCTTAAATTGCAATCCGTTCCACCCCTGATCTGGTACAGACGGCAGGCACCCAAGCATATGCTAACTACACTAGGCACCCAAACTTCTGTTTGCATGTCCCACTTTTCGCTGTTCTCAGCATGCTCACCTGCGTGCTGTTCAGCTCCACCCGATCGAAAGGCAGGATAGGGCACCCCTTTGGCAAATTGTTGCAGAGGTCCGCGGTATGCGTGTAGACGGGAACCCCCATGTAGTAGACTGTGGCCAACAGTTGACCCTCTGGATGCGATTTGAGATGAAACTTGGGTCAGCGACATATCTTACTATGGCATACTTGAACTGCTCTGCTGCACTAGAAGGGAAGGCCCTGAAACCACAAAAGCCACAAACCGCAAAATTATGAGGTCCTTTTGGTGGATCCCTTAAAGAAGTTGAATGATGCGGTCACATTATTCCTCCATAACTGCGGCTTTCTTGTTCCACCGTCTGCCAGATGCTCTCCTCTCCCTTCTCTGGTGAAAAGCTCTGAACTCTTTCAAACTTCCATGATTTTCCAACGTCCCCAGGCTCTTGCCGTTGCACTCGTTCAGAGGGCTGAGCATACACACCGAATGCAAGTGCTTGTAGTGTACAAGGGTGCCAGGATGGTCGACTCATTCACTGCAACTGAAAGGATGAGACTTGCCTCGGACCACGTCCAACAATGCATGCATAACAGACCGTTAACTGCTGTCTTTGAGAACTGAGAAAGCTCCCTTTTGGTACCCACGTGAAATCTGGCGCGCATGGCCCGACATGGTTGCCCTGATGATGATATCCAAGGGGTGCCCTCGCAGTACCTTCTCTGGCCTGAGTTCAACATCCTTCGAAAAAAACAAGAGAAGAATGGAGGGGGGTGCTGTAGCCAGTAACCTTGATTTGCTAGGCGAGCTGATGGCGGAATTCTCAAATGAGAGTGGGTGCAGGCCTGGGTAATGTACTCTCTCTCTCTCTCTCTCTCTCACTCTGGCAGGGCAAAAGACTGGTTCGATGTAATGTGTGATGTGACAGGTGCCTGCCCATTTTCTGGAAACGCATGGGCTTTGCGCGTACCTCTACGCGTAAAGGTGAGGCTTGTGGCGCACAAGACTTCCAGACAACAGAAAGGCCAGAAGGAAGGTTCAAAACGCACAGCACGAGAAGGAGTGAAGCACACACTACCTGCATTGATCTTGGTATTATTGTATTGTTGTATTATTGTTTTGAGGGCCATGCAAAAAGTTAACCTTGATGCCTTGATACATTGTGTTCAAGTTCGTCACAGAAAGAATGTAGTCAATAAAATACAGTCGTTGTTGAAGCTACTCTCATACCTGGTCTTTCACACCTTGGTACAAACACTGCGAACAAACAAGACTTTTGAAAGGAGCACGTGAAGCATTCCTGGAAAATATAAATTCCATTTAAAAACGTTTTTTGAATTCCAATACGTACCTGCGTGTCCTTGATTTGATTTAAATGATTCGCGGTGTGCATGTCCTGGAAAAGATAAGAATGGGCGTAGGAATAATCCCTAAAATTATGGAAAAGGAGGTCTTTTTTGGCTCGAAGAGCCTTGAGTCTCCTTCCCCTCGGTAATTTTGTCCACAAGTTGCACATAGTGAGTGTGTCTTAGCCAGACTTGGTCAATAAAATCTGTGGAAATTCCCATCCTGGCAACATCTAAGGAAAAGGATGGAACCATCGCCAAAATTTCCAAGATTTGAAACGCGATGATTACCGTACATAAATTAAATCATTACGCAGAAATATCTTTTGGGGGCTGTGCACACGCACGTGCGTATGAATTGCAACTGGCGAAAAAATAATTATTTTGGGCGCTGCATATGTGTGCAAATAAGTGAAAAATAAATTTCAAGCGATGATTGAGCAAGGTGGCGAGCAGCAGCAGCATGATGCAGGAAGGGGATGGCAGCGGTGATGAGGAGAGGGAGGAGGGGAGTGGCAGCACTGAGGGTGGAGGGGGCTCTGATGACTTGGAGTAGGATAGGAGGCCAAGATCTCCAGGATTAGGCTAGACGCCATACTAGGTCTTATTATGAGTGGAAAGTGTAAGGTCGCTGAGGAAACCACTGTGAAGAACAGTTGCTAATTGGTTTGTTTGGGTTAAGGCCCTTTTGGCACTGCGTATATGAAAATATGGACTTCTGTAAGGGGTGCGTAAGTGATGCGTATGTGAAAAACTAATTATTTTTGAAAAGGGTGCGTAGTGAGTACGTGTAAGTACGGTACTACCAAAGGGCCAGCAAGTCCAAAAAAAAACTGGAAAAAGGGGGTCGCCAAGTTCCAAGTTGGTATGTATAAGCTTGGCATCCCAGCATACGTACAAGAGTGCCAGCTGGGGCGCAGATGCCCAATACTCTCCAGCGCGAATTTGCCGTTCAAATGTACTGAACACACTTATCACTGAAAAAATGGAAATGCTGGTTGGTAGCCAAGCAGGTAATTTTTGGTGACCTGGTGATTCTCTTTCAGAAGGAAAATCTATTAGAGGGGTACCATTGCAAAAAGTAATGACCTGAAAGGACATACGGTATTAATTAATTGATGATCGGTGAAATGTGCCGTCGTTCCATTTGGAGAAAACCGGGACAAGGGTTGCCAAAAATGGCCAACACTAACCCTATCCTAAGTAACCACAAAAGGAGTGAAAAGTATCAATGATTGGTGAAATGTTCACTCATGTCCTCAAGAGAAAACTACTGACTTAAAGGGTGCCAGAGGTAGCCAAAATAATTTTGAAATACTTTGTTCTCATGTTTCATCATGAGCAGTGAAGATAAAGTAGTGTATCCTCACCTTTAAGCGCACCATCTTACAATGTCGCACATGCACCCTCTAGAACCAAAAATATGCGGTTCGCTTCAGAAGGTCCACTAACACATTATGCCCTCTCTCAGGCTGTTACCCATTAGACAGCGTGCTCAACATGCTCTCAGGCTGCCAAAATTGTATGATCTCTAGCATGGAAACTGAACGCCACAATGTTGCTGGAAGAATGATCATCAAAGCTCTTAGCAAAAGCCCTTTGGGGGCAGGCTTGGTTAACATGGACGTAGGGAGTGATGATAGGTCAGCGCGGCACAACCTTCAGATCCCTGCACATGCATCAAACAGAATTATACCCCCTTATCTCTTTCCACATAATTTTCCTAAGAGATCTAGGCTCACAGTAAAGTAAATACTATGCAAGCCAAAAGGCCGCGTGCATTAAGGAAAGGTCCCCAAACTTGCAAGCTAGCAAGGGCCTCACCAAAAGGCTCTCAAACCATAACTAGACAGTACTAGCCTAGGAGAAAGCCAGAAACAGAGCTAATGGGGATCTGGAGGGTTGGCCACCATGCTCCTGGACGCCCGCACTCTCCTTCTCCTGCTTTCCACTGCCACTGCCCAGCAACTCCACCCCCAGAAGTCCCCTAAAAATGAAGTGCATGCCTTGAGTTGATATTAGTTGTTAATCTTTAATCTCTGGATAGCATGGCAACTTAATTTGGATGCTGATGACTTTAGCCTGATTAACTAGCCTTTTGCCTGATTAAACCCAAATTGACAAGGGGTTCAATGGTGTGGTCATTATAGATAGCTCCTGCCAGCGTGTGACACCAATAAAGATAATGTGCAAGGTCACCTTGTTGTTCCTGTTAGCATTTCTTGAGCTTGGTTAAAGTGCTGGCATGCTGGGCAGTTGCAGCTTTCAGAGTGTAAGAGGGGTCGGTATCAGGGCAGAGTTTAAATTCAACAAGCTGAATCTCCCTTTTGTGAGGAGCAATCTTGGTGGGATTAAGGTGGGTAGGCCGACCTGGGATAGAGCGCACGAAGACAGCATCAGGGCGGCTATGGTGTCGGGCAGAGGAGCCAATACCATTGGGGACAACCCAGTCAGGAATGGTATGGGAGACATTCTCAGGGACTTCTATACCATGCTCCAGGAGTCTCTCATTTCGGCAGGCATCCATACCAATAAGGGACGAGCCATATCTGCCCTTCCTGAGGCTACTAAGGCCAACATGAGGCCTCTTGGTGTGCATCCCATTCATTGTTGGGTTAAGACATCCGAGGACAATGTGGTTTATGCTGTCCATTTTGCCGCATAATGGGCAGCGTGCAGAGGTGTAAGGCATCTTGAACCTGATGGCATGTGTTTGATTGTAAACTGCTCCCGTTCAGTATTTAAATACATTAACCTGCTGTTGAAGGGTAATTTTTTGATCATTCCAAGGAATTGCTCATTTCTTTGTTGGCAAGTTGGGAGGGTGGGTCATGAGCTTCTGAACTGACATTGGTGTTTGGGAGAGCGGGCTGTATGGCGTAGTTAAGCCTCTGCCAGCTATTGTAATAGTAGCCTGAAGTGTCAGCAGAGCCAAGCTTTTGTTCATGTGTTTAAAGCTGGTCTGTCAGGTTAGTGAGGTAGTGAATTAGAGCAGTGCGGGAGTGATGTGGTTCACCGTTGCGTCCATGTGAGGACTGCAATGTGAGCCAGCAAAATTTATGAAAGGGATCCCTGGCAGCTAGAAGTGCAATGTCCGTGGTGTCCGTGATTGCTTCAGTGTGTGCGCAGGCATCAGCTCCCCCATTACCAATTATACCAAAGTGCACTTTATGAAAAAGAAAAAGAAAAACTACGTAGGCAGTGAAACACCCCCCACATCAATTAAGGAAAGGGGGCCACATTGATGCACAGAGCGGATGACCTCTCCACCACGAAGTGGGGGGAGAACCTGGCTGTGAGAAATGTCATTACTTTCATTAGTGGGCTTTAACTTTGTAGAAATTCATGGTGTGTTGAAAGTGCTCTAATACATTTGAGGTGGCCTGGATGAGTTCTGTATGAAGGTGGGTTTTCATGCGCATTGGGTTAAGAGTCTGTTTAGAGATTTGATAGAGGCAGCTTTCACTATCAGAGGCTATCACAATGTCGTCATGATGGCAGTGTGCCTCTGTTGGAGTGCTACAAGGATGCTTGCTAGTACTGCTCTGTTGATAGTGTTTGTAGGTCCGCGTCCACTGGTATTTATGTGCAACTGTAGGTGCTGGGATGATAGAGTAGCGTCTCTGCTTGGTTTGTAAACACATGAGCCAACTAGAGGGGGAAGGGAAACATTTTGTTGAATGACACTGCCAACTCACATCTAGTCGTCCTGATGCTATACTGATTACTCCTTATAATGCCAAACCCACTCCTTCTTCTTCAAGTTCCTTCTCCTCCTCCTCCTCCTCCTCCTCCTCCTCCTCCTCCAGAGGAGGACCATGTGTTACACAGCAGGCACAGCACCCCACACAGGTCCAACACAACTACCCACGTTAGGAAACCCCATCAACTGAGTGTGAACCAGTGGCACGTACACTTGATCGAGATTAAGTATGTGAAGATACTAGGCCTGGGCAACAGCTTGAGATGGCACAGCGGCAGCATGCTGTCACATCAAATCATGGCTATTGCTAGTTCATGGTTATCTGGTTAGTTATTCATAACTGCTGGAATGCTGCGTTGTGTTTTGTTTTGCAAATCTATGCAAGAATATAAGTGGAAAAGCTGTCACGTTACATAGTATGTAATACATACCATCCTTCTGGGTGTTGGTGGGACCTGCTATACTGAGCATAACCAGTTAAAACAACCGGGATTTGACCACCAACGCTGTGTGGATCTTCTGATCCTAATCTGATCCAGTTCTGATCTGGTATGATTCAGGGAAGAAGTGACCTGAATCAGCACTCAGTAGGGAATGTTTCCTCTGCCTACGTCGTTTTTTCTTTCTCTTCTTTTCATCATACATGGAAAAGAAGCACACGTGC
Source organism: Dunaliella primolecta (assembly GCA_914767535.2). NCBI lineage: Eukaryota > Viridiplantae > Chlorophyta > Chlorophyceae > Chlamydomonadales > Dunaliellaceae > Dunaliella > Dunaliella primolecta. The sequence continues at coordinate 7,705,598 of OU611754.1, read as the reverse complement.
CAGAAAAGAAAAGAAAAAACTACGCAGGCAGTGAAAACACTCCCCACATTAATTAAGGGCAAGAGGATGCCTGGGGCAAAGGCACCATGTATCCCCTCCACCAAGAGAAAGAAAAAAATCGATGGGGATCAGGTGGGTTACTAGCAGTAGTCTGTGCCTGGGAGTGGAAAGAAGTCTTCTTAAGAGCGTGTCTGGTGTCTAACAAGTATATATAGGCGTACTGGACAGAATGAGCATGAAGCTTCAGAGCAAGCTTCATGGCTGAATGACTATCAAGACCAAGCTCTTTAAGAGGCTCCAATGTGTAGATGATCCTGCCCACACCTAACAGGTCAATATGGAGGGATACTTGAGCTGAGGCCCTTGAAAGATGACAACATAGGTTGTCGTGCTGCTGCTTGGAGGCCTCGAGCTGGCTTTTGGGCCGGGTATCTTCACAGTATTTGACTTCCACAAGATGGACGTGTCTCTGATCTGGGAGGAGCTGACTAGGGTGACGAGCTTTGGAATTGGGTGGGGTGGCTGTGGCTGGCGCTGAGTCCTCCCTGTTCCCCCCGCCGCGGCGCCCCCCTGCACTTCTCAACAGATACCGGGAATTTGGTCTAGGCACTTTTTCAAAAGAACAACTAATATAGCATCAGTCCGACTTGAGATAAGCCTACCCTTGTCAGGGAAGCGACGAGGAAAAATACGTTTAGGGAGGGTTCTATTAGTTGCGTGTTCCAGGATCTGTAGGTCCTGTAAAGCAAGACGGTCTGCTCTGCCAATGTCCATGGATGCAATGCCTGCCCCAAGAGGGCCTTTGCTGATAGCTTTTAGGAGGATTCTGCTGGCAATATTGTGTCGCTCAGTTACCATATTGGACATGGTGGAATTTTTACATCCTGATAAGATGTGAATGGCACTGTCAAGCTCCCCACAAAGGGGACATTGCAGGCTGGTGGACATTTGAAGCGCACTGCGCGTTTTTGATTGATGAGGGTACCTGTACTGTATTTAAAAATGTTTCGTCTCATTTTGAAAGAAAGTGTTGGCATAGTCCAGATAGCATTACTGATAATTTTATGGACGTTGGGAATTAAACTTTGGTAGAAAGAGTAGTATCCTGTGTTGGTGTTGGCCTTTCCAAGTCTGTGTTATAAGTGCATGTGTGTCCGCAGAGCATCATGGAGTTTGGAGAAGTGTTTAAACTTTCCGGCAGGTGAGGCAAGGCATCCAGAAGTATTTGCATGTGTGCGGACAGTTTCCTCAAAGACAAGCCAGGTGGTGTCATGGAAACGATTGCCTTCAAGGCTTGCATATGGGAAGGTCGTGTCTGCAGGGATGTCATTGTCTTGGATAGCCTGGTGCTTGGCGATGGCATCTGCACATTTGTTGCCGGCAATTACAGCATGGGATTTAAGATTGTAGAAATAAATAGGGGTAGGTGAGTTGCGCAAGAGTTGAATGAGTATTTTAAGGATGTGGCCTTGGGCATGCTGGCGATGAAGTTCTGAGTATACCTGGGTTAGTTCTGGGTAGTATTTGTTTTCTGATTTGGTGGAGTGAAGGAAGGCTATCAGTGGCAATGTGGGAGTAAGTAGCCCTTGAGAATGGAAGCTGCTATTGCAGCCGATTCAGCCCTTACAATGGTATTAGTGATTCCTACCCCATTTGGTTTGACATAGTTGGGGCTGTCACTGGCAGGGTGGTAGACCCCTGCACCTAAACGTGCCAAATATAACCTCGGGAAAGGAAAGACTACGTAGGCAGAGGAAACTCTCCCTACATAATGTATTGATCATCAACTAAGGTAAAGGAGACATCTCAAGGAGCATGATAGGTCATGCAGTGTGTGGTCTATTTGAAAAAACAGGGCAGTGTGTCAACCTTGGCCCCCCGAGTCAGGCACCTTTAGAAATACTAGTTTTTGCATGATGATGAGAAATTAAAAGGTTCGGGGTATTATTTCTGTTTTGAGAATGAAGGCCCTGGTGCGCAAAAGGGCAGTCAACCCTTGGGTATGGGAAGCTCCCTGTCATCCACTCCTAGCAAGGAGGAGGCCTAAAAGTGTACGGAATTGTGTATACTGAGCAGGTCTTCATTGTACGAGCAGTGTGTACAGCTGGAGCTCATGAGCTTTTGGACTGCAGCCTCGCAATATAAGGGATTTTCTTTTAAGGGCCGTGTATCTTGCAGGTTTTCACATGCAGGAGCAGTGTGCAGCCTTTACACGCAATGCCTGTTCTACAGCTCTCAAGTAGCAGGGCTAAAATTGGCTGTTTACCCTTGCGGGAACATGAGGGATACTCAGAAATAAATACTGCAGGGGGTGCGGGAGCAAGCGGGTTAAAAAAAATATTTTTCAAGGCAGAATTTGCGGAATGGTCACAATTCTGTACGGTAAGAAGCAAGTCGTGTCTGTCATGTCTTTCCATGTGATATTGAAAAGAAGGAAGAGAAAGAAGAATAATGCAGGTAGTGAAAATGCTCCCTACATCATCATGGGAAAGGAGGCACTCCACTGGCATGTGTGGCCAAAAATGTCATAAGGATCCAGCTGAATACACTGTTATCCGGTGACACCCCCCCATAAAACCAGGGGACCTGGAGGGTGGCTACTTGCAATGATATCATATCGTGTCATGATGACAATGTGACACTGTGTTGAAGTTACGTGCGGAGCTTGTAAGCAAAGTGTTTGGCCATTTAGGGACCAATTTCAAAGTTCTAGCTGGCTGTGGGTGAACTAGATGTAGTGCTCACGCTTGGTCAAAGGTTTATGATAGTACACAAGGGCTTAACCTGCAAAAAGCTGCCAAACTCACATGCAAGCTCCATTATGTGGGCCACACACGCACAGAAAAAGAGATTAAAGGAAAGACTAGGTGAGCAAAGGAAAATCCCCCTTCCGAAGTAAATCCCCCTTTTTTCTCGAGTCATTAATAAAGGAAAAGGAGACACCTTGGCTCAAAAGAGCCGCCAGGCCCCTCCACCACACATACACACACGCACGCACACCACACACACACAGTGTGTGTGTGTGGTGGCATATGTGTGGTGGCACCTCACATACATACACTTCTTTTAGGCATACCTTTTGAAGGAAAAGCAATCCTTAAAGTCAAGCTCTGGAGCCCCGTGCTGCATAATTCTTTTGGATCTGTACTAGCTTGGTGAAGGGACTCTTGACTCTCTGAACCAACTTGCCTCTTCTTTCTCATAAGTGTAGGGATCACTCACTGCCAACATAGTTTCTACAGATTTCCCTTCTTAATTTAAGAAGCTGATCGGCCAAACCATCAAATTAGAGCGTGTCACCCACCAGATCACCCATTCCAATTTTAAATCCCCAAGCTAAAAAAAGTGTGAAGAGCAACCCACTACATACTAGCACGCCAAAGCAATTATCTGGCAGGCGTCATGTTAGCTTTCTCCCTAATCTCGCTACGCAGCAGCCGTTATAAGCAGGCCATCATCCTTTGAATGCCACAAAAAAACCTTCAAGCGAAAAGGCCAGGGAAGAAATGTTGAACAAAAGCTCACAGCAGACACGCAGGCTATCAACGACCTTGCTCATTTATGAAGCTGTTGAAATCTGCTGCATTCCGTAGGCCCTTTCCCTTGACGTTTCCCTGACAAGGGTAGGCTCACATCTAGTCGCCCTGATGCAATTTTAGTTGTTCCAATGAAAAGAGTACCATTGACAATTCCTGGTATCTGTTAAGAAGTACAGGGTGGCGCGGGTGTAACAGGGAGCACTCAGCGCCAGCCACAGCCACTCCGCCTCCTTCCAAGGTCCATCACCCTAGTCAGCTCCTTCCAGGACAGAGGCACGTCCATCTTGTGGAAGTCAAAACTGTGAAGACACCCGGCCTGTAATGGTACAAGTTTGGTACCAGTTAAGAGAGATATCCGGTGTGAGCACGGACGGAGTGCGCAGGAAGCCATAAGGATGGGGTGCAAGTCCCCCCGTTCCGCAATAAAGGAATAGGAAGGTGCCAAAGTGGCATCCGGCCACCGGTCTTGGCCTGGTCCTTATGGCCTAGCGCAACCGTCTCGTTGCACGGCCCGAGAATCAGCTTGAGGCCTCCAAGCAGCAGCATCGCAGTCTATGTCGCCATCTTTCACTTCACTTGGCAAGGGGCTCAGCTCAAGTCACCCTCCATACCATTCTGTAAGGTGTGGGCAGGGTCATCTACACCCCTAACACTTTGGGGACTCTTAAAGAGCTTGGTCTTGATAGTCATTCAGCCATGAAGCTTGCTCTGAAACCTCACGCTCATTCTGTCCAGTACGCTTATATATACTTGTTCGACACCAGACGCGCTCTTGAAAAGACTCCTTTTCACTCCCAGGCACAGACTACTGCTAGTAACCCACCTGATCCCCATCGATTTTTTTCTTTTTGGTGCAGGGTATACATGGTGCCTTTGTCCCAGGCATCCTCTTTTTTTTAATTGATGTGGGGAGAGCTTTCACTGCCTGCGTAGTTCTTTTTCTTTTGTACGATGTCTTGGCTCCTCATGAAGCTGCCAGACGTTTTGACATAGAAAAGAAAAGAAAAGTCTACGCAAGCCAAAGGCCGCGTGCATTAAGGGAAGAACCCCTAACAAAAGTTAGAGGCCTCACCAGGAGGCCCTCCACCTAACTAGACAAAACTAGCCTAGGAGAGAGCAAGAGACAGAACTAATGGGGATCCGGGGGATTGCTTGCCATGCCCCTGAGCGCTCGGACTCTCCTTCTCCCATCCTCTGCCGCCGCTGCGCGCCCAGCAAACCCCCTCCCAGATGCTATGCTTGACATAAGAGGTGAAATAATCCAGCTTTCATTTGCAAGTTCAATGCAATTGCAGTGTGCTCACGCGTGATACACCTCACCTGTTTACCATCCCAGACTTGACAGGCATAAAAGGACATACCTCCTTCTTTCAATCTATTTCAATCTATCAAAAAGTTCCGCTTCTGTGTAATTGAAAAATGGATGGTCTGGCACTGAAAGCATGCCCTCCACACAGCAATCCTAAATGAGGCCGCACAGCAAAGATTCATCAAACAAAGATGTACCAGGCCAGGTTCATGTCCTAACTTGACAGGTTTCTCATGGCCTTCCAGGCAGCGCCATCGATGCGGCGGACCATTGCCTTGATTTGCTGGCCTGGGCCCAATTCGTAGAGGCAGACCGGCTCTCCCGTACCGCCAGTACCAGGCAGCAGAGATGCTGGATTTTTGATAACCTCCGTCAGCAGGCCTTGCCACTGCAGTGCAGGGGCAATTGATTGTACGCAATGGTGCCATTAAGATTTAGCAGACAAAGGAAACCTATGACATGCAGACATGACCTGGAGCAAACATATCTGCACCAATGACCAGAAATACAAGGATGTAGAACACTGTTGAAGACCATTAAACACGGTGCGCATTGCATCAGTTAAAAAATAACTGCTGGTAAATCATCAGAAGGGCAAGATGGTATTGAGAACTGCTGTTGCTTTTTTATGGCACAAATGTGCACGTAGGAGCTTTTATGGGAGTTTGGTAGATGTTCAACTTTAACATTGCACCACAATAACAATGTTCATTTGCACAGATGTGCTGTTGAACTTTTCTTGAATTTCCTTTGGCTAATATCACGGCCTGCTTGGAAACGCCAGAAGTTTGACACCCATCCTGAAGTCTGCCTTTACAATCTTGTGGAAATCAAAGCCTTTACCTGTACAGGCTCCACTAGCTGCCGTGCCAGGAGATCTCGGATAGCTTGGTCGCTGGAGGGAAATGGCTTGGCGGTGACGTTGCTCAGCACTGGCACACGTGGCGCATGCACAGGAACCTCAGCAAGTGCCTGAGGAAAGGCGCAAGAATGAATCACCTTTTCAGCACCCTGCTGTTTCTGTGGACAAATGAAGCAATACGAGAGGTAGATCTTTAATGAAGCATACGTTTCACAACATGAATTGAGGCACACTGTATGGCATGCCTGGGGCGAAACGCTTGATTGACCTGCAGAGCAGGATCTGCACAGTCTTTACTTCCCTTAGTCTTTCATTGTCTTTCTGAGTGATGTCAGCAGCCCACCTTGGATAATGCTGCACGCGCTGGCTCCATCAAACGGGTGTGGAAGGCGCCGCTCACTGCCAAGAGCCTAAGGCAGCAAGGTACCACGAAGGGAGACCAGCAGAATCAGAATAGCTTTTAAAAATCAAAAGCTGATTGTTGTGCAGTATCCTTGTACCTGTGCTTGTGCCTTCACCTCATTATAGCTGCAATAGATGTGATTAAGAAACCTGGCATACACTGCCTGAACCAAGGATGGGCATTGATCAGTGAGTATGACCACCTTTTAGGGACTTACTGTGCTTTCAGGGCGCCCTTCCCCTTTGCCAGCTCAGCAGCATGCTCCAGGGCGGCCACATGGCCCGAAATCACGCGACCCTAGTGCAAGCAAGATGAATATGAGCATGAAACATGCAGTGTTGATCTTACAAAGCCTGCCATGTAAGCCAACAAACCGCGGTTCATTTCAGGCATTTCGTTATTAAAGTGTTCTACACAAGGCATTAATGCAATCCACAGGCGTTCCATGACTAGATTGTTCTACATATGGCACACCTGAGGGAAGAGCATGTTGGCCAACTGGCAGACCGTTCCCCCCGGGGCTGGAGCCACAGCTGCAATGGCCTGCCTGTATATGGCGGTCATGCCAATTGAGCCAGGTCATGCCAATTGAGCCAGGTCATGTCAATTGAGCCAGGTCATGTCAGTAGATGCAGCTTACTGAACCAGAATATTCAGGCAAGAGAAGAGGAACAGGGAACACATGAATTACTTTCAATTTGGGTGGTTAGCAAATCAACAAGCTTACTTAAGACCTCTCCTTTTGCGCTGGTGCACTGGGGTCTAGGTCTTGAAGCATACACAATCTCTCCGTGCCTTTGCTCAGGGCTGCGCAGGACCATACCAGCAATAAAGAAAGAAAGACTACGCTTGCCAAGTCCGGCCGCGTGCATTAAGGAAAGGTCACCTGTCCTGAAAGGCAGGGCCCCACCACACAGACCAAGAGAAAGAGCAAGCACATAAGTCTACTCCAGCAAGTTGGCCCCCACCATGGGACCTACAACACGACTGTCAGGCAGGCCCTGTCCAGCAATCTTAAGACCCACCCCTAAGCCCTAAGCATACCGGCAAATTTCCTCAAGGTCGTTATCATGAAGCCCCACCACAGAAAGCATTCCGTGGGGCGCATCTGCTGCAGAGCGGGCTGCTGCAGCCATGGATGTAGCCCGCTGCTTGACCACCTAAGGGCAGAGTGAGCAGTTGTGTATTGTGACCTTCAAAGCCTCATGCTGTGAAGCTCACCTCCACCCCTAAAATCATCCGGATTTGATCAAGGAGGGCATGGTAGAGGCTTGAGGCTTGCAATAGATTTGACCTTACAAGGTCTGACTATGATAAACATTGATTTAAGAGAAGGTCCCAGTCATTACCAAGGCCAAGGGATTCAATTTATGTAGCTTCAATGTCCTTCATATGATTGGTCTCATTCTGATTTTTTTATGGAAACAAAGCTAGCAAACACCGCAACAACTATCCCCAAAAAATAAATACCACTAGCAAACACAGCAAGGTGAAACTTAATGGATCAGCAGTTGTCTGTGCTTCATTGCACTGGGCTTCATCTTTTTCCTCAATCAAGTTACGGAGCGTTTGACCAGGCACTCTGTTCATGGAAATCAACTTGTCCTCTTAAATTAGAAACCAAACAAGTTATGCCTCCTTTTCCTTAATTGATGTAGGGAGAATTTCTCTGCCTACGTAGTTTTCTTTTATTATGCTGTACTGAACCTGGTATTGCTCTTACCTTCAAGCCATCCTCAAAGCTCAAAGCCCCAGCAAACACGAGCGCACAGTACTCGCCGAGGGAGAGCCCAGCAGCAGCACCACAAGCTGCAAAGGCTGCTGGGTCCTGTAGAAAGCCCGCCAGAAATTTGATCTTATCATTACAGATTCATTGAGTGGCAAGGCTGATTCAGCTTCAAGCTAAAGTTCTACTCGAACAAGCATTCAAATAAGGGGCTCCTTCTCAATTCATGTTTCCTGCCTCCTCTTTAATTGATGTAGGGAGAGATTCCTCTGCCTTTGAAGTTTTTGTTTTTCTTTCCTGCCTCTTTTTGGCTGCGTTCATATCATGGTGCTTTGTGCTTACGCCGAGCAGCTTTGCCATGGCACAATGAACTCTGGGCTGCTGGTCTGCCATACCTCGTGACGTAAGCGCTCTGCGGCAGCAAGACCAGCCACAAACAGGGCAGGTTGGGCCACCTCTGTGTCGTCAAGGACTGCCTTTGGACCTATGCAACCACAGTTAAAGCACGAGTGCTACTGGTTTCGGGCATGCATTTTTGGAGGTGGATGCAGGAGAAGGAAGCAAAGCAGGAAAGAAAAAGCTATGTAAGCCAGCAGGCCGCGTGCATTTAGGAAAGGTTCTCTGACTAGCAAGCCAGCCAAGGTTTCACAAAGAGTCCTCAAACATTAGGGTCAAGGATCCTAGCAGCACCTGATTCAACCAAATGGCCTAAGAAACTACCCCTGTTTTGCGTGCAGCAGACTGCACGTCATGAACTGGCCCTTATATGAGATGAGCTGATTTTACACTCATAGCAAGAGTCTCGCTTACCAATTGTGCAGCGCTCTAGGAGGTCATATTTGAGCACAGACTTTGCTGTTTCCAGCATGCTTTTCACGGCAGGCAGGTCCTTGGTTTGCTCCAGCATGCCCACATCCTGCCAGTGATTGCATTATAGGATGGTGGATAAGGTAGTCTAAGATCTTTTCCCTTCTCTTCTGGCGCATGGCATTTAACAGAAGGTCCTTGGTTCGGTTTTTGATCCAGCCTGCCCACATTTTGTTGGTGGATTGCATAATGTGATGGGGTAAAAGCTATAAGGCAAATTCTTTCCCTTCTCTTCTGTGACATTGAAAGCTGAGGGGATGAACTTGCACTGGCAGGAATGGTTGTGCAAGAGGTGTGCCTGTAATGGTTGCTACAGCCAAAAATTGTTCGGCATCTACAGCAACAACTCATGAAACAGGCGCACCTGACTTCCTTGGCCTGGGAAGACAAACGCCACCAATGGCTTGGAAGGATCAGGTCCTGGCATGGGCACAGGTCCTTGCTTGTTGGCTCTGCGTCAAGAGCACAGATAATTGGCATTCTGGGGGGCAGTTTCCTGCTCAAGCACAGAACGACCTCCTGTGTGCAGTTGCATGCAAGTCAGAAGGCAATGGTTGGTGGCTCTGCAAGTTCCTATTCGTTTTGATCATGCAGAAGGAGCCTACCCAGAGGCATCTGCTTGCATGGAAGCCGCCAGCTTGCGCGCAGCCTCAGGTCCATTGGCCTTCAGCTCTTCAAGGAAAGCCTTGCGATGTGCCGCCTTGGTGGCCTTTTGCTCCAGCTGCTTCTTGTACTCGCGCTGCGTGTGCGTGTGAGCGTGTGTGTATGAAGTTGGCATCTTTGTCTGTGTCTGTGGCTCTCGTTGGCCCCCAAACACGTCAAGCTTTGGGACAGGCAGAAGACTGCACACTCAAGCCCTCAGTGGAGCAGCCTATTTTGAATTCTGGCGTGATTCCCATTAATATGGAACAGGAGGAGTTCAAGATACAAAGAAAGGAGGACAGGAAATTCTGGAGGCTCTTTCAGGAAGGAGACCGCACACCTAGCCTGAGGTGCTCAAAGACACACTCAGAAGAGTCCTGGAAGCAAGCCAGCCCATTCCTCCTACTTATCACTTGGTCACCTGTCTCTTAATCTTCTCAGGGTACTGTGGCTCGAAGTCCAGGGCCCAAGTTTTGATGGCCTCCAGCCCATAGTCGTACAGAGCCCACCAGTCTCCTATATCTGCATGCGGCACACGGGCCTGCACAAGCAGAGCGTACGATCATACTGCACCATCCTTGATCAAAAACAGAACCGACGCATGGACATGAACAAGCGTCATGCCTTTCCATTATCATGCTCCAGCTCACACATACCTTGGGGATTGCTTGGTAGCGAGCTTCAATGAGCTTGAGCGCGTTGCCCACTTCAGCATCACATGCCATGTCAGATGGCACTGGGCGCCGACCTGGAGCCAGGTACGGCTCAAGCTCATTGGCCTGGATGGACGGATCAGCGCCCCTGGACTGCAGATCACAGGCAAAAAGTTGCGTTAATTAGGGTAGAGTAGCAAATACACAGAAATGAATTTTGAACGCTAACTGTTCTGGCTGAACTGGAAAGATTAAGCAAAACAAAAAGCTAGCTCCGAATCCACATACCAGTAGGTACTCATAGATCTCCAGGTATCCATCTAGATGGGCCAAGTGTGCAGCCCTATGCAAAGGGGTGAGACCTCGCGGATCTCGTTGGTTCACCTCAGCCCCGTTGTTCAGCAGGTGGTGCACCTATAGGCAGGCGGGGAATTACTCCTAGACGTGAGTGATCGACAAGAAATGCTGCCTGCACAAGAGTCTATGCAGCAGCCTGTCTCTGGTGATGTTACTTGTGTAAGACACGCTCAAATCCATTTTTCCATGCCAGTGACCCCCCTAATTGTCGAGAGCTCACCATGTCCAGCTGCCTGTAGGTAGTGGCAAAATGTACAGGTGCGCCTGCCCCATTGTCCTGGGTCACAAAATAGGGATCTGCTGCCATGATCTTGGCCAGCTGCGGGGGGATCAGAGGCGAGAAGCTTTCATGCACAGTTCTGCTCCCTTTCTCGCTTGGAGGTTGCACACAGGTGTGCACACCCACCATCTCAGGATCCGCATTCCTGACTGCTGTATACCACGTAAAAGGCTTGAATCGGGGCACCGGGGGGTATCTTGCAGGCAACAAATGCAGCATTCAAAGTGTGAGGTCCAGTCCCAAGGATCAGTCCGACCAAGAATTTTGCTGCGGCATGGGCATTGTGTGTGTGTGTGTGTGTGTGTGTGTGAACACTCATCCTCTCACCTCCCCGTGCCAGTCATGTCTCGGGGCATACTGTGTGTGTGCGTGTGCGTCTGAGGTGGGGGGCAGAGGTATCTAACGTGTAATTACAAGATATTGCAAATTTATTTTGTGAAATGTGTCCAATATGCTTGCCGATGTTGTTTGACCTGTTATAATGCCCTATCTTGGATCGTTCGCCATGAAGGCCAGGTTCATTCATCGAGTTTTAAAACCGACAGTGATGTGACCAAATGGATCTTTGCCATATTTGAGTTGGCCCTTCATCTTCAAGACAGCAGTCACCTTGGAGACAGCACAAAACAATTTTAAAAATGAGCGGTTTAGGCAGCAGCATTTACTGCAATCTTCCCAGCGACATCACTGATGTTCTGAAGGTGCCGTCTTGAGGGGGCAGCAGGGAGTGGCGCTTGCTTGGCGCAGGTGTCAGGGTTGGATCTCATTCATCTTCTATGGCTCCTCCTGTGCGCGCAGCAAGACCCAGCCGATGGCGTGGTCTGCACCAGATTGGCCTGTACCATCGGGCCTCACACCCAGGATGTGCAGGTGCTGACGCAAATGTTGGAGGCGGGAATGAAGGTGGGTGGGCGTGCAGAGGGATTGGGGTTCTGGTGGTACTCGCACAATTTTATGCGTTGCAAATGCAGGCAATGAGCTCGGAGCCGTCGGTTGCAGTGTGACCTGCGCTGCAGGCAGCAGACTCTGTGTGCTTGCACAGCAGCAGGACCCTGGATTTTGCAGCAATCTCTAATTCCCTCAAATGTGCTTCCTGCTATGATGTGTTGCACTTGCAGATTGCCCGGTTTGATTTCACTTATGGAGACATGGTGAGTGTTTTGACAGCAACAAGAAAGTACTGACATGTCAGCAGCAGGAGAGTGGGGCAGTGGCTGACTGCCTGGTCCTGTCAGCTTTCTTCCATCTGCATCAGTGCTGCAACCCCAAACCCGCCTAGTCATCATCAAACTCACTTCCAACATGAGCGTTTCACGCGTGCGGCACAGGCCTTCCACCTCAAATCCCTGCAAAACCTCAAGAAGGCAATGGTGAACAGCAACAAGCTGTGTGCTGTGATGCTTCAGCCGCATGGTCCTGAAATTGAAGTCCTAAACAGGCAAGTGTTTCCCACACTTTTGATGCCATCATTTTCTGTGAATTGATGTATTGTGATGTGCACAAACTGAATTGGAGCAAGGATGCTACACACACATATGCACACACATACACGCAAACACACACTCACGCACACACACGCGCGCACACACACACACACACACACACACACACACACACACACACACACACACACACACACGCATGCACGCGCGCACGCACGCGTGCAAGCACACACACACACGCACACATACAGACTCAAAAGCGCGCGGAGAGATGCAACAAATTTTACGCGCACACTACTCAACTTTGCAGGAAATCTCATCATTTGCTTTTTAAGCAAAAAAACTCTCCCTTTTTGCATATGCTTTTATGGAAAAGGGTCCGTGCTGTCTGCCGCTGAGTGGCCTGTAAATTTTGCCCTTTTCTCAATAAAATTGTTAGTGACCTTGACAATGTACCTTCCCATGGGCACCCTCACACCTGCTGTAAGACTGATGTCATTTTTCAGTATAAGGAAAGCTTAGCTTGAGTCCTTACTTTTCTCTCTCCAAAAAGTAATACAGCTAGCAGCAAAGAAGTACAATTGGTTACTATCCTGCAGAGCAGGAAATCTGAGAAACTGCTGGAGTAACAGTTTTTAGTGCTGCTTATAATGCACATCAGGTATGAGCTTTCGGCCAAAGGACCCATCTAACTTTCCCAGTGCATCTGCTTTATACAGAGGGCATACGCTTGCTTTTTTAATTTCCTGCATCCGTCTGCATTCTCAACACAATCATGTGTCAAATTTGCGTATATTTATGCAGCAGAGCCTGAGGATGCCCCTGTTTGTACAACTTGCAAGGCACCCGTGACCGGCTGGTTCTTGGAAAAGCACGCATTGCTTTTGCGTTGCTTTCCTGACTTCACTTTTCAATGAACACCTTATTATAAAACTATTTTGCAAGTTATTGGTGATTCTTGTTTAGCACAGCCTGCAGTCTTGCAATTGCATGAAGCTGACTTGTTGTCGTGCATGCAGATACTCTCATTTTACCCATGCATACAAAGGGTGACAAACAACAGGGCCTGAGCTCCTCCTCAATGATGTTGGAAAGCACCACCGTGCTGCCTCAAAAATTCTAAAATCCCTTATTCCCCCTTGGGGGGAACACTTTCCTTTGGGAGACTTGGACTCCCTGCCCCCTTTGATCATTCCTGATTGTACAAAACATCTATTGAAAGATAGCCCTTGAGGATTTCAATAACGTAGTTCTCATGAGGATTGACACGCCATGTTCGAGTTCTACATGAGCTCTGCCCTGCGGGCTGAAGACAATTTGCTTCTTTAGATCCTGCTAAAAGTCATATTTCAAATGGAAAGCTATTGTTCGGTGGAAATTCTGTGAATTTTAGCTATGAAGAGCAAGCTGCAACACACACTCGTACGCACACATTTACAAACTGCGCCCCACGCGTTGCCCCAAACAGGCCTCCTGGACCCATCCACCTGAAGCAGGGCCAGACAGTGGTGCTGACGAACGACCGGAGCAAACAGGCTAGCTCAGAGGTGCTGCCCATCACTTGGCCCTCCAGCTTCATGGGCAATGGGCTGCAGCCTGGCAGCCTTGTGTTTGTTGGCCAGTACCTATTCACGGGCTCGGAGACGACCTCAGCCTACCTGACTGTGTATCAGGCAAGTGAATGGCATGGTGAACGGAAGTCAAGCTCAACATTGTTTGATTATGGGAGCATGACGCATTGATGTATTGTCGAGTGCCTTCTGGGTGGGTAAAGCCTAAGCCAGGGCTACACCTTCTGAAAAGAGGACTTAACTTGACGAGCAATGGTCTGACATTTGTTTACAAGAGTAAAAAAAATGGGGCTGCTGCTTGGCGCGCTCAACAGCATCAAACAGGTCAAGCTAGGGGTAATACTGCGTCTGAAGTAGATATTTTGCCTGACAAGAAACATCTAGATCAAAATCAAAAGGTAGCCCTGTAACAAGCCACTAGCTCCTGTGCAGGCAAAGTGTTTCATTAGTTTTTTGTCTTGGACACTCTCACACCCTTTCCATGTTGCAAGCAGGGTCATATGATTTGGTTTACACACAGGTGGAGGATAACAGCATTACATGTACCGTCAATAACTCATGCTCCCTGGAGGGTGCGACGCTGATTGTGAAGCTGGCTGCCGGTGCACGCAACCCATCCCCATGTTTAACAGACCAGGTGGGTGCAGCAAAGACTGACTAACAGTCAGATGATGCGATGCTGATATTAAGCTGGCTGCTGGTGCACGCAACCCGTCCCTGTATTCAGAGGGGGTATCTGAGGCCCAAACACAGTTTTTTTGCATGCTCCCTGCATGGGCCTCCCCCATCTGGCACCTTCATAAGCCTGCATTCCTCTGGTTTCAGGCTTTCTAGAGCTTGAGAGGTGGCAGTTGGGGGACACGTGCCTTACTAGCCACGACGTGAACCCTACCTTTCACCACCAGATCTCCATTTTGGCGCCTACATTTTGCGCCGCAGCTGCTGCGCTAGGTTTAAACGCAGCAATGGCAGCCCACAAGTGCTGCTGGCGCTGCTGCCGGACTACATGTTGCACCAAATTGGGTGATTTTGGTGATTTGGAGTCCTTGTATAAAAAAAATCATTGCAAATAATGGATCTAAAAGGCTGAATGGTTGGTCAGATACAGAACTCCAGCCATTTAGATGAATCTAGCACATTTGGTGCCAAAAGGTCAACTTGTAGCCAAACCCATCTATATTTCTGGATATGCAGGATGTTAGCATACTATGCTATAATGATACATGAAGATTACAACAGCATATTTTTTGGGATTAGAAACGGTCCCAAGGTGAAGCTGTGGGCCTATTTTGAATGATTTGAGGCTAGGAGATTGATCTGGGGTCCTCCGATTTTCATCATTTTTTGGTGGACATGATATTTAATGCAATGAAATGGTTGGCATGGTTAGACTCGAAGAAGAAAACCAGCAAAGAGCATGTCCGGCAACATGGGCCAGTTGATCCCTTCTGCAAAAATGCACCATGCAGAATCTCCTTGACAGGCGCCACAACCTAGGCCAAAAAGGGGTGATAACAGCCAGACACTTTCAAACCCACTCCAGAGTGTGATGATTTGCTTGTTTGGAGATAAAGTCTGGTTTGGCATGCTGGGAACACCGGAATGTGGCTCAGGTGGATCTCTGTGCACCAGACACTTGCATTTCTCATGCATTTCTCTCATTTGGATGCACCAACTCCAATTTCAAGTACCTGAGAGGGATGTACTCACCCTGCACTCGCAAAAAGACTTGTATTTTGTGCACCAACCACGCACCCCTGCAATAAACGTGTTTCACATCTGCACACCAATCGCACAGGGGCTTTTGCCCCATTTTACCCTCAAGACGCACCATTTGCAAGGTCCTCTGAAGGTCACAAACAAACTGGTCACAGTTGTGTGGGAACCCCCCTCCAAGCACTCCTCCTCCTGCAAGGGAGTCCTGCCTGTCTCCCCCCTCATCACTGCTGCCTTCCCCACTGCTTTCCTCCATGCTGCTTTATACACAGCTGTGTGGATGCTGTGCCCCATGCTCTTTGTTGCTCCATGCTTTGATGGTGCTTCATGCCACTGCTCGATGACGCTGTTGTCATGCTGAGTGGGGAAAGAGCTGCTGCGGAAGGGTGAAGGGCTGGAGGGCGCTCATGCAAACTCATCGCCCAAAGCCATCCGATCACTACTTTTCACACTTTTGCATAACCGCGCACCCTCAAAACAAATGTTCATCTAACGATTGCGCAGCCACTGCGCAGAGCAAAAACTATTACCTTTGCGTGGTGATATAAGTTCTGCACGGTATGCATATGTTTTTCTACTTATTTTGATATTCTTGAGATGCAACATGAGCCCGATGCTTTTACTTCCTGTTAAACCCTGGTAAATGCCATTTTTGAGAGGGACCCTGCTCAGGCCCAAAGTGCAGCAGCGAGTGTGTGGGAGGCCTGCTGGTAATACTGCAAGTGGTTTGGGTTGTTGCGATGCCCCCTGGTCCTGCCAGATTTTCATCACAGACAGACGCTCAAAAGCAGGGAGGTCTGGCCAGGCCCGATAGGCCACCTCCGTGCCTGCTGTTTGTCCTGGCCGACGCCAGGGGTTGTCAGCAGCAACTTGACGAGGCGGACTGCAATGCTGGGCGCCAGAGAGGAGCTGCTGGGCTGCATAGTTGCTAGGGCTTATTTCTCCCAAGTTTTTGCTTGTGGACACACATCCGAGGAAGTCAATGTGGTCTTGATATCTTTATATGACATAGTTGCTCGGTCGGATCCTTGAATTTGGCTCAGATTTTAAAAATTGGTTGATTTTTGTATGTAACTTGCAATCTCACATCAGTGGCTGTAAGCAGGAATTTGAACTTTTTTGGAATTGAACGCTTGGTTCCTCACCCTTGCTCCTGCTGATGTGCCTAAATTTCAATAAATACAAATAGAAAGCCGTCCCCTATCATCAGCACTCCTCTTGGCTGACTTTGGAGCACCCCCCAAAACAGTCCCCCGCCAGCTCGCAGCAGGTGACCATCTGGGCACTCAGGGCATATCCTGGCTGGTTGAGCACACAAACATGCAGGCCTACCGTGCAGAAGGGTTCACTAAAAGGCACCAGCTGAGCGCTGAAAAGCTGCCTTTATAACTAGCTTTCAGACAGTATGCTCAGAATTGGCAGGGGTGGGCTGGCTGGCAGAGGGCAGGGTATCACACAGGGATGTGGCGCCTGACTTTTGAGCCTGGCTTGTGTTCCATTCAACCTGCAGGATGTGAGCATGCTGGCTGCCTGGGCCAAAGAAAACCCTAGCGGTGCAGCTGACTTCATCGCCCTGCCTCGCACGCGCTCTGCCGCAGATGTGAAGAGCTGCAAAGACTTGATAGAAAGGTGCGGCCTGCCAAGCAGCCTGGACACAGACCTTTTTGGACAGGTCTCTGCCTGTCACTTGCACGCTTTAGAGATGCAACATTGCAGCATGCAGATACTCAAGCTGTTGAGCTGCAGAAGGGTCAATGTCGACACGGAGAGGGACGGCCTTGCTTTCCACCTCATCTTGTTCTAAGGCCTTTCACCAGAACCCGCCCTGCGTCTGAAATTCCTGCCACTCCCCTGTTGTGCTTCAATTATGATGCCTTTTCAAGCCATCTTCTCCTGTGATGGACCAAATAGTTCCTTGCACACACTGTTGCCGCTAGTTTGAGATGAACTCGTAAACCCATTGTGCACCGCCTGTCGTTTGTCCTATCAGGCTGGGGTTGTACAGCAAAGTGGTGGCTAAGCTTGAAGACATGGAAGGCCTAGTCAACCATAAAGAGATCCTTGATGCTGCGGATGCCGTGGTATTCAGCCGCGGCTCCTTGGGGACATGCATGGCCGTAGAAAAGGTACGCGTAGGGTTGACTCCCTCTGTCCCCTCACACAGGACAGCTGCTGTAGCCTGTATGTGTAGCGCCTGTCAGGCCGTTTCGTTCCGCAAAATAGCCTTACGATCGTGATAAAATCTGGGAGCTTGATGCTGGGGGTCTTAAAAAAAAAAGGGTAATGCGTTCCAAAGGGGCGTATCGACCATTATGGCCCCAATTTAGACCGCTGAAGGGACCTGGGCTCAGGCAGAAAGTAAATGTTAAGAAATGCAATGGATAGAACAACGAAAGGTCTAAGTGCTGGCGAATACATGTCGTCCTTGAAGAAAGGCGTGAACGGCAGTTTCCAGCTTGCTGGCTGCAGGGGGAGGAGTATGATAGGCGCTTGTGGCTTGAGGACCATGGCATAGCTTTTGATGGTGTGTCTACGGCAGGATGCAAGTGGTGTGGGAATGTGTTGCCACATTGGCACCATGTTAATGCGCGAGATGCTGGACCCCTTGCGTCGCCATAGCAAAGGCCTTACTCCTGCTCCTGCTCCCAAAGCAAACAGCATGAGTGACAACAGGGACAGCAGCATTGTTAACTGTGGGTGCAGCAGCGCAGACGGGCATGAGCCAGCACGGAGGAAGCAAGCTCAGTGCCTGCAATAGTGGCAAGGAGAGTTTTTGGCACTGATAGAGAGGAAGGGGGGTTGCTTCAGACGCCCTGAGTGGATGATGCTGGCTGAGCTCGTTCTTGTCATGGTCCCTGGTCCAGTAGAGGATGAGCGCATATTTTCTGCTCTGAAAATATCTGAATAGCCCTCAGCACAGAACTCTGAAGGAGAAGCACACCAATATGTGTGCCCAAGAGCATGGATAATGATTTGGTGTTCTTCCGCTTCCCTGATGCAATTGGCAGGTGGCTAGATGCTGAAAAGAAGCGTGGTATGCAGGCTGTAAGCGGATGTTGGTAAATTGCAGTGTGCTTGGTGGACTTGCTACTTAGGTGCTTGGACTTAAGACTTGGACATTTGGAGGTGCATGCATGCTGAAACTTTGTTGCTTGGTGGACTGGTCTTCATGCAAGGCTTATGAGACAATGGCAACATTGAGTTGTGCTTACAATGAGGTGCATTAAGCGCAAAGGCTTAACACAATGCAGCATTGTAAATGAAAATGGTTATTACCTTATCCTGCGGCCTCGCGGCGGGCTTGGTTGGGGGGAAAGTATAAAAAGGCAGTTTCCAAAAGAGGGGATTTCCCTCACAGTAATGAAATCTTGGCTTTGCCAAAGTGAAAAAGAAGGCCTGGCGCCTGTATGCCTATATGCGTAGGATTGCTCCTAACTGTCACCTCTTGCAGTTGCTGCTCTGTTACTTATCTCATCCAGAGATGGATCACACTGTGTTGTATGCACTTTCCCGCCCTTAAATTTTGTATGAATGGAATTGCATTTTGAAAGCCTCCTTCTGTGCACTTCAAACCCCCCATGCAAGAGTCAGCAAGCGAAGTCCATGGGAAGGCCACACAAAGGCAACTTGCATGCTCATAAGGACCAATCAGACCCCTTTTCCATCTTTTTGTGCTGTTGAATGGATGCATTTGATAGGATGGAAGAAGGGAACAGTGGGAGGGGCTGGTGGGGGCCTTAGCTGGCCCGCTTTTCTTCCTTCCTTCCTTCCTTCTTACCCACCTATTTTCACTCATGCAGCAAAACAAAGTGAAAATGTAATCTTTGCACAGAGTCACTCCTGTTTCTAAACCTAATTGCCGTGTGGTCCATCCTCTCCTCCGTCTCATTTCTTTGCTGTTTCTGTAACAAACTCCTCTCTTACCTTGTCCTGCCCCCTCTTCCTTTCATTTTTCATTAGTTGCATTGTTTCTCCTTTTTCTCTGTTGTTGCTGGTGAATTGTCATGTGTGTTGTCTGGAAGTGAGGCAGTCAGACAGTAGCTCTTCTGGTGATTTTGAATTTATTCCCAGGTGTTCCTGGCCCAGAAGATGCTGTTGCGAGCTGCCAACGCAGTGGGCAAGCCCTGCTTTGTGACACGAGTTGTGGACACCCTGACAGGTGAGAGGGTTACCAAAAGTCTCAATGATCTTGTTTGCTATTTGTGATTTGTGTAAGTTATGTTGCCACCTCCTGATTTGATGGATGCAGAGACAAGCTTCTTACCCAAGAAAAGGCAGGAAGGACCCTCAAGGCAAAACAGCTTGTCAATGCCATCATCCAAGTTGACCCTTTTACTGCCAATTTAGCGCTTGATTGTACTGGCCTGTGTTCTACATGCACTCCTGCCTCGTCCCACACTCTTTATGAAAAAAATGTTCGTACAGTTATTTCAATCAGTATTGGAGAACAGTCTTGCATCCTCCGATCTGCGCTAAAGGTCCCAGTCATGATTGTTACAGTGGAAGTCGGATTTTTTGCAGGTTTCCTGGCCAACTTGCCCCTGTTCCCTTCCACAGCAACAAACATGTTCCTATCCTATCCTAAAAGAGGTGCTAATTTGCCTTGTAATAGTCCCCATTCACAGCAATGTCACAACCTTCCCTCGCTTTGCAGACGCACCCCGTCCCACGCGTGCTGAGGCCACAGACATGGCCAACCTGGTGCTGGATGGAGCGGATGGTGTTCTGCTGGGGTCAGAGACCTTCAGGGGCAAGTACCCAGTGGATGCGGTGCAGACGGTGGCTGCCATCTGCCGCGCAGCTGAGGCTGTGTTTGATAATCAAGGTACTTGCTCATGCTCATACTTGTGCGTGTGTCTGTGTGTGCGTGTGCGTGTGCGTGTGTCCATTTGTGTTTATGTGTGTGTATGTATGTTTGTATGCGTGCGTGCGTGTGTATGCGTGCGTGTGTGTATGTGTTCGTGTGCGTGTGTGTGTGTGCGTGTGCCTGTGTGTGTGTACACGATTACGCATCATCATATGCTGCCTATGCACGTTGAATAGCACCTTTCCTGTTTTTAGTACAGTGCGTGCTCGAATACCTCAACTGTTGAGGACACTTCCAAATTTTACTGTAAGATCTTGAGTGATTAGGGTGTGGAATATGATATTACAACCAGTTGAAATTTAAAAATCCTATCTTGTATGATTTATTATATTATTAGCTGTTATGTAACAAACCCCAGAATTCGTAATCATGTAATAAACCCATGATTGGGTGTGGTGGGGGTTTTGGACTCCAGGAATTGATTGGCCAAGTCCCTGCAGAATAAAAAAGAGCAGGAGGATGGTTTATTACACAAGCATGACTGTGTGCTGTCGCACAAAGGCTGCTTTGTTCAAGCGGCTGTTCAACTATCTATCTTACCAACACTGATGCTGCCCCAAAAATAGTTCAAAACTGGGTACCTCCTAAAGCACTGTTGTGTTGCACAAGAGCTGCTCTGTTCAAGCAACTGTTCGACTGAGAGGTGACTGTGCCTGGTGCTTGACAGGGCGGCTGGGGCCTGCTTCTTCATCACTGTCATCCAAGTCAATCACCTCCTCCTTGCGAGGGCGCTTGCATGAAGAGTGTGCTGCTTGCATGTTTGCAAGGGGTTGTTGGGGCTCATCACCTCACCACAGCCTTTGCACTTCAGCGTGCATGGCCCATGCTCCTGGTCTGACACGATCACCTCCCCATACTCCTCCTTGAGCTTCTTCTTGCAATGGCGCTCCAAGTGACGCTTGGCCTCAGAGGGGTCCTGCTGGCCTCCATGTGCATCAGGCGCACCACGTCATCTTCGTCCTTTTTGACTAAATTGCATCGTCCTATCCCCATTTGTTTCAATGCTGGACTCCGACTGTGGAGTTTCGAAACCCAGAAAAACCAAAATGACATGGAGCTCATCTTATATAATGTTTATACTATTGTATACTAAATCATACTAGCTCTGCATGCTGCACCCTGTGTATGGTTCTGTAGCACTCTTCACTAAGTTTTGTCTGGGGTGCTTCAAAACAAGTTGCTGCACACACTTCATGACTGCACCACCTCTACCTTTGCAGCTTTCTACCGATCTCTCATGGACTCTCAGGGCTACTTCACGCTAGCGCCAGAAATGGAAAGGGTGCGTTGTTCCAGCTTCTCCCTTGAATTTTCCCTAGAGTGAAGATTCCTCTTTTTGTATTTAGCTAGAGGCGCGACAGCAGTGCTCGTCACCAATACTCAATGCACATGAAATGCATCTGTCACAGCTACAAGATATCTCTCCCGTTGAGGTCTGCTTTGCCTGTGTTTGTGCCTGTCCGCAGATGGAGGCCCTGGCCTCTGCAGCCGTGCGGTCGGCGCACAAAGTGAATGCGAAGCTCATCATCGCTTTCACTGTCACTGGCAGAACAGCCCGCCTTTTGGCCAAGTGAGTATGCATATCGTTATCGTTTGTATAGTACCATGTATTAGAAAGTCTGCTATGAAGTTGAGAACAGGGGCTGTTGCAGCTTGTTATGGCTGTCCAAGAACCTGAACAGTCTGCTGAGAGGGGTCTCCAGGAAATTATCTCAATTTAATATCAGTTTGCGCTCACTGCCTCCCTATTTTGCTTGTCTGTGTGTACGGAGGTCTGCCAGATGCTTAGAAAATGCTGCGATGAAGTAGCAATGACTGCACAGAGCTTGCCTCCTGCATGGGGCTTATGTGGACTCAACAGGTTATAGAAACAGAACGCCTCCAGAAACGACTCAAAATGACTGACTGCTGCCCTGGCACATATGAACATCAAGCTAATTCAGAGCACGAATCAGGCGCTTGGCCAGGGTCTCTGGGGCAAGGTGAACAAACTGTGAGGCATGGCTCCATGGCATGTAGAAGATGGTGGCCAGCCACGCTAGTCAGGTCTTAGCAATGCTAGGATGGCCATGTCTCGTACAGCCTCATATTTTTGTATTTCTTATTTTGGCACACTTTTCAAATTCCCCTACACGTTGTTCCAGCCCCTTTCCCAATGCTCAGCCATTACTGATGCAGATGTCGTACATGCAACACATCAACCTTTGCAGGTTCAAGCCCCAGCAACCCATCCTTGCTGCTGTGTGCGATGACCCCAAGTCTGCCCTCTACTCCAACAAGCCACGCTTGTCAATGGACCGCAGCGCATCCAGTAAAAACGTGCAAGCCATGGACCAGGTGTGTGTGTATGTGTGCAAGCTAGAGTTCAGGTGTATGCTGGATGGGTGGGGATGTATGCCCTGGTCTCCAGCTTTGTGTTTGACATGAGATTTAGGGATGCTCTTGTCTACATTTGTAGCAACAAAAACGACCCTCACGGGTAAAGCAGAAATGCTATGGCAAAAAATGATCTGTCGCTTTTATCAGGACAAATCCAAAGTGCAGTGGCCAAAAACATTTTCAGTAGCCATTTCCAAGACGTGTGTCTGACACTGAGAAGTTGCATCCATTACATGAGTGCTTTGCAATTACAGGCTCCTTTCAGTACGCCAGTCCATGCGAGCAGTATCAATCGACCAAGTGCGTGATCATGTTGATCTTCCTGCAGGCGAACAATCCAGAGCTGCTCATGCAGCCTAATATGCTCAAGGGTGGCTTGGGGACCCCCGCCAAGAGCTGCTTGCTGTACAGAGGGTGCCTGCCCGTCATGGTAAATGCACCCAGCGGGAGCATTGAGGGCGATGTGCTGGACGCGATGCTGGATTATGTGAGTGGTGCCTGTCCTTCTTTTGTTCTCACCATCTGCGCGTCTTGTCTGTCAAGACTGTGCATGCAAAGTGAAGGCATAAAATGAAAGCACAAAGAACGGTGCTGTTTTGAGAATGTTTTGAAGTTGTTGGCATGCAAATAGAGAGGGAGGCGAGGTGGACTGGAACTGACAGAAAAACCATCATACCGTACAAACTTGAAATCATCCCGCACCCAAAAACAATTGATTACTTTTGCAACCGCGTATTAACCACGCACCCCAAAATAGTTCTTGAAAATTTGTTTACGCATGAACTATGCAGTGGCTTTTGTCCCACTTTGCCTTGAAGGAGTGTAAGGGGCGTCAATAGTTATTTACACGGTTGTGCAAGAACCACGTAGCAGCTTTTGCCCCCTTTGCCTTGAAGGAGTGTAAGGGACATCAAAGGTCTTATAAATAAGTCAATGAACAGTCAAACATGTCTGAACCACAAATCCAGGTTCTGTTTGCATGTTTAGTAGGCTAAAAAGATGAATTTGCAAGAGCTAACTGCATTTTGCTGGCCCAGAATTGATGGCCTGAATGAAAATGCTTGCATGAAAGTCGATGTCACAGGTTAAAAGAATTGAGAAAAGGAAACCGCAGGTGGTGGCTTACAGAAAAGTGGGTCTTTGTTGCAACAGGGGAATGCCAGCTTCATGCTTCTGGGGAAAAACTAAGTCAAGATGCGCAAGACATGAGCTCAACTCTTGCTCCTGCGTCTGTCACCTTTACGCAGGCAAAGTCAAGAAACCTGGTGCAGCCTGGCGACCGGGTTGTGGTCAGCCAATGTCCTCGTGACATCAACAGCCCGGTGAGAGATTGATGGAACGGTGACTTCTTGCTTCCGTTTAGCTGACTTGTTTATTTTCTTGTGGGGAGCCAATGTCCTTGTTGAACCAACAGCCCGGTGAGAGATTGGTGGCACTGGCACTTGGAACTGTGGCTGCTTTCCTCTAGCTGACTCGTTCTCTTCAATCAGCCAATGTTCTCGTGGCATTAAAAGCTCGGTGAAATACAGTTGATGAAACTTAAAATGGTGACTGTTTTGTACTAGCTGTCTTACTCTCTTGATAGGACTCTAGTATCCATGACGCATGCTTTCGTGAATGCAGGATGCTGTGTATGTCTTGCTAAATAAATTTTCTTAAAGGAAGAAGCAGGGACTTGAGAGGTTGCTACCCACTTACTGTGCTGCAGGTGATGTCAGAAACAGGTGTCGTGCAACTGTTGACGGTAGACCACCCCCTCGACTCTGCAAACAACATGGTGGAGGTGCCCCCGCCTGTGAATGTGGCTGCAGAGGCTGTGCGCATGACCTCCTTGTACTAGCTCCCTGTTGGGTGCATGGATTGAAGTTAGGTTGTGGGCACCCTGCAGAAGGGCTGCGCTTAATGCTGTGGTACATCTTCACCCAAGTCTCCACGCAAATTTTAGCCTGTAGAGGGCCATGCATGCACATACTGGGACAAACAGGCTCTGTACAGGCCAGAAAAGGCATTCAAAGAAGACAGGTAGAGGGCAATATCATGTGGATGTACGTCCAACCCTACACAGAAATCAGCTTATAGAAGACTGTTATAGGTTTGCTCACAGACAGCCAGACAGGGAGCCCAGGTTTTCAGGGGAATGAGTTGTCATGACATTCATGCTCCCAACAATTTTGAGGTTGAGTCAATTTTCTTATGAGAACTTCTTATGAGAATAAGGCAGGTAGCAGCAATTGCTGGAGCCTCATTCCTTGGCCTGAACTCAGGCGCTGAAAGGACTATCCTGTTGTGTTGGAACATGCGTTTATCTTTGAAAGCAAGGAGTTGTCGGTACTTCCAACCCAATCCAGTTTTTGCATAGGTGAGGCACAGGTTGACATGTCTGGTCAGGGCGAATTGAGATCATTATAGTGTCCCGTGTAATACTTCAAGGTCAGGTCACATCGCCATATCCGCCTACAAGGGCAGCTGAGCAGAAACGCTGAGGCCTGTAACCAGACCAAGCCAAAGAATGCTCAATGGTTACAGTGGTTACAATGGGGTTTGACCTTCAGCCAGGTAGTTTGGTTGCTCGGCCTGCTCAACTGTTCCAACTGCACAAAAAATATCCATGAGTTCAGAAATAAAACGATATGTGTGATTAGTTTGCTTCTGCAAGAAATGAAAAGCATCCTCAGAGCTAGCTTGAGAATAGAAGAAGGCGCCTGATTCGTCCAGTAAAATTCTGTGAGAGGGGAAGTCAGAAAATAGCTGTGCATAAGTTCTTCAAACAGAACACACAGACGCGCAAGAACAAAGGAACACGGCTTGGTTTTCATCTTGGAGTCCTCCTTGGTCACACCTATCACAAGCAGATGTGTGCTCCTGCCAAAGTGATGTCTCAACTCTTAAAGTGTGAGCATGTAAACGAAAGCGTGCTATGTTTCTCAGCAAAGAATGCTCAACTCCCCAAACTTGGACTGAAAAGAGAAGATAACAAGCCATATTTCAAATATGGCAAGTTGTTGTGGTTTGGTGCTTGATGCAATAGCGCGAGGTAGATTATGCTCAAAGGCTTCAAATCTGTTAGATCAGACACATCAGAACTTCTGATGAACAATGTACTACTGCGTGTGGTTCACAAGCATTCGTTTCAAATATGCACATGCAGTACTCCATACTCTCTAGGATATTAAGCAGTCTTTGGCATTCAGATGAAGGGAGACACATGTTTTCTTTTTCCGTAGGCATACTAACTGGCCTGGATGACATCAACCAAAGGATCCCTAGGCAACCTCCCAAGTAGAAATCAGAAAACTGGAGGCCCATTCCCGTAGTTTGGAGGCCCGACATATCCCCTTCAAGTTGAAGTCCCATACCTCCTCAGAGGGCCCCATGTCGCTTTGATTCCGAATTAGTGAGCTTACTTGCGCGTGAATGTGTGTGCTTGCGTGTATGCGATTGAGATGGTGATTTGGTTACTTTCTGTGTGTGTGTGTGTGTGTGTGTGTGTGTGTGTGTGTGTGTGTGTGTGCGTGCGTGTGTGTGTGTGTGTGTGTGTGTGTGTGTGTGTGTGTGTGTGTGTGTGTGTGTGTGTGTGTGTGTGTGTGTGTGTGTGTGTGTGTGTGTGTGCGCACGTTCATTTACGGAATTATGAACATAAATGCTGCTCTTTTGTTACCGGTATATTGTGTCGCTATGCGTACTTGATAAGTCTAGAGCCAATGGTGTCACGGTTTGCATTCAGGTAATGAAGGTAAATGTTAACATATGTTTCAAAATCTATGCCGAGCTCCTTACCAGCTCTTAACTGATATCGATCGAGGACAACATATCCACACGCTACCGGTACTTTTACTTATTGATGATATCCATAATTGTTTCATCCTTTCTGGCTTTCTGTTTTCTCATTTTTCGTCAAAGCTTATCATGCAGCCTCGTTTCCTAGCCCCAAAGCCTGCACCTTCCAACCTTCCAGCTCTGGAGCAGATGAATGCAGAAGTGTTTGCCCTAACTTATGGATCCATAATCCGACAGCTTCTGTCAGATTTGGAAGACCTGGGAGAGGTGAACAAGCAACTAGATAAAATGTGAGGCTCAGTTGAGGGCGATGCACATGCATGTGTGTGTGTGTTTGTGTGTGTGTGTGTGTGTGTGTGTGTGTGTGTGTGTGTGCGCGCGCGCGCGTGTGTGTGCGCGCGCGTGTGTGTGATATTATGGAATGCAAACAGTGCTCTTATTTTGGCTCACAAGACATGGAAATATTTTGGGGGGATTATGTGCAGGGGCTACAACATTGGCATCCGTTTGATAGATGAGTTCCTCGCGAAATCGAAAGTCAGCAGGTGTAGCAACTTCCGTGAGACGGTGGATATCATTGCCAAGCAGGTGCGTGACTTGTTTTTCTTTGGGGTCTGCACATCCATGCCCTAGCTTCCATGCTGACATTAGTATCAACTCGGCATACTTTCCTATCATGCAATGCACATGCAGGCCTTCCTATTGTTTTTGAATATGCAGT
This sequence comes from Dunaliella primolecta, assembly GCA_914767535.2. Taxonomy (NCBI): domain Eukaryota; kingdom Viridiplantae; phylum Chlorophyta; class Chlorophyceae; order Chlamydomonadales; family Dunaliellaceae; genus Dunaliella; species Dunaliella primolecta. The sequence goes on along the minus strand of OU611754.1, from coordinate 7,678,487 downwards.
GCACTGTGTCAAAATGGACACAAGATGGCAACGAGTGCAGCCTGGTAGGTCATGTCTCTGAGAATGCAGTGCACTGTGTCAAAATGGACACAAGGTGGTCCTAACCTAACCTATGCAGCTTGGTAGGTGCCTCTTGCTGAGTGGATGCAAGTTGATGAGGCTTGCTCTTTGTAACCAATTGCTATTCCAGTTTCCTTAAAGAAAAGCGCGCGCATGGCTGCCTAATTCTCAGGCAGCTGGGTACAAGTGCTTTCTCATTGAGCATAGGGGTCTTGTGTTGGCGAGTGCTGGTAAATTACTAGCTGTCTCTCCACTTGGAACCTGGCTGTGAGCAGAGCCTTCAAACCCTTCAACCTTGCGCCTCTGATGCAGATCTTTACAGACAATCCACTGACAGAGTTTGTAGAGCTTCCCAGCGAATTCCAAGAGCTGCAGTATTGCAGCATCTTGTGCGGGGTGATTAGGGGTTCCTTGGAGATGGTGAGTCTCTGTTGATGTGCGGGGGCTTCTCAATGCTGAGACCTGCAAGATGTCTGATTTGGTCAAACTGGGGACTGACGTGAGCCTGTGAGCTTTTGCCTGATGTGAGGAATGTGCGCTCCCTTTAAGTAGTTTGGCAGAAATAAGTCACCATTCAAGTGCCTTGCAAAAATGGGTCATTGGTGCATTTTATGGCTGAAGGGTAGAAGTCTAGGAAGTAGGTTCAGAGAATTAGTGTGATACCCGCTTCTTGAGTTGCCTTCCCCCTTATCTCTCTTCGCTCCTGCATCCCAGCATGTGCATGTAGAGCGCCTCTCAAGGCAGTGGTCCTTAAATGCTTCTTGAGTTGCCTTCCCCCTTATCTCTCTTCGCTCCTGCATCCCAGCATGTGCATTCAGAGCGCCTCTCAAGGCAATGGTCCTTCAATGCTCATCTGCTTTTCCTGCACTGATTTGCATGTGAGGGGTTCAGTCTTACGCATCAACCAATGCCCCTGCTCTTTGCATCCGTCGTTTGCCAACTTCAGATCAACATGGATGTGGACGTGAGGATAGTTGGAGACATGCTGAAAGGGGATGAAGTCCATGAGCTGCGGCTCAGATTGAAGGAGCAAAAGAATGAAGAGTTTCCCTACAAAGATGATGAATAGAAAGGTGTGACCTTAATGCAAGGGGGTTCATCAGGCACCTTAACATTTGTATGATGTTTACACACTGGCCTGCACCATGTGCTATACTAGCAGGCTTCATTACGAGAGCTGCTGCTTGCGCCAATCAATTAGCTTTTTTGGACCTTCACAACCACAAGTCTGGTGAAGCCTGCCATCAGCAGGAGGCCGAAACACATGAATAAAATTAAGACTTGTTTGTGATGTGTTACTCCCTTGTATTTTGTTTACCCTCAATAACTGGCACAGCTCACATTGGCCACTGACAATGTGCAAACTGCAATGATTATTTTGACCATGCCAATCAAATTGCTTTCACAGCAAGCTTGGCTGCAAACCTGTCAAGCATGCAATTGTTTGATGTTTCCCCCTCTGCCAGACAGTGTGGGAAGCCCACTGGCACACACAGTGTCAGCAGAAGCTTTGGGCCTGCTTCATTTGAATTGTCTGCGTTGTAGTGGAGCAGAGGTACAATTTTCCGAGTTGTAAAGCTGCAGCTCAGTCTACAGCTCAGCAAAGGCTATGTTAGCCGTGCAAACAGCAAAACGCTGTGTAAGATGCACAAAAGAATGTGCAAATAGCATCCAGGGCGCTTGAAGGCCTGCACTCCCTTTTTACAGAGGGCAAGGCAAGCTGAAGCACACATCCTGTTAAGATGTCGGATGGGTGGTCTATACACTCTTTTCAGGCCACATCCTCCCTTGTTCGGCCACAATTTTGAAAAATAAGCCCACTGGCCTATAGCTACTTTAGGAAGAGGGATGAACAGCGCTGCTTTGCCCTGCCTGTCTTTTTCCCTCGATTCACAAAGTGGCTCATATTATTGTAGGGAGCGTTCACCTCACAGGTTTTACAGATTGAGCCATCAGTCAAAAAGTGCGACTGCTAGGCTGCTCATGTGAAAGACTATTATAAAAATGCAAAGGAGTGTTTGTGTACTACACAAGTAGCCCATGCAAGTAAGTGTACAAAAAAACTTGCCAAGAACAAGGGAAAGTTTTTCCTGGTGTTTGTATGACAAAGCAACGGCAAATTAACATCAGGAGTTTGCCAGGACCAACAGGTTACAGGTTACAGGAAAAAAGAAGGCCTCCAGTCAAAACGGATGACTGCTACCCTGCTCATAAAAAAAGCAATAATTCACGTAGAAAAGGAAAAAGCTTGTTATTGTTTTGATTTAAGAAAGAAGAGATATGATAAGACTGTACATGGTGAATGCCAGGCACGTAGGGAGCCACCCTATTGGAAGAGTAAGATAAAGAGAGGAGAGGACCAGAAAATAAGGGAGATATGTATAGTTTCAAACTGGCCAAGTCAAGTTGCCAGGACCAACCGACTGCATCAAAAAAGGAGAGCAACATATGTGTGTTCATGTGGTAACTTAAAGAAGAAGCACGGTCTGTCACACTGAGCATGCCAAGAACGAAGGGGTCAAATAATAGTAAATATGAATCTTAAGTAAGGAGGAGCAGCACATGCACAATGAAAGGGTCAGGAACATCAAACATGGTCTGGTTCATCACTCTCTTGCTGCAGGCCCTGCTGCTAGAAGAGCTTTGAACCAGCACTTGCCTGGCTTAGACTGTAAGTTGTCTATTAAAACACCCTGAAAAGCAGATTGTAAAAACAGACAGGCACTCCCCTTAGGTAGTCGTTTCAACACCCCAGCAGCAAGCACAGCTAGAAACAAGGACTTGATCACGAAACAGTGTATTTTTACTCTTTTTGTCTTGCCTTGGAACCAATGCACCGCGCAAACAAGAGCGTTCACCTCATTACAAAATTATTATGGGATTTGAAAAGAAAAAACCACGTAGGCAGTGAGAACACTCCCTAAAAAGGAAGTGAGAGCACTCTCTAAAAAGAAACAAAGAAAAACTGCGCAGGCAGTGGAAACACTCCCCACATCAATTAAGGAAAAGAGGATACCTAGGGCCGAGGCACCGTGTATCCCCTTCACCAAGAGAAACAAAACAAAAATCAATGGGGATCAGGAGGGTTACTAGCAGTAGCCCGTGCCTGATCTTGGTGACGAGAGTTGAGAGGAGTCTTCTCAAGAGTGTGTCTGGTGCTAGAAAGTTTATAAGCGCACTGGACAGAATGGGCATGAAGCTTCAAAGCAAGCCTGGTGGCTGTATGAGTGTCAAGATTAAGCTCTTTAAGAGGCTTTAAAGTGTGATCATCACATGATGGGTGTAGATTGCTCCACCCACACCTAACAGAATGGTATGGAGGGTGACTTGAGCTGAGGCCCTTGAAAGATGGCTACATAGATCGCGGTGCTGATGCTTGGAGGCCTCCAGCTGATTCTTGGGCCTGGCGTCTTCACAGTATTTGACCTCCACAAGATGGATGTGCCTCTGTTCTGGAAGGAGCTGACTAGGGTTACGGACCTTGGAAGCAGGTGGAGTGGCTGTGGCTGGCGCTGAATGCTCCCTGTTCCCCCCGCGCCCTCCTCTACTTCTCAATGGATACCGGGAATTGGTTCTTGGCACTCTTTTCATTGGGACAACTAAAATTGGTCAAGCGCGAGGAGGGCGACAGCAAGGAAGAGGTCCCCGAATTGAATCCTTGTGGCCGGGGTGGATAAAGATGCCCTCTATCGGTGGGAGTCTATGGGAGACTCTTTTCCTTAATGCACGCGGCCGAACGGCAAGCGTAGATCTTTCTTGGGGGACTTGTGAGGCGCCTCCACGCGGTGTCCCCTGGAAACGCGTTCGTGTGCTGTGCAAGTACACGCCCGGACATATTCGGGAGCGGCTGAGACCTCACACATTGGCAGCGGAGTAACAGCATTTCCATGTTGCGGCCTCTGGAGCTGGCTCGCGGCACAGGCAGGGCACGCGCGCGAGTGCCAGGTGGAGGACATTGGCGCAGGAGTGGTCCCAGAAGTCGGCACGGTGGAGAAGGTCTCTAGAGGTGGAGTGTCTCAGCTTGGGTCTGCATAACTGCGTGCTCACCTCCCACCGCCCTGTTTGGCCCCTGCGCAAGAGGGGGGCCCATGCTGAGATGTTGGAGAGCTTGCTCTATGGCTTAGGGGTGGGTCTTGAGCTTGTTGGACAGGGCCTGCCTGACAGTCGTGTCGTAGGTCCCATGGTGGAGGCCAACTTGCTGGTGTAGACTTCTGTGCCACCTCTTCCTCTTGGTCTGTGTGGTGGGGCCCTGCCTTTCAGGCGACCTTTCCTTAATGCACGCGGCCAGACTTGGCAAGCGTAGTCTTTCTATCTTTCTTTCAACTAAAATTGCGTAAGGGCGACTAGAGGTGAGCCTTTGTTTGTCAGGGAAACGACGAGGGAAAATGTATTTGGGAAGGGATCTATTTGTTGAGTGTTCAGAGATCTGCAGGTTCTGTGAAGCAAGACGATCTGCGCTGCCAGTGTCCATGGAAGCAAGGCCTGCCCCGAAAGGGCCTTTGCTTATACTCTTAAGGAGGATTCTGCTAGCAATATTGTGGCGCTCGGTTACCATATTTGATATGGTGGAGTATCTACATCCTGAAAGAATGTGAAGGGCACTGTCTGGCTCCCCACATAGGGGACATTGTAGGCCGGTGGACACTTAAAAGCGCACTGCATGCTTTTGATTAAAAAGGGTACCTGTGCGGTAGTTGAAATAATTTTGTTTCAATTTAGAAGGAAGTTTGGGCATGGTCCAGAAGGCATTGCTAACCTTTTTATGGACTGTAAGAAGTAGGCTTTGGTAATAAGAGTAGTATCCTGTCTCTGTGTTAGCATTTCTAAGTCTGTGTTTTGAGTGTATGTGCGTCTTCAGAGCATCATGAAGGTTGGACACGTGTTTAAACTTTGGGGCAGGCGAGTTGGGGCGTTATAATGTGCTTGCGTGGGAGCGGACAGCTTCCTCAAAGGCAAGCCAGGTGGTGTCATGGAAAGGGTTGCCTTCAAGGTTGACACAGGGGAAGGTTGTGTCTGAGGGGTGTCATCACCCTGAATAGCCTGGTTTTTGGCAATGGCATCTGCGCATTCATTGCCCGCGATTCCAGCGTGAGATTTAACCTTGTAGAGATAGATAGGGGTAGGTGAATTGCACGCAAGCTGTATAATTATTTTAAGGATATGGCCTTAAACATGCTGATGATGAAGCTCTGGAAACAGTAATTGCTTTCTGATTTGGAGGAGTGAAGAAAGGCTATCAGTAGCGATGTGAGAGTGGCCCTGGAGAATTGCAGCTGCTATTGCTGCTAGTTCAGCCCTTACAATTGTATTGGTGATCCCCGCTCCGTTTGATTGGACATAATTGGGACTATCATTGTCAGGGTGATAGAATCCTGCTCCTATTATTTGCCTTCCGAGGGGTAATTGGCAGCTACCATCTGTGTATACCCACTCTTTCCAATTCTGGACTTTTCGGACCAGGTTTGGGCTAGATGCGGTAGGCGACAAGAGGGGTTGTTGGCTTTGGACAATGTTCTTAGGGGTGTGCTGTTGGTCAGAGGGTAGTTTTTCAAACTTTTTGAAACCAGTCTCAATACCTGGGTGTCTGGGGTTGAGAACTGGGTCATTGCTGATGGTTGTTTTCCACCAGCGTGCTTCAGGGATTTGTCGTGCTAAACCAGTGAGCCAAGTTGGGTTGTTCTCATTTAGGCGGATTCTTGCTGCAGTATTCCAGACAGCGATAATTTGTAGGCTCCAGGAGTGGCGGGGAAGCATGGGTTCCTTGCTGACCCAGAAGTGGGGAGTAGCATAGTTGAGAGCTGCTGATGGTATGGTTCAACCATATGGAAGTTCCCAATGTGCAACAAAGGTGAGGGTAGGCATTAAGAAGTTTGGAGTATGGATCGGTGCTCATTGGACCTCCCCAGCTTGGTAGGAACATGAAAGTTGCTGTTGCATCAGATTGTAGTAATGCAGAGTAAATGGCATGTTTCAGGGTGAGGTGCATAACATGGTCTTCATAGATAGGATGGCATGACGAGAAGCCTGATAACATATATGTATATATTTGTACGACAAAAGCATTGTGGATAGCTCCAAATATCCTGTCTTGAGGGTGTTTGCTCCAGTGGTGGATGTAGTTGGGGTTATGCTCTAAGGGTGAGGCCATTTTTTCCTGGGTCACTAATGCCCAGTTCTGAAGAGCAAAGTGGACATGGTCAGGTAGGATGCGCATGTAGGAGTCTTTGATTTTTTTACTTTGGTGTTTGCTGCTGTTCAAGATAGAGCGTGAGAAGAGGCCCAGGAGCTCAGAAGCAAAACTTTTAGGTGGGGGCTGGATTGTGTCATGTATCTCACTCTGCTTGGCTCTGTGAAATGCGTCATAGAGGGTATTAATGCGCTCTGGGGTAAGCAACCCTTGACATTTGCCGTCTGTGCCGTAGATGCATGCCACCTGTAGGGAGTTGATCTCCGGTAACACCAGGTTTGGTATGGAAGGTGTGGAAGGGGAGTTAGTGGCCTCTGCTCTGGGGTGGGGATCGATTGTGTTACTGGGCTTTGGTCTAACGAGGTCAACGCTTGTAATCTAAAATCACAACGTCCAGTCCCCATAATGTCTACTTGTGGGTTTGTGGGGTTGACATCGAAGGTGACCTTGTTGCGGAGTTCTGTGTCTAATTTTTGTTAAACACTCCCTGCATCAAGTAAGGAAAATGAGACACATTGGCTCAAAGAGCCGTTAATCTCCCTCACCAGATGGGATTTGGCCTCTCTCTCTGGTTTTCAACAGCTTGGCTTTCAGGCATTTGCCAGCCAAACCCTTCTCATGAATAGTGGTGGACTTCAAGTGCCAGCTTCTGACAGGAACAAGAAACTTTCTATTTGAAGACATACACTGTAGGCTACAGCTGGAGGTACAAAGTAAAAGTCTACGCTGGGAAACAGCCAGTGTGCATTAAGGAAAGACCCAACAGTCAGCGCTGGAGCTAACAGTGAGTCCCATTAACTAGAAGCACATCCAGGAGCAACCAAACTCATGCGGATCCGGCGTGTTGTGAGCCATCCTTCCAGGCTTGCGTCTTGCCCTCCTGTAAGCAGCCCGTCCAGTAGTCTCCCCCAAAATCCCTCGATAACCCAGGAAATCCTGAATTGGATGGCATCTTTAGTTTGGTGATTTTTGTTGAGGTCTTGACAGCATGATAATGGAGTTTGGTTGCAAGTAAGAGCCATTGGTTAAGCCAAGCTTACAGAGGGGCCCCCGGGGTCAAAAAGAAAAAAGAAAATCTACGTAGGCAGTGAGAACACTCCCTACATCAACTAAGGAAAAGGAGACACATTGGCTCAAAGAGCTGTGAGTGTCCCTTACCAGAGGGTAAGAGGGAAACTAGTGCGGGTTTCTGGAAGCATGCGGCCCCAGGGCACCAGAATGAGTGTTTTGGTTTTCAATGGCACGTCTGGTAGAGGTAAGTTTGTATGCATATTGTACTGAGTGGGCATGGAGCTTTTGCGCAAGCTTGGTACACCTTTGCGGGTTAACCCTAGGTTTCTTAGTTGATTCAAGGTATGGGCATTATAGATAGTCCCACCCACACCTAGAAGGATTTGGTGGATAGTAATCTCTGCACCTTGGAGTTGTTTGCACAGTTCACCGTGTTGTTGCTGTGAGGCTTCTACCTGGGCACCAGGCCTCGTATCTTTGCAGTATTTAATTTCTATCAAGTGGATATGGCGGTTTTGGATGTTCAATTTATGAAGTTGCCTGGCTGGATTTGTGCTGCTTCTCACTTCTTCATTACGTCTCACGCTGCGGAGTACCCGATGCGAGGGGGAAGTGGGTGATCTATTTCGGTTAGTAGGGCAAGGAGTAACCAAGATAGCGTCGGGACGGCTAATATTGCGCCTAGTTTGATCAGAAATGCTAGGTTTTAAGAGGTAGGAGGTATGACACGATTAAAGGTTTGCTAAAGTGATATGCAGGTCATGCTGAGCCAGACGGTCTGCACTGCCTACATCCGTATCTATAAGGTTTCAAAGTTAACCCATAAGAACCTTCACTAACCATTTTCAGAGCCATTTTGCTGGCAATGTTGTGACGCTCAGTTAGGCATTGGCAACCTGAGAGAATGTGGAGGGCGCTATCCATATGATGACATTCTGGAAGAGGGCATACAAGGCTAGTGGATTTTTTTAAGCGGACCGCATATTTTTGGTTGTAGAGGGTGCCAGTGCGGTATTGGAAGATTGTGCGTTTTTTATAGGTTGAGAGAAATGGCATGTTCCAGAACTTGAAGGCATTGCTAATGCCCTTACTTGCATGAGGTAGCAAGCTCTAGTAATATGTGTAGTAGCCTGTTTTGCGATCTGCATATCCAAGTCTGTGTTTAGCATGCACATGGGATTTCAAGGCATCTCTAAGGTCTGGAAAGTAAATCAGATTGGGAGTGGGGGAGGAAGATTCAGGTGTACCCAGTCTTGCCTCTTCCCAAGCCAGCCAAGCAATATTGTGGAAGGGGTTGCCGGGGGGGGGGGGTGTCAAAAAATGTATGGATTGTAAATAGTTCCGGCAACTCCAATGAGGATGGTATGTTGTGTGACTCTTTTATTACGGTGCTTGCCTTCAAGGGTTTTGTGCGTTAGTCCTCAATAGTGTCTATATCTTAATTTGGGCAGTTACTAGAGTTTGTTCAGGATTGGTATCAGAGCAGAATTTCAGTTCAATCAGGGGAATATCTCTGTCTCTTAGATGTATGTGCTTTGGAGAGTGGGTAAAGTCACTGCCATCGATTCGGGTAATACTACAATGGCATCAGGGCGGCTTAGTTGTGTTCTGGGGAGCTGTCTAGATGGGGTGCATGAGGTTAGGGGAATCAAAAACAGTCCTTTTTGCACCCTGATGAATTTAGGTTATGTAACCTGAAACGAATCCAGGCTGTCACACGCACAGGAGTACAGGTTTTTGAACTGGGTGCAAATCTTCCTTTCTTCTTGGGCACATTTTTAGCCCAAGTTAGTCTAGCCTGATAACACTTTGAGGCGAATAGCACGTGGAGTTTCTTTATTATTGTTTTGTCATGTGTACTCTTAGATGGAAGTCTGCACAAAGAAAGAAAGGTGTATGCTTGCTGTTTGGCCGCGTGCATTAAGGAAAGAGTTTCCCATAGACTCCCACCAAAGGGAGCCCCAGTCTGACCTAGGATTTGAACCTCGAACCTTCAGGTTGGTGCACCCCATACACCGGTGACTAGGGACTGCTATAACACAACAGCGGATGTGAATCTGCACACCTTCCTTCTGACTTGCCTCTCATTCCTGCTCTCACACAGAGTTTCCATATATGATCCAGAACCCCTGCAGAATATAGTCAGGGATCCTCTCCTATACGTTTGGGGCCATTTGGCAAGCATGGTTGTCTTTTCTTTTTCTCTTTACTGACAACAGAGCATGCCTTGCTCCTCCTTCAGTGAAGGTCAGGCAGCACTCTGGTGGGAACTGGCAAAATGTCAGGCAGCAAAAGGTGACCAGCAATGCCATCCTGATTAATCTCTTCTGATTTCCTTGGGAAAGAATATAGAAACTACGCAGGCAGTGAAGACACTCCCCACATCAATTAATTTCCTTCAGTGATGTTGGACACTCCCCGCATCGGTTAATTTCCTTCAGTGTGTTGCCTGAAACATTGTCTGCCTCGTTTTCTTTTTCCATGCTCGCAATCCCTTATCACTTCAGGAGAAGAAGTTCTTCTCTTGATATGCCCGTCTCATATCATATGATCATCCTGCTCTCTTTTTCGTCGCTGGACCTGTCTTCTTTCTCTATCTGCCGTACTTCTCTCAGTCTGAACGTGTAGGCCATGTGCTGCTTGCTGCTTGTATTCCTTTCAGACCTCAATAACCTGCTTGTTGCATTACTCAGAAACCGCACATTGAGACCTCAACTTGCTTGTTGCATGGCTCTGAAATTGCAGTTGTCTTTCTTCTCTAGATGAACCTCCGTCCTCTTATTGTGCTCTAGTTGGACCAAGCTTTTTCACATGGATATTCTGTTGGCTGGCGAGGACCAGTCACAGGCCGATCAGCCGAACAGTCTGGCTGAAGGTCCCCCCGTGTAAATCTAAATCTAAAAATCAGTCTGAACTTCGTGGTGGGGTGGTCATATGGCCTGTGCACCAATGTGGGCCCCTTTCCTTAACTGATGTGGGCAGTGTTTCGCTGCCTACGCAGATTTTCTTTCTTTTCTTACCTTTCTTTCCCATCTCATTAAGCCTGTATGTGAGCCTTATCTGCTACATCTTACACTCCAAAAATGGTCAAGGCTTTTCTCCTTCCAGCCGATTGGGTTTGGTTGCAGGTGCCCTTTTGCCCTAACTGAACTGCCCTGTAGGCAGGTACAGCTGTGTAATCCCCCTTTTTCCTTTCACTTCTTCCCCTGTAACCCCTGACATGTGGTGTTCCCTTGCCTTGAACTCTGGATTCCTGACCCAGCCATAAAACTGGCTAGACATAGTGCAAAACGTATATGTACCTGTTGAGATGCTGTATGAGCATCTGAAAGAAGTTTAGCACCCTAATTAATACAAGGTTGCCACTCTCTAGCTTCGTGGACACCTGCCAGGGCACTTTCAACACCCAATCATTCACCCAGTACACGAGCCTTCAAAAAGTGCATTGCTGAATTTTCAATGTAAAGGCAGGCTCAAAAGTTACCCCTGCTACCTGGATGTTTACAGAATTTTGATCCAGCAACCCAAGAACCCACATGCTCAAACTACAAGTCAAAGGAACTCATAGCATGTGATTTTTAAACAATTTGTGACCTTTGCAGCTTTGCTTGACCACATATGGGATGCTCTGTCTCATATCACACGCTTCGCCAAGGAATGCCAAGTGGACAAGGTTATGTGCGCTCAGCTAAAGCTCAATCAAACACAAGCTTAATACAGTAACAAAGGCGTGGCACCAGGTCATAGAAACACACACTTGTCAAATGCAAAAGCAGGTGGCACTACCATGCTATTTGATGGTAAGTACACGGCAGGAAGCAAGGGACGAGTTTATTTTTATGAGTTGGTTACTCAAGTAGATAAATAGTGCTTCTGAAAGTGCGAAGGTTGTCATGCGGAAGCCAGTACTTTCTAGAGGATTGGTATGTTAGGCGCACTGCATGATCCTGCCATGGATCACACTTCCTGCCAACACATTCTGCTACAATGATTCTAACATAAGAGCAAGCTACAAAGGTCCAAGCCTCACCAAATTTTTTAAAGTACCCATATATACACATCACGAGAAGTATAAGTTTTGCAGCTCCCTGCCCGACTTCAGCAATTCAAGAAGAGGCACCACAAATGAACAGCATGTGCACAGTGGCCTCTTATTCTGCTTCCTCTTCTTCCTCTTCTCCTCCACCCCACCAAGATAGCAACCCCAGGCCATCGCCATTCATGTCGCCCACCACCACCATGGGTGCAAAAGGACGGGCAGAGGTGCCTATCAACTTGTCCTCCTCACTGGCTTGCTGGAGCTGTATGGGGGTGGGGGGAGCGTTGAAGCGCACGGAGCGGACCTTGAAACGCACCTTCTCCCCCAGATCCATGAACATGTCGTTGCCTGTGTGAGGGGTGCATGGGATGGACAAAGCATGAGTGCTAAGCTGGGTGCAACCTCTTGAGCGCAAGGAGGGCAACAATGTGTGTGAAGGCCACATGCAAGCTATTCTGAGCATGCGCTCATTGAGCTAGGGGCCTGTTCAGGAAGGAATCTTAAAAGGCTTTCCAATGATGCCGCCTCTTTGGGATCCGTGACTTAGCGACTAATTGATATGTTAGGAGGATGTTCTTAAGCTCTGCATGCATTACTCATTGCTATAACTCACATGCCCTGACTCAGGTGTCATACGTCCTTCCAAAACCTCAACCTGGGGCTCAACGACCACCACCAAATTGAAATCAGCGAGGAATCCTGGTGCACAACCATCTACGCGCCAGTAGTTTGCAAATGCACCTGATTGTGTCACATCATGCTTGTTGTGTGCAGGAACGCAATGACCTAATATGTGGCACGAGCCAAGTATATTGCCACATCACAGCGCTGCGGCTCCACTTCATAGAAAAGCTAGGTGCATCCTAAGAAACCAGCTGAAGTATAGTTTCCTTTATTTCAGAGAGTCAGAGCCACATGTGATGATGAGCATGCATAATTCACATGTATGTCAACATGCTCTCATTCCTCATGGGCTTGTAACTTTGATACAATGTGCACTAGATGAAACTGTCCCAAATTGTGCAGGCATCCCCAAGAGCACACTCTGGATGTGTGTGTGTGTGTGCGTGCGTGTGTGTGTGCGTGTGCGTGTGTGTGTGTGTGTGTGTGTGTGTGTGTGTGTGTGTGTGTGTGTGTGTGTGTGTGTGTGTGTGTGTGTGTGTGTGTGTGTGTGTGTGTGCGTGCGCGCGCGCGCGCATGCATGTCCAGGTCTATATGTGCATGGATGCAAGATAAAGGCACGAATGAACACTTGCAGGGCTTCCATGCTTGTGTGTGCTCGTGCGGTTGTCCATGCAAGAGAAGAGCAGTGGTTGCTGCCCACCCACCATCGAACTTCCACACCCAGAGCTTCTCCGCCTCATTGAAGAACGACGGGTCTTGCAGCGCGTGCTCTGGGATGTGTACATCGTGGAAGAACTCCAGGCTCACATACACGCCCTCCTTAGTGGATCCGGCCAGCCTGCCGGTGATGACCTCGCCCACGAACGGCCTGAACACCACCAGCCTGAAACGGACCTTGAAGAAGGCCGCGCCATCATTGGGGTACACAAACCCACCCTCCAGTGACTGCACGTCGTACAGGGTCACCACGAGGCCCAGGTTGGGCACCACCTTGTCCAGGAAGCGGGCCTGGATCACCTCGGTCACCGCCTCCAGCGGCGTCTTGCACAGGTCCTTTGGCTCCACACGAATCTCCTCATCAACCACGCTGAGGAGAAACATGCTGCGCCTTCGGGCCAATCGCAGGAAACTAGGTTGTCATGTCACAAAAGATGATCAGGTCCGCTGGCGTGTGTAAAATTTCAATTGTAAGTAGACCTAATTGCAGGAGTTTAATACAATTATGCCAATCATGCGGGTTGGCTGACTCCAGGTGGATCAACATCTTGCTGGCCTTAAGGAAACAATAGTAATATTATTACAATAAACAGTTTTGGTTGTGCTTAATTCAACATAAAGGGAGGCTCACTATCTAACTTGCACTGCCGCTGCCGATTAAGCTAGCTTGCAAGCGTTGTAGTGAAATCTGTACAGGCTTGCGCGTGGGGCTTTGAGCTGTATCAAGGGAGGAGGGATCCCATCAGCAATCATGGTGCGATCACGATGGGATGGATTTGAGGTTCACGCAGACAGCACACGCGCGCGCACACACACACACACACACACACACACACACACACACACACACACACACACACATACACACACATACACACACAAACATAGACACACGCACGCACGCACACGCGCGCGCACACACACTCACATACACGCAACACACACACACATACACATAACACGCACACAGGACACAGACACACACTCATGATACCCTCGTGTTGATCATTTCTACATGGTCTCACTCGCACCAGAGCATCCTCCATTGGCCAATGTTGCACAATCACGCATGCTTACTCTTGCGCGTGTACCCTCACAGGCTCCCGCTCAGACCCAGTTCCAGCCACTGCTCCCAGTACAGTCCCCAGTCCCCAGTGACATTGCCATCGCCCAGTCCATTGCACCCAAACACATCAGCAAGATTGCTGAGCAGCTAGGGCTTCAGGCTGATGAGTATGACCTGTACGGCGCCACCAAGGCTAAGGTAGGGGAGGGGAAGGAGAGCAGTACCAGATGCCAAGATGTGAGCAGCACCATCTGGCGTGCTGGAAGAGTGCAGCCCTGCACCACTGCCGTGAGAAGCACAACATCCCTTACAGATAGCCCAGGATATGCGGTCTTCTAGACAACAAGGCCCTGCTGGGGCTTGCTCTGCGTCTTCGGTGTCTGCTGATCAAAGGCTTCCAACCATACAGCAGTTAGTTTGGTAGCTGCCATACTTGTTTGGCTGATGGGATCCGATTTGATCTTGCAGGGTTGGAGCCAGGATAGCAAGCCTTCTCAAGGATGCCTCGTGTTACAGATGTGAAAGAGAGCCATTCATCCAGGGATGAGTGGATGGCCGTTGCCATTGCATTTGTTTTGTCCATCATGTTACGAGATGCTTCTCATGGAGCGTTCTACATCTATCACTGTTGTTGTAAGCAGGCCAGTTTCCCCTCTGCCGACGCAATGCAGGTCAAGCTTTCTACTCGGGACCGCCTGAAGGATGCACCCATGGGCAAATATGGTGCGTGCATGCTGTTGGTAGCCCTCAGGCAGTTGCCCTCAGGCAGTTGCTGTTGGTAACCCTCAGGCTGCTGTTGGTAACCCTCAGGCTGCTGTTGGTAGCCCTCAGGCAGAGGCAGGAAGACGTTCCGCATACATAAGAAGTGGCCAGGAACGTGTCAGCTAAGCCCAAGGCAGGCGTCAAAGAGATCAAAGTTGCTGTCATACATGCAGCCACACATGTTGTCTGTATGTCCAATTTGAGCGCACCCACTGCTCGCACAAAACAAATACCGTGTGTGGTAGGTGCTACTCATCATTAACTCATTGACATGCTCTAAACAGGAACTGTTCTTATGCCTGGTCCCTCCCTGCTCCTGCTCCCCATTGCCTTCTGTGTGCACATACTGGTACGCACATCATGTCACACTCTCACCCTGACATGAGGTTGAATGAGCTTGTCTGACCCTGCCCAAGCAAACAACCACAACTGCATTTGTTGGGTAACCCCTCCTAGCAGTTAGATGCACCAATATGAATCTATTACGCGCATCGACGCTCATCTCACACACGCATGCCACATGGGTTTCAAAGTTTATCTCATACGCCTCACCCTGACACGATGACACATGCTGTCACAAACTGTTACACACGCCTTACCCTGACGCGATGACACATGCTGTCACATATCGCTACACACGCCTCACCCTGACACGATTATGTGTGGTGCTTGTGCACGCGATGCAGTGGTGGTGGCGGGCATCACACCCACTCCCCTGGGGGAAGGCAAGAGCACCACCACAATGGGGCTGAGCCAGGCGCTGGGGGCTTATCTGAAGAGGAAGGTGGGCTGTTCTGCTGCAATCTTCATGCCTACCAGAATAATTGAGATGTTGAAGGGAATTTGGGGGATGATTCTTTTGAGGTCATGCTGCACATGCATGGTTGAAACAGGTGGTGTTTGACCGGCAGGTCAGGGTAGCAATGGCAGGAAGTCATGTAGGCAGGTAGCAGTTGTAGTTGCTGAGCAGACACGCAGGAGGACACATCTGTCACCGCATGCGGACGTGAGCATCTGGTGTTTACTATTGCTTGTACATGGCATTGCCATTCCCAACAGCAAAAGGAGCACGGAAATTGATTACGCTTTTGGTGAGCCTGAGTGCTCAGGGGTTTGCGCAGCCAGATCTCCATGCACATGTGCGCACTACTGCTGCTTGTGCACACGCAGCTCTTTCCTGGGCCGCAGAGGCCATCTCAGATTGCAGGAAAGACCTCCAATCACCGTTGGCGTCCTTACCCATCCTTCAGTTTGGTGCATCTAGCCATTGGTGTACCCCTTGGGCAGGTTTCTCGTTGCTTGTGCAACATGCTGCCTGTTGTCTTCCTGCATGGTCAGGCAACAGAAAGCCATGCAAAATCATGAATGTGAGGAGGGTCCTGCCAGCAAGGAAATGCATTGCAAAGTCAGGTACTCCTTTTGTGCCTGCAGGTGGTAGCGTGCGTGCGCCAGCCCAGCCAAGGCCCTACCTTTGGCATTAAGGGAGGTGCAGCAGGCGGCGGCTACAGCCAGGTGTGTGAGTGTGTGTGTTTCAGGGTTGATCAGTTCGCCAACTTAGAACTGTTCTAGAACTCTAACTTTTTCGAACAGTTGGCGAACTTGAAATTGCCAGTTCATAGAATTGTATGCCCTATGCCAAAAAGGGGGCAGAAGACCCCCCAAACACCCCCCAGTCATCCCCCAAACATCCCCCATTCCTTTTTGCCATTTTCCAAGCCATCCCTCTGCTTTTATTTCAACAATTTATAATGACCAAACTGGGTCCAGCTCTGCCGAGGGGTTCAGCTAGGGCCCCTTCCCAGCCCCTCGCCTACAGGTAAACGTGCGTTCGAACTTTTCGTCGAACCTCAAGCTTTATCGAATTGTAGGCAGACTTATTTTGTCAAACCGGCGCACTGATCAACCCTGGTGTGTGAGTGTGTGTGTGTGTGCGCGCGCGCACACGCGCTCGCTCAGACATGAGCGGGGGGGCTCTTCAGGTTGCTGCAATTGCAACGTTAGTCATTGGTGCTTTGATTGAGATGTACCGCATCAATCAGCGCTGTGGCTCCTGCTAGCTGTGGAGGCCTGGCTGCCCAGCAGTTTTTAAGCCTCTTTGCGACCTGTCATTCACGATTTGCCATGAATGCACAAAGCTAGGGGATGCTACAAGCATGTGTGAGGGCTGCACTTATCTGCAACCATGTACTTGCATGGGCAGGTGCCCATCAGTGCAAATTGCATGTGTGTGAAAAGGGCTGTCCACTTTGTGGCTGCTCTGTGCATGTCATCTTGCAATGCTCTTGTTACCAGTGCTCATTGACCATCTGCTCTTGCATGGTACTGCTTCGTTTTGCAGGCGTTTCCTATGGGTAAGAGCAGCACCACTGGATGTATGCCAGCTGGAGTTTTTTGTGCAAGCTCGACAACCAGTGTGCTGTGAAGAAGCACATGTGTGCAGAGGTGTTCCACAGCTGCAAAACAAAAGCAGGGATTATCGAGCTTCCTCTGCCATGTCGGTCATGGTACCCCAGCTATCGCCTTGTTGCCCCACTTAGGCCTGCGTTCTTCCTGCTAAAAATTGTGATACTTGATGTGTAGATTGCTAGCTGGAAAGTTGGAAAAAAGAGCTGTGAAGCCCCACACTCAGTAAAAGAAGGTCTGTAATCAACTTATCGTGTCTCTCAGGCCTGAACCCACTGTGGCAGTACTGCAGTATTTGCCTTGCTCAAGCCTATTACGAGTAGGTCCTGCTTCTGAGCATTGATCAAATTACACAATACTGGTCTCTTGCTAGCGATAGCATGCCCAGAAAACCCCAGCAGTCCTCCAGCAGTGATGCTGCATGGTAAGAATGCTCTTGGATGCTGCTGCAGAGGACTTCAACCTGCACCTCACCGGAGACATCCACGCCATCACTGCTGCCAACAACCTGCTGGCAGCGGCAATTGATGTGCGCATGTTTCATGAGTCGGCCCAAAAGGATGAGGCCCTGTTCAACCGATTGTGCCCAGCGGACAAGCAGGTGTGTTGCAGGATTGTGACCACCAATCTTGCGCAGGGGTGTCAAGGCGATTGCAACTAGCCTCCCTGGCAGTCAAGCAGGTATGCTGCAGGGTTGTTAGAGGGAGGCTTCGAGCTCTGAGCCTTTTACTGCTGACAACACAAGTACCAAGCAAGCAGCATTGCAAGGAGGAAGTGCTCACCTTTTCCAACACTTGGAAGCTACTCACAACATCCCACATGCTCGGTAAGCATAGGCTTCCGACATTGTTTGTGCCATCTGAGAGGTCTACTTGCAATGCCGCAAGATTTGGCATATGCCTATCAGCTACACCATCAGTCCTAGCATGCTTGCTTTTTTTAAAGCTCCTGGATTTCAAGTGTTTCATCTCTGATGTATCAGACTAAGCTGATGAGGTGAGCATTTACAAAAAAGTGTATCCTTTAACGATCCCAACTTGCCTGCCTGTACCTCAGGGGAAGCGCAAGTTTGCCCCAGTTATGCTGCGCCGTCTAGAGAAGCTAGGCATCCACAAGACTGACCCCAGTGACCTGACGCCTGAGGAGGTGCGTGAAAGCAAGCACACGCACATGCACATGCACTGCCTCTTAGATTTTCTGACAGGTTGGTTTGGTTTTGGCAGGGTGCCAGATGAATGAAGTCGGCATAACATTTCCTGATGACAGTCTTAGTGAGAGGTGCAGGCTGCCCATGCACGGCACACTCGTCAAGACTAGCTCTGAGGGGCGTGTCTGGCTGCTGATGGCTCCTTGTATCTGGAGAGTGGTTTTTTTAACTGCTTTTCATTGCAAGCCCAAGTTTGAGGATCAGCACCCAGGGCTGTGCAAATGGAATGTGAGTGTCTCTTCTGATGAACACCGCGGTCAACACTGTGAGGTCTCAATTGGCACCAGCAAGAAAAAACTACCCCGCGTTACCTTCCTGTCCTCATACCACTTGACCTCTTAGGTCCGCCGCTTTGCTCGCCTGGGCATCGACCCAACAAGCGTGACCTGGAAGCGCGTCCTCGACATCAATGACCGGTGTGTGTGTGTGTGTGTGTGTGTGTGTGTGTGTGTGTGTGTGTGTGTGTGTGTGTGTGTGTGTGTGTGTGTGTGTGTGTGTGTGTGTGCGTGTGTGTGTGTGTGCGCGCGTGTGTGTGCGCGTGTGTGTGTGCATCTTGATGGCGTTCACAAAAACTGGTGCTTGCTCAGGTGTGTGCCCATGTGTGAGGAAGCCTCGCCAACTGGTCGGCTGCTTGTTATTCATGTTGAGCATCCATTCTCTGTTAAATTCTGCTTCCTCTGACTGTCTGTATGCAACGCTTTCAGTTTCCTGCGCAAGGTCACCACTGGGCAGGGACCCGAGGAGCGAGGGCAGACGCACGAGACCGGATTTGACATAGCTGTGAGTGTCTGACATTGGCAAGTTTATGAAACCAGGTCTGGCATTGGTGTGAATAAGTGTCTCATTCTTCAGGCCCGTGCTTTGTATCTGTCCGCATTGTGAAAAGCATAGGAGAAGGAACGCCTCAATTTGACCAACCAAGTTGTGCAACAGTGAGGGTCCTGCCATTCAAAACTTGCTCCTTGTCATCTGTTAATTACAGCCAAGGGAACAGAACCGACTCTTTCTGACTCCTTGAAACAAGCCTTGCTCAGCGCGTTTTCTACAGGCCCTCATTTACAGATCCAAGGAAAGTTCAGGGACCCACTACGCATCACCATTGCCTGGAGATCTGTGCGTCGAAAACTTAGATAGCAGAAGGGAGCCTACCACAGACTCAGAGGCACCATCCTAGCTCGGCCGCCACATGCATGGAAGCACGTGGCTTGCACATCCATCATCATGCTAAGCATGTGCACCCTTATTGCTGCACGCTCGCACGGGCTGCCAGCGAGATCATTGCTGTGGTTGTGCTTTCTGTGGACTTGGCTTGCACATCCATGTCAATGGAAGCATAAGGTACCCCAAGTGCTGCATCAACGTTGCCATCAAGGTTATGCTTATACTTGCACTGTCCTTGGATCAGGCTTGCGCATCCATTCGTAAACAAAGCATCCCCCTGTTTGCTGCATGCACAAAGGTTTTGCCAGACCTGGGCTGCATTTCCATCGTCAATCAAAGCATAGGCGCCCCTTTTTGAACTCGCATGAACTCAGGTTGCCAGCGAGATCATGGCTGTGCTTGCGCTGTCCTCAGACTTGGCAGACATGCGTGCACGTTTGGGACGCATGGTCATTGGCAACAACAAGGCGGGGGAGCCCCTGACTGCAGATGACTTGGGTGTGGGGGGTGCTCTGACAGTGCTCATGAAGGACACTATCGAGCCCACACTCATGCAGGTGTGCGTGTGTGTGTGTACATGAGCGTTCGTATTCTATGATGCGAATGCATAAATTGCACCAGGGATGTTCAGTGCGACGAACCTTGCACTTTATCGAATTTGGACTTAATACGCATTTTATCGCATTTCTAAATTGCCGTTTGTTGAACCATACACCTTAACTGACAACATTTAGCCTGATATGTCCTCTTGAAAGTCACATTCAGACCGCTTGAAGGTGGAATAGACCCTTTCGCTTTATTGTGTGCTGTGTGTGAATTTCTAAAAACAATTTAAGATGAAGAAAGGCTAAAAGGGTGGCTAGGAGCTCCCCTGGGGGCTTGCTGACCACCCAACGTTACGACCATTCATGCGATCGAACAATTCAAAGAACCCAAATTTTACACGCATTTTATCGCATTTCAAGTCTCGCACCATTGAACTTAACATCTCTGAAGTACACTGCAGAACAGTTCTGCCGGGGCCCCCATAAGTGCTAATTGGCCCTTCCCTGCTCATGCTTTTTGATCAGTTCAACTTGCTTTGATGCATGGCCATGCTTCTGAGTGCCTGGTGTGTGAGCCAAACACTCAACTGGGGTAGTTGCCACTCAGTCCTTCAAGCCAACTAGCATAAAATTTTGCTGCTGTGGAAGTAGTTTGCTCTATGCACCCCTTCTTCCATAACACGTTTGAAGTCAAACATGATGCTGGTACATGCATGGACACGCACAGACACGCGCACACGCGCACGCACGCGCACGCACACACACACACACACACACACACACACACACACACACAGACCCTGGAGCAGACACCTGTGCTGGTTCACGCGGGCCCTTTTGCCAACATTGCCCATGGCAACTCTTCTATCGTGGCTGATCAGATAGGTCTGAAGCTGGTTGGCCCAGATGGCGTGGTGGTGACAGAGGTGTGTTCAAACAAAGTGAACCTCAATTACAGCAAGAGAGTGAGCATGCAAAAAAAAGGCTTCTGATGTGCACCTTTTGCTCAAGCTGATCCCATGGTGCTTTTTCTAATTTCTTGCGCATCGCGCATGAAGGAATGTGTTGCTTAGGTATGGCATTCGCACTGCCTCCAGCACACGACATACGAGTTGGACTGCTCAAGTATAGAAGCAGGGGCTCATGCAGAAGCACATACTTTGCAGGCATATCCTGTTCCAAATCTATTGTGCAAATTTTATACCACATCCACCAACAAGCCACTTGCATCATCATCTTGACACTTGGACCCTTGTCTTGACCCCCGTTACACAGGCTGGCTTTGGCGCAGACATTGGTTTAGAAAAATTCATGAACATCAAGTGCCGTGCCTCTGGCTTGAAGCCCGACTGCGCCGTCATTGTGGCCACTGTGCGCGCACTCAAGATGCATGGGGGTGGCCCACCTGTTGTAGCAGGTGAGGCAGCATAAAATGCTGTTTTTCCATCTTGAACATGGTTGCGCTGTGATGGCGGCTGCTTCCTGCATTGGAGCTGCCAGGGGACAGGAGCTACACCTGGTTTTTTTCTTGATGCTGTTCTGTAGAATTGAGGATTAAAATCAATGTGCTTGTGCCACCCTCGTGTACCTGCTTTGGGTGATGCTTGTCCCTTTTATGCAGCAAGTGTTCTTTGCAAAATGCTTTTGTTTATGGAAGGGTCATGGATGACAGGGCTTCAAGGACGCGCGCTATTCTTTGCTTGGGCGTTTTTGTGCTCTTTTGCCTCAGCTGTAGCTGACTTGCTGGCTGCATATAATGGCTGCATATAATAGTGAAAAGCTTTGTTGCTGTTATGGAGCAGGAGAATGCTGTCCAAAACCTTGAGCTCAGATTTTATTACTCTGGTCTTTGTGGCTGTGTTGTACAGGCACCCCCTTGCATCACGACTATACCAATGAGAATGTTGAACTCGTCAAGAAGGGGTGCTGCAACCTGGAGCGCCACATCAAGAACACCACGCGGTATGGCGTGCCAGTGGTAAGTGCCAGAAAAATTAACAAGTTTTTTGCACTCCCCTGCAATTCTCTGCACTACTTGCGACTCTGTTGTGTTCGATACTTGCTGTCACCCATAAGTCGCTTGAGAGCACTTGTACTTCATGAATCATAAAAGCCGACCCGACGATGGTATTTCAGAGCAGAAGAATTACCTTGCTGTGTAGGTAGCCCTGGAATAAGGACCTTTACTTCACAATGGATTTAGAAGAGCAAAGGTGTTGCGCAGGGCCTGCCAAGTGGTTGGACCCTTGTTTGTTTACATTGTCTGATGTCATATTCATTTGCTGCCCTTTGCCAGGCTAACTTGCACAAGGATACATGCTTGCCAAGTGCCAGATGCCTTCAGCCAGCTCATCCTTTCGTCCCTACTTAGCACTATCCCGTTGAAGCTGCTGAAAATGAACTGCCCGCAAACTGTGAATTTGATCCAAAGCAAGGAGTTCTTACCACCAAGTAGTTAAAAAAAAAACATTATTGACATTATTTGCCTGATGTCCAGGTGGTGGCCATCAACCAATTTGCCAGTGACACGCAAGCGGAGCTGGAGACTGTGAAGCAGGCAGCTTTGGAAGCTGGTGGGTGCGGTTGCCAAATGATAGGGCCTGGGGTGCAGGGTGCGCTGCCCTTTGCATTGTGCAAGAATGGTTTAGACATTGTCTAATAGACACATATATCGGGGAGTTGGGCGTAGCTAGACCATTATGCTGGCTTTCACAAGAGCCTATGTGAAGCCAGTTGCGTGGCTGAATTAGAACAGGAGCAACGTTTGCCTGTATTTAATTTGGGAGTGATCCTATGATGACTCACACGCGCGCATACACACACACACACATACACACACAAACTGCTCCTAGTAGGAGTCAAGCTTGCATGCAAAAGCTCTGACCCTGCAGGCTCTCGTTGGTGAGGATCCTCCGATAAGGATATAAGCCAAAGCCCTCCGGTTTCTAGCTCTTGTTTTCTTTGTCCTGTCTCTCAGGTGCTGCGGCTGCTGCGGTCTGCAACCACCATGGCTTGGGCGGCGCTGGTGCCACAGACTTAGGCCAGGCAGTGCTGGAGGCTTGCAGTAAGCCCAGCAGCTTCCAGTTCCTGTACGATGTGCAGCTGCCCATCAAAGTGAGTTGCACAAGTGTTGCCTGCGTGTTCTCTTGCATCCTCAAAAGCTTTCAAGCATCCAATAGCCTGCTTTTAAATGGTACCAGGTGTTGCTCCTGGAAAGGGGGGGGAAGTCCTCCTTCCTTTTGCTCGGCCCTTGTATGTATTAGCTGTCTGTGACATACCTTCACTCTTACAATGTTCATTGGCCTGCATGTATGCTATCTTATCACATGTGGCATCTCATGCACAAGTAAAAAAATAGTACACCAATTTGCCGCTTGTAGGCCAAGATTGAGACGATCGCTCGGGAGATGTACCATGCAGCAGGCGTTGAATACTTGCCTGAGGCAGAGGCACAGGTGGGTGTTGAATATTTGGCTGAGGCGAACGCAGAGGCATAGGTGGTGTCGATTGCTTGGCTGAGGCAAAGGCGTGGGTGGGTGTGCAGGCAGAGGCACAGGCAGGCACAGGCAGAGGCACATGTTAGTGTTACATGTTAGTGTTGATATTTTGCCTGAAGCAGGGGCACAGCTGGTGGGCTCAATCAGGGTTGGGTCATTCGCCGTTTTAGCAAAATAAATCGGCCAATAGTTTGAAAAAATGCGAGATCCGACGAATTATGCGAACGCGTGTTTGCCTGTAGACGGGGGTTTGGGACGGTGGTACCACCACCGCCGCCAAGGCCCCCAACGTCTCTGCCCACCTCTCCCCCTTGGCCCTCCTTGCACAACTGATGATGGGGAAGGATGGGGAAGGACAGGGAAGGACAAGGGTCCAGTCGGTGGGGTGTCAAATGGTAGTCAGTGGGGTGTGAGGGTGCCTTTTTTAGCAGAAGGGTTTAAAATTAGACGAATTGCACTTAACAAGTGTGTCATAATGCGAAGAAATGTGACTTCTCCAATAATTCGAAATTGGCGAATGACCCAACCCTGGGCTCTATAAAACTTTGCCTGACAAGTTATCAGCTGGTAACAGCGCTGTGCTGCAGGTCAGCTCAGCCAAGCTATGTGTGAAAATGAGGAGTTAATGCCCCGCTGCAAACTGAGTATGCAGAGTGGTTGAGGGTGCCTAAACTGGTGCTTCTGCATCAAAAAAGTGAGGGTGGGGCTCTAGGATTGAGCCAGGGGCATTTTAGGTCATTTTTGACCATATCCAGGAAAACGGGTGCCAAAATGCCTGCTCTGGCCCAAATTTTGCCAATATTTTGGCTCCCAGGTAGGTTTTAGGTCAATCCTGATCCTTCGGAGTGAAAAAAAGGGGGGGTAAATATTGGTCCGGGGCACTTAGAGCATGGTCACCTGTGCGCACCTGCTAGGCAAAAGTGGTGTGAACAGGGAAACCAGGCAAGCACTGTCTTTGACCACAACCTGAGTATGAGGATTTGTTCAGCATGCTTTCTAGGTATGCCTGCCAGGTTTGGGGGTCCAGGTGAGCAGGGAGTGGCTCCTGGCAAGCAGTGACAGCTGGGCGTTTGACCAAAAGATGAGGCTCTGGTCAGCCCGCCTGAGCGTGTGCTCACTTGATAGACGCATGATTTTGCACCGTCTGAATGATTTTGCTCGCTTGAACTTATGTGTTAGGGCTCCAGGGGCTCCATCAGGGCCGAATCATGTAATTTCGAAGCTCTGTGCAAATTTCCAGCAAGCCAATTTTCTTGAAATGTTTTTAATTTGTCCCAGCAAAAGTGTTGCGACCCTGAAAGGTGCAGTGGTTGCTCTGCTATGTTAACTCGCAATTTTCCCTGCCAAAATTGAGGTTCGGGGAGCGATTTTCTGGACCCCCGCCCCAGCCCCCCGGAACGCCCAGGATGTGCTCCTGATTAATTAATAAATTAAAGCGCCCAGCCATCGCTGCTGGTCAGGCAAGCTGGGGGACGACCTCCTGGAGACCCTATTTTGGCAGGGATTTTGCCTGATTTCTGGCCATACACCCTGGGCACCCCCCGGCACAAACTGAGTATGCAGAGTTGCTTGGATAGGTCTAGACAAAGGTCCTGCATACTCAGAATCATCTAATTGCAGTGGTACATTAACTCAAACCTACTTGGCTGACCTGACTGCAGGAGACTGCTTATTTTGCATGGGCTCTTCAGAAATCTGGAATTTTTTGCAGGATTAGATTAGACAGCAATGGCATGTCCTGTTTTACAGCCCAGATCTTTGTGATAAAAACGGATGGCTCTAGCAGCACGATGCGCATTGCAGCTTGTGCAGAAGTTGCAGCCATAATGCTGTAAGTATCCTTTTTTGCAGAAATTTTGTTCGGTTTCAAACAGCACTGCGCCCTTTGATCTGCCTTTGCAGATTGAAAGGTACACGCGCATGGGATTTGACAAGCTGCCCATTTGGTGAGTAGATGGATCTGGATGTATGACAGGAAATGGTGTTGATCTGCAGCACCTGCTTGCAGATTTGTGTGGCTGGCTGTGTGGACATGCTCTTCTCAGAATTTCGAATGCGAATGCACACTGCTGCCGTTTTCCTTGTCTGCAGCATGGCCAAGACACAATACAGCTTCAGCCACGACGCGGCACAAAAAGGTGAACTTGCATTTGCAGCCCTTTTTATGTGCTATCACGAGTGTTCTATCAGCTTTTGCCCCTTTCAATGCCTGGTCACCCTGGCTGTTGGCCATGACTCCTGGCTTGTCCTTTTACTCTTTGCTGCCAGCTCATAATCCACTCAGCGTGACTCCTAATTGCTGCTACTGCAGGTGCCCCCAGCGGCTTCATCTTGCCGATCAGAGATGTGCGTGCCTCTGTCGGCGCTGGCTTTGTCTTCCCCTTGGTGGGCAGCATGATGACTATGCCAGGCCTGCCCACGCGGCCTGCCTTCTACGACATTGACATTGACTTGGAAACAGGAAAGATCACTGGACTATCATAAACATATTACCCATGCTTTGCACCAGGGAGCAGCCTTACGAGCTCTGATTTTGGAAGACTTTTTTGAGCAGTTATCAAAGGATTTGAAATAAAAGCGGCACGATCATGGTGCTGTAGACAGGGCCTGTTTTTGCTTGTGCTGGCCAGCTGCTTGTTAGGATGGTAATAGCACCTGTCCCTGGTTGTCCCTTGGTTTTCTTTTCTATGCCAACAATTTCGCCTACTAGGCAGTAGTATTCACTCTTCAAACACAGGCCACCCAAAGACGTTGTTGCTTATTTTCCTCATTACTTATAATGTTTGTCTGCAAGAAAAACTGGGCAGGCATAGCTGTGAACAACAGGGCGATCAAAAATACGCAGGGCGCTTTAAGATTTCCGCTAGCCTACCATGTCCCCTCCGTGAGGAGGGCCAGACTGTGCCCTTCACATTTTTCAGGATTTAAACTTTTCATCGAGTCCAAGTCAAGGAAAGAAAAGAAAAGTCTACCCAAAAGGCCGCGTGCATTAAGGAAAGGTTCAACGGAAGGAAGTTCCCTGACTAGCAAGCTAGAAAAGGTCTCACCAAAGGGCCCTCAAACCTAAACTAGACACAGCTAGCTTAGGAGAAAGCCAGAAACAGAGCTAATGGGGATCTGGAGGGTTGTCCGCCATGCTCCTGGACGCCCGGACTCTCCTTCTCCTGCTCTCCACTGCCACGCGCCCAGCAACCCCACCCCTAGACGTCCCCTGAAAATGAAGTGCATGCCATGCGCTAATAATAGTTGTTAATCTTTGGATAGCATGGCAACTTAACTTGGATGCTAGTGACTTAGCCTTTTGCCTGGTTAAACCCAAGTTGATGAGGGGTTTGATGGTGTAGTCATTATAGATAGTGCCTGCGACACCAACTAAGATGATGTGTAAGGTCACATTGTTGTTTCTGTTTGGGTTCCTCAAGCTGCGAGTTTTGAGCCTGGTTATGGTGTTGGTATGCTTGGCAGATGCAGCTTCAAGGGGTTTACAAGGGGTTTACAATGGTGGCCTACAGCCCGAGACTCTGGCTGATGGCAGCTGGTGAAACAAGCTCAACCAGTATCAAAAATTGAGACTAAGTCTGACACAAATCTAAGAAGTCTGTATGAGTCTTGGTTTAGGAAAGCATTGATCTCAGAATCAGTGATAGTATGATGGCAAGCCAAGAATGGAATAAAGTCAGCGTTTGAAGGCGGAGCAAACACACGCAAAGTCTTAAACATCTCCTCAAAAAGGTCCTTGTATCTCGTGCGTAGCTCACGCACCTCAGTACATTTGCAAAAGAAAAGCACATGTTCTTCAGGGGTCCTGCTTTCCTGGACAGGTGACCTTTCCACAATGAGATGCGGCTTCCAGAGTGGGAAAGGGGTTGGTATCAGGACAGAATTTAAGTTCAACATGATGAACGTCCCTGTCTTGAGGAAGGATCTTAGTAGGATCAATGTGTGAGGGTCGGCCTGGGATGGAGCGCACAAAGACAGCATCAGGGCGGCTCTGGTGCCGGGCAGAGGAGCCAGTACCAGTAGGGAAAACCCAGTCAGGGATAGTTCGAGAGACGTTTTCAGGGACTTGTATGCCCTGCTGAAAGAGCCTCTCATTTCGGCAGGCATCCATACCAATAAGGGATGAGCCATATCTGCTTTTGCTGAGAGCTTTAACGCAGGAGCTAAGGCCAACATGGTGCCTGTCAGTGTGCATCCCATTCATTATTGGGTGAATACATCTAAGGGCAATGTGATTAATGCTGTCCATTTCATTGCATAATGGGCAGCGCGCAGAGGTGTTGGACACCTTGAATCTGATGGCATGTTTTTGAGTGTAAACTTTTCCTGTGCGGTATTTCAATTCATTAATCTGATGTTTAAGGGTGATCTTTGGATCATTCCAAAAGGAGTTGCTGATTTCTTTGTTGGCAAGTTGAGAGGGTGGGTTATGAGCTTCTGAGCTGACAGAGGTGTTTGGGGGAGCGGGCTGTGTGGCGTAATTAAGCCTCTGCCAGCTATTGTAATAGTAGCCAGAGGTATCAGCGGAGCCAAGCTTGTGCCTATTGTGCATGTATGTTTTTAACTTGTCTGTTTGATTAGTGAGGTAGTAAGTTGGAGTAGAGTTGGAGTTATATGTGTCACCATTGCACCCATGTGAGGACTTCAATGTGAGCCAGTAGAAGTTATGGAAGGGATCCCTGGCATCTGGAAGTGCAATGTCCGTGTTATCTGCTAGTGCTGCAGCGCGTGCGCAGGCGTCAGCCCCCCCATTACCAATAATACCAGAGTGTGCTTTAACCTTATAGAAGTGTATAGGGTGCGGGGAGTGCTCTAATACATTTGAGATGGCCTGGATGAGTTCTGCATGAAGGTGGGTCCTCATGCGCATTGGGTTAATGGTCTGTTTGGAAATCTGAGAGAGGCAGGATGCACTATCAGAAGCAATGGCAGTGTGCCCTTGTTGGAGAGCTACAAGAATGCCTGCTAGTTCTGCTCTGTTGATAGTGTTTGTGGGTCCATGTCCATTGGGATTTATGTGCAATTGTAGCTGTTGGGATGATTGGGTAGAGTCTCTGCTCGGCTTGTAAACACCTGAGCCAACAAATGGTGGAGAGTCACCTTTGTGTTTAATGACACTGCCATCTGTGTAGGTGATTTCTCTCCAGTTCTTGATTTTAGGTGTGAAGGTATTTTTGTAGGTGGCAGGATGGAAGGCTGCTCTTGTCTGAGGGCACCTGTGTGAGCAAAGAAAAGAAAAGAAAAGAAAAGTCTACGCAAGCCATAGGCCGCGTGCATTAAGGGAAGTACCCCTAACAAAAGTGAGCAAATATGAATGTCATAGGGAAGAGATTTCTTCCTCCAGTTGTTTGATGATAGGCGTTGAGTATGCAGTGGTATAGCGGAATTTGGAGGTTGCAGGGGTAGCCAGTGTGCTTCTGGTATGTCTCGTTTGAGAAGCTGAAGCCAGTCCTTGTTGGCATTATCTAGCGCCTCTCTGGCATGTAGGTTCCAAACAACAATGAGTTGCATGGGGTAAGAAGGCTGGGCAGGGTTAGGCATGGTGTTGAACCAGTGTTGGGGTGCCTGGAATTGGATTTTACTAGCAGGGAATTTGGCTAGCACTTGCACAATACCAGGGTAGTGGTTCAGCCAGCTCATGGAGGCGTTGCAGCTGAAGCCTCTCCAGTGAGGTAAGAGCATGAAGGTGGCAACTGGTTCGATGGTTTGAAGGGAGGAGTTCACTGCGTGGCGTAGGAGTTGGAACATGATCTCGTCATGAGGAGGGTGGCAGAAGGAGTAGCCACAATAACGTGTAGAAAAGGCATCATTGCACGCCCCAAAGACCTGGTCTTGGTAGCTTATGCTGAAGTAGGTGTTGTAGGTACAGTCAAATTCAAGAGGGTTGGAGAACCTTTCTGTTGAGACCATGCACCATGTATGCAGGGCTGATCGAATGTGGGGAGGTGTGATCAGTGCATTGGAGTTGTGAGCCTTTTTGCCTCTTGTAAAAAGTTGCTTTTCTTGAGCCTTTTGGCGTGATAGGAGGCCCATAATTTCTGTTGCTGTATCCCGGATGGGTGGTTGGATGGTGGTGCGTATGCCTGCCTTCTTGGCTGCTCCATATGCTTCATCGAGTCAAATATGGTAAGCGAGTGCCGCAATGTTATTCTTAAAGGTGTCAGCAAAAGCCCTCTTGGGGCAGGCTTCGTTGGAAAAGTTTTAACTGTTGATCACGGCTTGAATTAACTGGAATCGACCAGAGAAAAGCCCTCTGAATCAACCTGCGCATAGGGAAATGCTGAATCAACCACAGCTGATTTTCCACTGGTTCAGTTAGAAAGTTTATTGATTCAACTGTCATTGATTCTCTCTTAGCTGGTGATCAACTATAATGTTTTTGTTGAAACAACTAGAAATCAAGCAGAATGGCTGTTTCAATCCTGGTAGTGGATTCCACCCACGCCGCGTGTTGGAATTGTTTTTGGGTTTGGCTGATTCATCTGTGGTTGATTTGTGCCTGAATTAACTGCCAGTAGAGATCAAGACTGTTTGTTTCCTCTTTGCATCACCTAGCTTGATCCAGTGTGGTTGAATCCATCCACACTACATGTTAAGTTTGATTAAAATGTGGTTGATTTGTTCTTGAACCGAATGGATATCAATTGCAGAAAGTTACATCATGGTTGAAGCAAGCGTCAATCAAGCATCTTGTCATAACAGAGCTAACAGAACCATAGGACTCCTCAGAGTGCAGCAAGGTAACATAATACACAGATTCAATTGCGCGGTGCCTTTCTTCTGGAGGCAGCAATTAGGCACTCTGGCGGCTATGTCGCGGTGTCCGCTCTCAGGTACCTAGGCCTAGGATGCCCAAAGTACTGAGCCACGCACACTTCCCACAGGTTCCATGCCACGTTCACATCCCTGTGCATCTGGTACGAAAGTTGTGGTTCCTTCACACGTTCGCGCCTTCTGCCACAAACCGCTGCATGAACCCCCCCCTCAGCCTCACCCCCACCCATGCCCCCCTCCTCCACTCCTCCCACTTCCTCCTCCTCCTCCTCATCCCCCTCTACATCCATGCCATCCCATCCCGTGCTCCCCTGTCTCGACACCCCCTCCTCTTGCTCTTCCTCCTCAACTGTCTCACAACCCCCCACACCCTCCACCGGCCGCTGCTCACCACCCCCCTCAGCCATGCCCTCCACCGGCTGCTGCTCGCCACCCCCCTCAGCCATGCCCTCCACCGGCTGCTGCTCACCACCCCTCTCAGCCATGCCCTCCACCGGCTGCTGCTCACCACCCCCCTCAGCCACGCCCTCCACCGGCTGCTGCTCACCACCCCCCTCAGCCACGC
The DNA here is from genome assembly GCA_914767535.2 of Dunaliella primolecta. NCBI lineage: Eukaryota > Viridiplantae > Chlorophyta > Chlorophyceae > Chlamydomonadales > Dunaliellaceae > Dunaliella > Dunaliella primolecta. The sequence goes on along the minus strand of OU611754.1, from coordinate 7,647,869 downwards.
CCTCCACCGGCTACTGCTCACCAACCCCCTCAGCCAAGCCCTCAACCGGCTGCTGCTCACCATCCCCCTCAGCCACGCCTCAATCTGCTGCTGCTGCTGCTTCAAATACTCCTCCTGGCACCACACCAGATCTTGCTGGAGCAAACCATCCAGGCAGACAGTCCTTGAGCAAGCCCTTATCCTCCAGGGCAACCTCGCTCTCGTGATCCCAAACTAAATTGAACAAAGTGAGGACCGGTAAGGAGGGTGGCAGAAAGAAGTTGAGACGTGGAAGCATGTCCGCCCGAAACGAGGGAGACAGCCGCGCCACGCGTAGCAACTCGCTCAGCTCCTTCAGCTCCTTCTCATCGCAGACCTTACCGTCATACCAAAACGCACAGAGCACGGCCACATCATTCTCACTGTGTACTGCAAGCTCGTCAAAGCTCAAAAACAGCTTGACAGCTGGGAAAGCAAGTCGGGTGAAGCACACACGCAGCTCCTCCTTGGAAATGACCTCATGAACGTTACCAAACTTGTGCAAGAGGCCCTTGGAGCAAAGGTCCAGCAGACCTTTAGAGAATGAGGGTGAGTGGAGCACAGCGTCGGGTAGAGCAAGTATTCCATTGATGTCTTTAATGTGGAGCAGCGTATGAACAAAGTTCATCAGGCATTCCGCACATAGACCCAGGCACTCAGGAGCGTCCCAGAGGTCTGCCCAGCGGATCATCTGCAGGTCAAGAATGGATAAGGCAACTTATTTTCTCATAGCGGATTTAAGTTAGCAAGTCCTGTACCTTTGCTCAAATCCCCACTACATCTTTGCCATGCACCTTTTGGTGTACCTGAATTCCTCTTCAACAACACGATGCTCTTTGCGATTGCACATCATTCATGGTGGTGGAGGCTGTTGCATGAGCACCAAATCTGGTACCATGTTTGTGTTGCAGCAGTCGCGTTATGACTCTACTCTTATTAGTGCTCACCTTGAGTAACAGTGCAGGAGAGAGGCCACCGCCACAGAGGTCCAGCTGCCTGTGTGTCATCGGCATTGCCAACTCATGCATGAGCTCAATGATCTTCTGACCAGCCTCCACGTCTTGTGCGTCTTTGCAGGGCACCTGGATCACCTGATACAAGGGCAGCAAGCTACAATGCATGAACAAGGTGAGAGAAAAGCACCTTGGCAAAGAACATGAGGGTTCTGTTGCTACTTCAGAAATAATGGGACACTTAAACCTCCCATGCTTGGCTCTGCTTTCTCCGCTATGGTCAGAAAATCATGAGCCTCAAGCCCACCTCTTTTTTCGTGCATGCAAAGGCTGTTCTCAGGATCGGACTGCGTATGGAAACTAATGCCCTGCTCACAGGGACAGAGACAGGTGTGGCATGCCCATTCAATTCAAGCTCAAATTCAATGTGTGCATCGTAGATAGATGCAAGTATTTCCTGGTGCTCAGACATGTTCTCTTCCTTCATACTGAAGGGTGGCCTCGCTCGGAGGAGCAGTCAAGAAGGCCAACAAAAAGCCAAGATGATAGGCACAAGTAATGAACCCATAAAACAATCTTCATTTTCCCAATTCCTGCCTGCTAATTCAAATGTGCAAGCGCTTCAAAAAAATGTTTTGTTTGTTTGACTGGCGTCAATGTGATCACCCTTGGACAGACTGAAAAGGGACTGGAGAGCGGAAGAAGAGGGCCAGAGAGCAAGGAGGCATATTAAGTTTGCTGAACAGCTACAAGTATTGGGCTTGCCCTGCTTGTGCTCAAATCAATGTTGACGATAAACTCGGAAGAGAGTCTGGCTCCTTCAGCAAAGAATTTGTACTCATTGGGAGCCAATTTGGGAGCCTGAAGGCACCGGAAGGCACCTGGAGAAACATGGCCCAATTTCTCCAACACATCCTTTCTTGTGACCCATAAAGATGAGCGGGTCCCCTCCAAATCTGCTGCTGACCTTTAATTCAATTCATCATCAAAGTTTGATGATATAGAAAGGCAAGAGTTGACGAACCAAAATAAAAATACATCGAAACAAAAACTAGACATAGACCTCTGCAACAAGGTCACCTTCAATTTCAAGCTCAGGAACCCACAAGCAGATATGATCTTGTTTTCAATAGTGCGCCTAGTGGTTACAAGTTTGTGGGCATACTTTACAGAACGTGCATGGAGTTCACATGCAAGCTTGCTAGCTCGTTGGTGGTTGAGGCTTGGTTTTTTGATTTGGTTTGGTGTGATCATTATAGCAAGTCCCACCAACAGCCGGAAGGATAGTCTGAACTGTCACAGCCTTTCCACTGATACTTTTACAAATGTCTGCATGCTGCCGCTGTGCCGCCTCTGGCTTGCACTCAGTTGATGGAGCTGTTTAACGCGGGTAGCTGTGCTTGTCCTGTGTGAGGTGTTGTGCCTACTGCGTAACACATGGTGTGAGCGGGAAAAAAATGAGAGGAAGGATAGGAGGTTCTCCCATTCATATGTGACTTAGCTTAGGGTGCCTGTCTCTGTACTGCAGTCAGCTGATACCAAACTGTTTCCTGACACCAACTGCTCCTTGACGACTGACCACTTTGTGATGCCAACTGCCTCCTTATGTCAACTGTGCATTAGTGCTTATATAAACTATGTGACTTTCTTTTCTTAGATCCCCCTATTACCCTTCAAAGTTTGTATTTGTTGTTCTCGTATTAGGTGTTACCTTGATGGAGGGGAGAGTGCAAAATACAGTTGGTTGTTAGTTAGCAATTTGTTGAAGTTTTCACCATAATTTTTTTGTAAATGCTCTGTCTTATTATCAATCTAACAACGTGTGTAAGGAAGAAAGGCCGGCATTAGCTACAGCCTCTTGCAGCGTAGAGGTGGGAGCTGAGAAGAGCAGTAAGTACAATTATTCGCCCCCAATTAACGCTACACATGATACCAAAGTGGGTTTGGCATGGTACAGGGTAATCAGTACAGCATTAGGGCGCCGGCGGCTTGACGTGAGTCTAGGTCTTTAGGGAAACTACGTGGAAAAAGGGCCCTTGTGGCGGTGGGGGTCGGCCCTTCCTTAATACAACGCTTGAGGTGCTAGCCACTTGCGTAGCTTTTCCTTTTCCTTACGTGGAAAAAGATAGGGTGGTATATTCTATTTTATGCATGTGCAGGGATTTGGAGGTTGTGCCGCGCTGACCTGTCATCACTCCCTATGTCCATGTTAACCAAGCCTGCCCCCAAAGGGCTTTTGCTAAGAGCTTTGATGATCATTCTTCCAGCAACATTGTGGCGTTCACGTTTCATGTTGGAGATGATATGATTTTGGCAGCCTGAAAGCATGTGGAAAGCGCTGCCTAATTGATGACAGCTTAGGAGAGGGCATAACAGGTTAGTGGATCTTTTGAAGCGGACCGCATGTTTTTGGTTATAGAGGCTACCTGTGTGGTATTGCTGGATGGTGCGCTTCATAGGTGAGGATATACAGGGCATGTTTTGATAGGTATTGCTGATTTTCTTCTCAACACAAGGTAATAAGCCCTGATAGTATGAGTAGTAGCCTGTTTTAGAGTTGGCATTGTCAGGCTGAGAAACTGACGCAGCCAAAACAGTGTCTTAGTTGGCCATGCTACAGAGAGAAGTAATGTGTGATGCAATACTACTGCGTGTAGCATGCTCGCTGGGCAGGGCTATAGGCAAATGGCAAGGCTGATGGACAAGGCATGATTTCTGCTACTATTATACATGGGGCGATATTCGAGCAAAAGACTATAAAAGGTGTTACTACGAGTTCAGAGTTCTCTACACACAGCCTCAGCTGTGTGAAACGCAAAGGTCAATCACAACCACATAACCGACTCAACTAGCTTGCAGCAGATTCTCGTTGCAGCACACTTTGGGTGTGACAGCATTTCCAGGTTTGCGTTTACTAAACACGTAGTAGTACATCATGATGCATGTGAGACTTGAGAGCACTTTGAAGACTGGGGAGGTAGGTGATTTTAGGATTGGGTGCAGGAGTCGTGGACGTGCTGGCAGTGGGCTCTCTTTTTTCCTCCTTGGCTAACCAAAATACATGAGGAATGGATTTCCGCCAGGGCCTGCTCTAGGGATCCCAGTATCAGCCTCGTTATTATTGGCTTGCTTTACCTGATAATTTGCAATAGCATCTGCACATTCGTTACCAGCAATGCCAGCATAAAATTTTACTTTGTAGCAGTTTGTAGACACAAATATTGGCTTGCAAGTTGCTACTGAGGGTAGATATCATTTTTAGGACGTTCCCTTGAATGTGTTGTTTATGCTTCTTAGGGTAAACAAGTTGTTTACGTATTTGATGAAGAGAGTTGAGACTGTCTGAAGCAATGTGTCAATAAGAGTGCATGATGGCAGCAGCAATTGCTGCTAATTCAGCTCGACACATGTTGTTGGTAATTCCAACACCTTTGGGCTCGACAAAACTTCTGCTGTCAGTGAGAAGGCAGTAGACGCCTGCTCCAATGCCTTGTTTGCCATTCTGGATTTGACAGCTACCATCAGTGTAAGCCCATGTCCTCCAGTCAGGGACTTTAAGCTTGAGGGTTGGACTAGATTGGTTAGGTACAAAGACTTCTTCCTGATTACCTATGTGTGGATAGGTCGGGTTTCTAGATGTTTGTTGTTTGTCAGAGGGGAGGCGTTGGCACGTTTTGAATCCAGGCATGTCGGCATGCATTGTATTGAGAGTAGAATGGTTGCCAACACTGCGCAGCTTCCAGTTAACTTCTGGTACAGCCGAAACCAGGCCTGGAGCCAAGCTGGGTTGTGCTTGTTGAGATGGATCCTTGCAGCTGTGTTCCAGATTGCAATATTTTGTAGGTAGGATTCAGTGTCTAGTGGTGTTTGATTACAGTTTTCTTCAACTTTGTACTTGACAATGTCAACTTCAAGCCGCATGATGTTCAACGTCATGCGTCGACTTGATCATGCGGCCAAATTCTCAACAACCAGTGTCTGAAGCAATGTGCCAGCAATGCGCAGTGCGCAGAACAGTGCGTGATGGCAGCAGCAATTGCTGCTAATTCAGCTTGACATCATGATATGGTGTTGATAATTCCAGCACCGTTGGGCACAACATAATCTTTTGTTTCAATAAGAGGGCAATAGACGCCTGCTCCAATTTCTTGCTTGCTACCCTGGCACTGTGTACAGCAAGCCCGTCAAAGCGGCTCAAAGAGCAGCTCAATAGCTGGGAAAGCAATCTGAACTTCTTCTCTTTTCTCTTGCTTTGAGATGCATAAGCTGCGCAGAAAATACAAGGACCTGTTCATTGATCTTCTAAACCATTTTGTACTTTGCCCAGCTCCCAAACGCTGACTTTATTCCGTAACACTGCCCAGCTCCCAAACGCTGACTTTATTCCGTAACACTGCCCAGCTCCCAAACGCTGACTTTATTCCGTAACACTGCCCAGCTCCCAAACCCTGACTTTATTCCGTAACACTGCCCAGCTCCCAAACGCTGACTTTATTCCGTAACACTTTGCAGCCCATTTTCATTTTACGGCACTTGCAGCATGCTGCTCAGGTCAAGCGCCCAAATGCATCCCCAAGGCTGCATGCAGCTTTTATTGATTTCAAGCAGGCTTATGATACAATTCCTAGGGAAGCCCTTTGGACTCACCTGCAGCGCATTCGTATGCCTGCGTGCCTGTTGGCTGTCATTAAAAGCATGTATGCTAATGATGAGTATATCTTGGTGGATGGCTGCAAGCAAGCTCGTGTGCGCCCCCATTTTGGAGTTAAGCAAGGCTGCCCGCTTTCCCCTTTGTTGTTCTCCTTGTACATCAATGACGTGGACTGCTTGGCAGAAAATGTGCAAGGGGCTATTACAGGCACTAGGGACGTTCGAGTCACCCACATGCTGTATGCAGACGATTTGTGCCTCACTAGTAACCTTCCTGATCAGCTCCAACTTATGTTAGATAGGCTACATACGTATGCTCAGCGGAAAGGGTTGGTGATCAATACTGCCAAGTCTGAGATTGTGCATTTTAATTCAAAGGGCGATAATGTGCCAGCTTTCACGTTAGGTGGAGCTCGTTTGGCGTGTGCAGATTCTTTTAGGTATTTAGGCATGCTGTTCAAAAAACAACGCAACCCGCAAGCCACTGCAGAGTATATGTGTGCACCTTTCCTAGCTGGTTGCAGACGGATTAGGCAATTCGCATCTGAGCACCGCCTGACAGATAGGCCGCATACCATGCTCTGGCTGACTAAAGCATATGCTCTCCCTGCTAGCATGTATGCATGCCAGATTTGGGGCACTAGATTTATGAAAGAAGGAGCTGAAATGGATTGTCCTTTGCAAACTGTACATCTGTGCTTACTGAAGCGTATCCTTGGGGTAAAGCGCACCACTCCTAATTGGTCTGTACTGCGTGAGTGTGGGCATGAACCTTTACAGTTCTATTGGTTTCGTGCAGCAGTTAGGTTTTACAATGCTTTACTGCGCAGCAACAGCACTACACTCAGTAAGGTACTGCAAGCAGATGTTGAAATGAGCAGTCTCTCCCATAAATGTTGGACTTCAGAATTTTTGGCTGCCTGCACAGGCTTGGACAGGTGCAACGTGTTTACTCATTGTGTTCGGTCAAGGCAGCCTATAGCCATGAAGGAGTTTGTTGTTGATCTGAGAAAAAGGCTGCGAGGTGTGTGGAATGCTGATGCCTTGGCAGAACATGGTGACCACACAAACAAATTAGCCAAATATCATCACTGGATGGCACTTCCTTTGAGACCCTTGTCTGTTCATGGTGCGCCCTTTTCTGTCCCCAGGTATTTGCATCTTGATTTGGGCAAGCGCACGCTAAGAAACATAGCACGTTTTCGCTTACATGCTCATAATTTAAGAGTTGAGACATCACTTTGGCAGGAGCACACATCAACTTGTGATAAATGTGAACAAGGACTCCAAGACGAAAAGCATGCCGTGTTCCTTTGTTCTTGCGCTTCTGTGTGCTCTCTTCGAAGGGATTATGCACAGCTATTTTCTGACTTCCCCTCGTCTTATAGAATTTTTCTGGACGACTCAGGCACTTTCTACTATTCTCAAGCTAGCTCTGAGGATGCTATTCATTTCTTGCAGAAGCAAACAAATGACACTTATCGTTTTATTTCCGATCTCATGGATATTTTTTGTGCAGTTGGAACAGTTGAGCAGACCGAGCAGCCAAACTACCTGGCTGAAGGTCAAACCCCATTGTAACTCATTGTAACTCATTGACTTTATTCCTTTCTTGGCGAGCTTCCACATTTTGACTGGTCTTGAGGTCAATGCTTTTCTAAATCAAGACTCGTACAGATTTTCAAATTTTCTGTCAGAATTGGTTTCAATTCTTAATGCTGGATGAGATTGTTTCACCAGCAGCCGATCAGCCAGAGTCTCGGGCTGTAGGCCAAACCCCCTTGTTACCCCTTCTCTTTTCTCTTGCCAGAGAGGAAACACAGTGCCTTGGCCCTAGGTATCCGCTTTTGCCAAACTGATGTGAGGAGTGTTTCACAGACCTTGTAGCTTTTTTCAACAAGTTTTCCTGAATGCCAAAAATGCATCTTCACTTTTGTTCATCTTGGATGGAGGGGTTTGGGCTAGTTAAAAAACCAATCTCATATGCTCATGGCCAGTTTCAGGTCTGCATAGCATTTTATTTATGTTTGATGCAGGTTGCATCATGACAGCCTGAAGATGTAATGTTTCCTCTACCTATGTAGTTTTTCTTTTCTTTCTAATGTAGCTTCTGAATGCTTTACTTTGGTTTAAGGCTTGACTTCTACAGCCAGTGGGGGCTCCTTAAAGACCCTGATCCTTGAGAGCCTAAAAGGCCGGACCTTACATGCTGAATACCGTAGAAGGTGGCACGTGCTTGTGTGAGCAATGAATACTTATGCAAGCCAATAAGTGTAAAACAAATCCAAGGTGTCAGCACAGCGTTCATATGCAGGTTCTTTATTAACAGCCTTTAATGCAAAATTTGCCCTCAAGTTGTAAGTTACGTTGTACGTTAAATGTAACTCACAAGGAGGCAATTCAAATTACAAGCAGGAGCGTTGTGTCCCCCTCCCAGCGCCTCCAGAGCAGCCGGCACCATTGTAAACACAACTTTCCTTAATGCACGCGGCCTGTGGCCTGCGTAGACTTTTCTTTTCTTAACAGACAGGGCTGTTTCCCAAACGACCTCATATTAAAACAGCCAGTTGACATTCAATGGTCAAGCCATCGGCTCCCACAAACTGCAAGAACCGAGGGTTCAAAACCACCCCAGTCCCGGCCTTGAACCAGCTCTCCGAGCAGCTCCATGAAACTACAGGGCCATGCAGTGGTACATGGTGGACAGAGTACCTGGCCTTCAAAGCAGATGGTGCTGGGAGCGGCGGCACACTTGGGCAAATGCTGAGATCGGCACTCAGTTCAAGCTCCAAAGGACCGGCAACCTGAAGCAGACAAACTTTAAGCACCCAGAAGTAGCCACAATAGTACAAGCTGGGAGAAGCCAGAGGGCTGGTATCCTGGCTTGCCTTGGCTGCTTGAAGTAAGGCACTCAGTTTACTTGCTTCAAACCGGACGTCGAGCACATCTGCACCTCCTGGCACCACACCAGATCTTGCTGGAGCAAACCATCCAGGCGGACAGTCCTTGAGCAAGCCCTTATCCTCCAGGGCAACCTCGCTCTCGTGATCCCAAACTAAATTGAACAAAGTGAGGACCGGTAAGGAGGGTGGCAGAAAGAAGTTGAGACGTGGAAGCATGTCCGCCCGAAACGAGGGAGACAGCCGCGCCACGCGTAGCAACTCGCTCAGCTCCTTCAGCTCCTTCTCATCGCAGACCTTACCGTCATACCAAAACGCACAGAGCACGGCCACATCATTCTCACTGTGTACTGCAAGCTCGTCAAAGCTCAAAAACAGCTTGACAGCTGGGAAAGCAAGTCGGGTGAAGCACACACGCAGCTCCTCCTTGGAAATGACCTCATGAACGTTACCAAACTTGTGCAAGAGGCCCTTGGAGCAAAGGTCCAGCAGACCTTTAGAGAATGAGGGTGAGTGGAGCACAGCGTCGGGTAGAGCAAGTATTCCATTGATGTCTGTAATGTGGAGCAGCGTATGAACAAAGTTCATCAGGCATTCCGCACATAGACCCAGGCACTCAGGAGCGTCCCAGAGGTCTGCCCAGCGGATCATCTGCAGGTCAAGAATGGATAAGGCAACTTATTTTCTCATAGCGGATTTAAGTTAGCAAGTCCTGTACCTTTGCTCAAATCCCCACTACATCTTTGCCATGCACCTTTTGGTGTACCTGAATTCCTCTTCAACAACACGATGCTCTTTGCGATTGCACATCATTCATGGTGGTGGAGGCTGTTGCATGAGCACCAAATCTGGTACCATGTTTGTGTTGCAGCAGTCGCGTTATGACTCTACTCTTATTAGTGCTCACCTTGAGTAACAGTGCAGGAGAGAGGCCACCGCCACAGAGGTCCAGCTGCCTGTGTGTCATCGGCATTGCCAACTCATGCATGAGCTCAATGATCTTCTGACCAGCCTCCACGTCTTGTGCGTCTTTGCAGGGCACCTGGATCACCTGATACAAGGGCAGCAAGCTACAATGCATGAACAAGGTGAGAGAAAAGCACCTTGGCAAAGAACATGAGGGTTCTGTTGCTACTTCAGAAATAATGGGACACTTAAACCTCCCATGCTTGGCTCTGCTTTCTCCGCTATGGTCAGAAAATCATGAGCCTCAAGCCCACCTCTTTTTTCGTGCATGCAAAGGCTGTTCTCAGGATCGGACTGCGTATGGAAACTAATGCCCTGCTCACAGGGACAGAGACAGGTGTGGCATGCCCATTCAATTCAAGCTCAAATTCAATGTGTGCATCGTAGATAGATGCAAGTATTTCCTGGTGCTCAGACATGTTCTCTTCCTTCATACTGAAGGGTGGCCTCGCTCGGAGGAGCAGTCAAGAAGGCCAACAAAAAGCCAAGATGATAGGCACAAGTAATGAACCCATAAAACAATCTTCATTTTCCCAATTCCTGCCTGCTAATTCAAATGTGCAAGCGCTTCAAAAAAATGTTTTGTTTGTTTGACTGGCGTCAATGTGATCACCCTTGGACAGGCTGGAAGTTGTTAACAATCGATTAAACCTGAGTGTATAATGCCGTCTCGTTTTGGACCGCGCCTGGCCTCGGTGCTCACATCATCTGCACACCCAAAATGCAACTTGGAAGCCCTTGCCAGCAGCCATCCCATCAACAGCACCCTGCAGGTCCTCATGCCCTCCAGTTTAAGTAATGACGCAGTACCATCTCTGCCGGACCAGGCTTCCATGCAAGCGCAAGAGGATAACACGGTGGCAGATGGAGCAGCCTACGTGCTAGCTACAGTGCGGCTGGGGGACCTGGTGGCGGAGCTGGTGGCGTACAACCAGCAGAACCTCCATCCCCTGCAGTTCCAGGCCGTGGCCATAGGTCCCTCCCTGGACAGGCATGGCGGCATTGCCTTCAACCCTGACGGCATGCTGCGCATGGCTGTCCCTCAAGACATGTTTCAGCAGCTAGGACTGCCTGGCAAAGCCAGCCGGACACGTTCGGGTAGGCCATGTTGATGGCAGCTGATCATATCTTGTTTGTCAGTCGTTAATCATTAGCAGCTCACCTCTTCTCCTGTTGGCTACTCTTTCGACAACATCAGCGTAGGTACACTGTACAACATCAGCATCAAGCTCAATGCCAAGGGCTTCAAGGCAGGCCAGACCTTCCACGACAAGGTGGGGTGCAAAAAGGGCCATGTTTGAGCCCCTTGGTCTTCAGAAGCACTTTTATCAATTCTTTGGAAAGGTGCTGCTGGACAGCAATGAGCATGACATTATGTTTGCGTGTGAGCTTGTGTGTGTGTGTGTGTGTGTGTGTGTGTGTGCGCGCGCGCGCGTGCATGTGTGTGTGCGCATGCATACATGCACTTCACACTATTTCGCTCTTCTCTGTCACGCAGTGCCCTTAATCTGGGCAGCGGAAAAGAGAGCATCCATATATGTGGCAGGTGTCCATGTGGCAGCATGAGCTACAGAGTTGCCAAGTACAGTAGTACAGGCAACATCGAGCCCTCACTAGTTTCTCTCCCGTTCCCTTCAGCGCAGCAAATGTCCCTGCCGACCATGCTGCCATGTTGCCCATGTTGCCCCTCTCTTTGGCTGTGCCCGCAAAAAGCCTCAAACTGAAAACCTTGGCTGCATGCAGGTGGTTGACAGCTTGAACATGCGGTTGGGCCTGTGCACATTGGCCATGGCCTGGAGCGACTCTGCCTCGGGTCTTGCTGGTGGCAGTGAAGGTGCAGTCCCATGCCCTACCGCATGTGAGAGCAGTGCCATGCAAGATGAGGATGCTGCAGCACACAGCGATCCCAGGTGCCCAGCCCCCAGCCATGGCCTCAGCAGCGTGCTGCGTGCGCAGGGGCGGTACTGTGTGGCACCTTTGCAGCGCAAGCAGTGGGAGGTCAGCCCCGTGCGCGTGCCGTTGCTGCACCGGCAGGTGTTTGTGCAGGAGGTTGTCAGTGGGGATGGGGGTGGTGGTGGCCATGCTGGCAACAGTAGGAAAGAGAGGGGCAAGAAAAGGAGTGTACTGGGTCCTGGCATGCAGCAGAAGCAGCAAGGACAAGAGGATGGGGCCCAGGCGGGATGCGTGATGCAGAGGGGCAGCCTGCAAGGTGGAGTGCAGGAGGGCATGGAAGTCGACGTGCAAGGAGGAGGTAGCCAGCATGCTGGGGGTGAGCATGGGGGCATGCTGGTGGATGAACAGCAAGGAGGGAATGCAGCAGCCTCACAGCAGCAGCAGCAGCAGCCGCTGCAGCAGCAGCACCGTGATGAGCACATGTGTGAAGCAAGAGGCGCTCAAGGATGCCACACCAGTGATTCTGTGCGTATGCAAGGGGAAGGATGTGAAAATATACATCAAGGGCAGGCACGACAGCCCCTGCATGGAGCTGAAACATGGCACGGCAGGGTAGAGTCTAGCAGGAGGGAGCAGCAAGGCGTGGGAGGGACTGGCGGGGTACTCAGGGGCCATGTGGTGCGGGATATACACCAATGGCTCGGAGCGCTAGCCTGCAATCTTCCAGGTGGGATGTTTAACAGTGGCTCAGAGCGCTAGCCTGCAATCTTTCAGGTGGGATGTTTAATAGTGGCTTGGAGCGCTTGCCTGCAATCTTCCAGGTGGGATGTACAACAGCGGCTTGGAGTGCTAACCTGCAATCTTGCAGGTGGCGCCAAGAGTATTTGGGGGCTTGAGCTGCTCAATCAGAAGAGGGACAGAGATATGGGAATCCAGAGGACCCAGGAGGGGCCATACATGCATTGCTTATGTTGCACCCCAGCACACAGTATTTCAATTGTGCGCAGGTGATGATGATGATGATGAGGAGCACGTGTAAGCTCCCACAATCAGCAGGGTGTGTGACTTGTCGCCAATGACAAGGCGCCTTTGCCTGTGCTTAGCACCGCCTTTCAACCGCCTCGCTCATTTAATGAGGGTGGTCCTTGAATGCGGGGCTTATTTAATAAGGGCGTGCAGCTTGTCGCCAATGATATGGCGCCTTTGCCTGTGCTCAGCGTCGCCTTTCCATTGCCTCAAACCTGCAGGTCAGGCATGTGATCGGCTCCTACCCAAAGAATTCAGCTCCTCCTCAGCAAGCTGTCATGCGGTGCATATACAACAGTGGTCAGGGCTCATCCCTTCCAAGCTGGTGGGTGGGGCATTTGGAGGCCGTGTTGTGAAGCTGTGGGCTTGTCAAAGGAACAACCAGCAGTGTGAGAACTTTGATGATGCTGGTTATAATTGCGTTGCACTTGCACTGTGATTCCTTAAGCGCAATTGTTTTAAAGACTTCTATGGTTACGTTGGATACTGAGGAATTTTTGGGTTTTGGGACATTCAGTGTCGTGTCGTCCACCAGCAGGCGATATTGTATGTGTGGATTGATGCCTCTCAGCCCGGAGGATACAGGCCCCTGAAAATCCGATACTGGATCAGTGCATGTTGATTTGAAAATGACACAGATGTTATGATTGGGGGAGAGTGCTGATTATTTTTGGGCTATTACGTCAACCAGCAGGATCCTGCCATTATGCATTTGCAGTAGACTGCTCCTCCTAGCTGGTTTGTGAAGTTGTCCTATGTCGCAGTGGTTCACCACTGCCTAGCAGTGGGCTGGATCCTTCTACCAAGTTTGTCTCGTTTATTTGGCAGCTACCATGCCTGGGATTATATCATTGCGTGGGGTTCTTTTGGCATGTCAATCCTTACACATTCTCATTTTTCCTCCTCTATTGATGATAAATCGCTTTGGATGATCTCCCGCGTGGCCCCTGTTGCAATTACCCACGTAGCCACACATAGGCGCAGATCAATCTTCATGGGCCTCATGGATGTGCACCAGTCGTAGAGTGAGGAACAAGCTTTGAACTGCATACGGCAAGCCGGTGCCTTTGACAATGCGTTTGCAATGGCATGGCCTTGGCTTCACAAGGGAGTGGCTCTGTTCATCATAGCCAAGAAGCATTGCAATTCTGCGGCTCAAAATCTTTACTCCCTCATCCCGTCCCTGCAGGTGCACCAGCAAATTCTGAAGGCCCAGGAGGCCGTCACCTTTGAGTATGCTCCTTGGGCTGCTGTGGGTGTGTATGGCTGGCAGGACAGTCCTGTGGCGTGGCTGGGCATGGAGCATACCAACACCCATAACATGGGCTTAGGTGGTAGCCAGAGCTGCTACATGGTGCTTGTGCTGCCAGGGCGTGATGTGCTGGTGCTGCGGGGATTGGGTGCTGGAGATGCGCCTGAGTAAGAGGTGCACAGGGTAAGATGGTGGCGGTGGTTGGCTGTTTCAAGTGTAAGTAGAAAATGTCACGCATTGGCAAGTAGGCGAGCTTGAAGATGCTGGGTGAGGTGCGACCTCGGAAAGGGAGCAAAAGACTGTGCACTACTTACCTGGCTGCTTCTGTCAAGGAACTGTCCAATTGAGGCACACAAACCCCCCGTTGGCGAGGTGACGGAATGTTGCTAGGACTCAATCGTAACTGAGGACTATTCCCTGCTCAACTCTGACAAGTCATTCTATCTAATCAGTTCTCTTCCGGCTCGTTCGATGAGGCGAGTTCCAGTTACAAGGGGGGTAGACCATGAACAAAATCTGGCCTGCATGGCCTTCAGAACACAGCTCCAGAGAGAGGGAGCGAAAGACACACGCTGAGAGGACACAGCTGAAAACACTGGAGGCAGGAAAAACACGCTAGGAGCCTAGGGAAGGGAAGGGAAGGGAAGGGAAGGGTGAAAGGAGCCTAGCCGAGTTAAGGCTGGACTGCTTCAAAGCAAGACACAAAGACTGAGACACACTGACTGAGACAGCAAGTCTGAGGACACGAGTCTTTCAAGGGGGTTTACAAGGGGGTTTACAATGGTGGCCTACAGCCCGAGACTCTGGCTGATGGCAGCTGGTGAAACAAGCTCAACCAGTATCAAAAATTGAGACTAAGTCTGACACAAATCTAAGAAGTCTGTATGAGTCTTGGTTTAGGAAAGCATTGATCTCAGAATCAGTGATAGTATGATGGCAAGCCAAGAATGGAATAAAGTCAGCGTTTGAAGGCGGAGCAAACACATGCAAAGTCTTAAACATCTCAAAAAGGTCTTTGTATCTCGTGCGTAGCTCACGCACCTCAGTACATTTGCAAAAGAAAAGCACATGTTTTTCATCCTGGACTTCCCCACACTCACACTTATCACAGATACTTGAACCCCCAAGCCATTTACCAGACTCCACAGTCTTTCCCCAGCTTCATCCAGGTGCAACACTCACCCAGCCTGCGCATGCAGCCAAAAATTATGAGGTCCAGCATTTACGGGAAAGACTGCTCATTTCAGCATCTGCTTGCAGTACCTTACTGAGTGTAGTGCTGTTGCTGCGCAACAAAGCATTGTAAAACCTAACTGCTGCGCAAAACCAATAAAACTGTAAAGGTCCATGTCCACACAGGATAGGATAGGATAGGGTTACATAGCTGTACCTGCCTACAAGGGCAGCTTAGCTGAAGCAAAAGGTGCCTGTAACCAAACCAAATTAAACTTGTGTAAATGTCAACTGAAAGCCTTGAGCTGAGTTCAGAAGTGTCAACAGTAAAAGTCACACACAGTCACTCTAAATGAAACAAGCACGCAAAGTCATGCCCAAAAACTCCATAAGGCTGTAGTGTTAGGAAAAACACTTTTGTCCATGTCCACATTCACGCAGTACAGACCAATTAGGAGAGGTGCGCTTTACCCCAAGGTTACAAGGTAAGAAAATGCAAGTTTGCTAATGGGATTTGACGGTCACTAAATGCTGTAGCCAGGTAATTTAGCTGCTGGGCTTGCTGGGCTGTGCCAGCCACACAAGAATTATCCATTGGCCCGAACTTGGAAATAAGACAGAGGGGGCTATCTGAGGCCTGCAATTGCCTGTTTTTTGCATGCTCCGAGCATCCCTGCATAAGTCCCTGCATAGGCTTTCGCCAGCTGGCTCCTTCCAAGCCTGGAACCCTTTCTGTAGCACTAGACTTTAAGATATGCCAGTTATGGAAAACATCATGGCATGATGCCAAGTTTTTGCCTGCCTATTCTCCATCCCTGACCACCCACTGCACCGAATTGGGTGTTTTTGGGTAACTTTGAGTCCTTGTATAAAAGATGTCATTGCAAAAGGAATGGGATGAAAAGACCCAGCGGTTGGTGAGATACAGAATTTCAACCATTTCCCTTAACCATTTCCCTTAAAATAACTCCAGCACAAGGGGTGCCAAAAACGATCAAATTTTGGTGGATGTAATCTTTATATGAAAAAACAAAATTGGTTAGCATGTTCAGGTTGCGAAAGAAACTCAAGAAAGAGCATGTCCTGCAATATAGGCCAATTGATCTCCTCTGGAAGTAAGTCGTGTTTGAAAGGAAATGTTACAATGTTACAATGGGATCTGATTTGAAAGGAAAAAGAAATGAACCACGTAGGCACTGCCAACTGGCAGCAAGAGCGCCCCCTACATCAATCAAGGAAAGAGATACACATTGGCTGAAGGAGCCGTAAATTTTCCTCATCAAATAGTAAGGAGGGAGCGCGTGTTTGCCTAAGCCAAGGTGCAAATAATTAAGAACAGTGGAGCCTCCTGAGGGCGTGACATGCACAGTCAGCGGCTTCAGAGGAAGGGCAATTCAATGACGATACTTGACAACTGGATAAACACTGAATCCATTTTGCTTATGCTCAACTTAGGGAGCCTCACCACTGGCAATGTTTCCTTTCTTTCCATTTTCCCAATTTTCTTCCGTTTTGCCGCCTGGCTGCTGTGTTGGTTGTGTTGTTGACACCATCATACAATACACGCATCAACCACTGAGGCACAAAGAAAGAATGTTTGTCATGGTAAGCAGAGCTGAAATTGGAAAGGATTTTTTTAGGCACAGGGTTAGGTCATCACCAGAATCAGGCACGGGTTATTGGCGAGTAACACTTTTGATCCCCATTGGTTTACAAGGTTTACAAGGGAACATAACCTTCAGCCAGATAGTTTGGCTGCTCAGTGCGTTGAAAGAAATCCATCAATTCAGAGATAAAACGATAATTGCCATTGTCTTGATACTGGAAAAAATGAAATACGTCCTCAGAGCCAGCATGGGAGAAATAGAAAGATCCTTCTTCATTTATCACTATTCTGTGTGCAGAGAAGTCATAGAAAAGATATGCATACTTCCTTCTAAGACAGCACAGAAAGGTGCAAGAGCAAAGAAAAATAGCATGCCTTCCATCTTGTAATTGTTCTGAAGAACATAAATCACAATGAGGTGTGCGTCCATGCCAAAGAGAAGTTTCAACTCGAAGCTTGTGAGCGTGCAAACGGAAGCAAGCAATGTTTCTTTGCATATGCCTACCCAAATCCAGATACAAATACCTAGGAGTATGGAGAGGTCTGCCATAAGCAGAATTATGCCTGAAGGGAAGTGCCACCCAGTTGTGGTACTTGGTCAACTTGCTCAACTGATCCCCATTGACGTTTTTTCTTTCTTTTGGAGCTGGTGGAGCGGGTACATGGTGCCTTGGCCCTAGGTACCCTCCCTTTCCTTAATTGACCACCACCTTTAATTATTAGGGTACCTAGGGCCTTATAAGGCACGCCTGGCACTACTTACACCGTAAGTACAGTTTCACTCAGAAAGGCATTCAATTAGTTTCGGACCTGTTACACTGAGCATACCCTTAACCAGTTCAAGCAACTGGGACTTGACCAACAATGTGCCATTAAACTTGCTTGTAAACATCATGCCCATTCTGTATGTACGCCAACAAGCTTGTTGCCACTAGGCATGCTATTAAAAACCAACATTGGCAACAATACTTGTCACAGCCAGGTTATGGAGCCGGGTGCTTCAAAGCACCCGGAATTCCAGAAATACTCCAAATCCCCATTGGCACTTTCTATTTTGTAGCTTTGTGGTGGAGGGGACTTATGGCTATTTTGAGCCAAAGTGTCTCCTATTCCTTTGATTGGTTTGTAGGGAGAGCTGTAGGGAGAGCTTCCTTTGTAAAATTTTTAATGTTCTTTAATTTTCTTGTAAGGAACTGAAGAACGAAGCAAAGTCTTTTACACACCCAAATCAGGCTCAATTAAACGTAGCTCGCAGTTTGTAAATGAAATTATTTGTTTTTATCTCATCTTTAAATCAGGCAGAGGGACCCTAACTAGTTTCCCTGTCAAAGACGAAAATTCTCCCGCCTCGTGCGTGAATCTGCTTCATGGATGTGACATTAGAAACTAAACCCGGAAAAAATGGGGCTCTTTCGTAAATCAGGGTGCGGCAACGCATCACCCGGTGCGGCTCAGCAAAAAGCCGTGTCGTCAAGGAAGGACCCACCTCCCCAATTCGTAGCATCCATGCCCAGTTGCAACACAGCGTGCATAGACATGCACGCAGAGGTGAGCAAATGCTGTGCGAGGAGGTGCATATCATGCACTCATGAGAATGATCATAACTGGGTGATCATTCAAGCTTTTCATTCATGCTTTTGTGCTCAAGAGCACATGTGAAAAGCACATCAAACTCGGAGTTGTAAGAAGGCACTTGCCTCCAGCCAGGTGCCTCATCTACCAGTTTCAGCGTGACCTCAGACTCCACCGGTGCAACTAGATCGTTTGTGAATGTCTCAATCGAGACCAACGCAGACACCTGCACCAACCCTGCAGGTGTCTGCGCCAGCTCATGCACTGTTCAGCCTCCTATCCGATCCATTCCAGCATGAGAAGATCTTCAGTGCCATTGAGGTGTGCTTTGCTGATGCTAATAGAGTGTGTGCGCAGCTGTCTGTGCCTGTGCGCCACACGTGGTCGATCAATCTCTCTTTTGATGTTTGCAACAGGGTTCAGCAGCACGCTTGTTGGAGCATGATGGACCGCGCAAGAAGTATGAGCTAGACTATGCGGCAAGATGGAAGTTTTGGAAGGTGCGACTGGAGGCTGCACCTGTCAATGGCAATTGCTTATTTCAAATCTCAGCGCCAAGATGATGGAACTAACTGTCCTGTTTTATATCTTATGCGAAGGTTTCAGGCGTCTGTCAGAACCTGCTGCACATGGAGACAGACTCTGATAAAGGCACGGTGGGTCAATGCATACTACTGGTGCATACTATTCAAGCAAGTGATTGGCACAATGGGGGATAGTATTCCCTCAAAAGAGGGAAGAAGAAAATAAACGCGTATCATCTAGGGAAGATGAACACTGTTGGGTGTGATACTCCTTGGTAAGTCAGGAAGGGGAACAAGTCGAGATGGCATCTAGCAGTGCCCCTCCGCTCCTAGTCTTGGTGACGAGAGCTCAATTTCCTTTTCAATAGGGCAAGTCCAGTCCTTGCAAGTTTTTTCATATCACAGAAAGAGTGAGCTTCCATCCCCGCTCTGTTTCTCTTCTGCTTTGAGTCTAAACCATTGGCAATGCTCTTCTTTCTTGCATGCCTGGAATTGCTTGCGTCCTACAATTCTCACATCATCCGCTGTTGGGTGAACAGGTCCCTGCTGCCTTTCAACCTTGTATCTCCTCCCCACAGGTCAGCTTCAAGCTCAGGGAGCCTGGCTTTCTGCGCGTCTACGAAGGCACCTGGACAATCTTGCCTGTGGGTGCTGATGCACTAAACCTGAGCAATCGTGGCGTCCTGGATGCTTTGTCTTCAACTCCTTGCCTCAACAATGATGGCGCACGCCGTAGCTGTAGCAGCAGCAGCAATAGTAGCAGCAGCAGTAGCAGTAGCTATCAGAGCAGTAGCAGCGGTCATGCATCATTTCTGGAAAGAAACTTGCTGGCAGCGATGGCTGAACCAAAGCTGAACAGCCCCCTCATGGGAAGCTACAAGGTGGGGCACTTTTTTGGCATGCTCCTTGTCGTTGAAAATTGATGTAAGTTGCTCCAGTTTTCAGTTGTCTTTGGGTGGCCGTTAGATTCATCTTGGCATGAACCTGCTATGGCTCTAATTCCTGTGCCACCATCTTGCAATGCAGGCGCAGCACGCACTGATGCACAGCAGTGGCAGCACGGGTGCTAGTCAGCTGGCCCTTCACCAAACCAGTCCATCATCTGAACAGGTACAAGCTTTACAATGGGAAGTGCTGTGACGAAATTGCTCCCAATCCAGCTTGTTTCCATTGTGTTGCTACCAGATGCACTGAGCATGGCCAGATTTTTGGTAAAGCTAGATTTGCCTGGTTCTTCCATGCCATCCAGCAAGTTGTGTTCCTTTCTTCCCTACCAGGTCCAAAACGCACGCGCAGTGGTGCGTGTCAGCAACATGCTGATGTCCCCCAAGATTGCTCCTCCCTACCCTCTGAACTACACACTGAAAAGCCAAGTCATTTCACAGGTGATGCCAGGGTGCAGTGTGCGCTACCTCCTGCTTTGCAAGACGGTGAATGAGCCGTGAAGATGAAATCATGGGTCAGATCAACAAAGTGCTCACTGTGGTCAAACCATTCCTTCGTCATTCGGTGAGCAATATCATGGAGCAAAAAGAAAAAGAAAAAAAAGAAAAGTCTACGCAGGCCGAAGGCCGCGTGCATTAAGGTAAGGTCCCCTAACTGGAAAGCTAAAGGCCTCACCAGAAGACCCTCTAAACCTGCACTAGACACAGCTAATCTAGGAGAGAGCCAGAAACAGATCTAATGGGGATCTGGAGGGTTGCTCATGGAGCAATATGTACCTGACCCGCTGCTGCTGCAGGTGCAAGAGATGCTGGACGGCCTTCTTGCTGCCACAATGGCCTCCCTAGAATCTAACTCAGAGTCAGTGGAAGCATTGCTCGTGCCCAAGCCCTGACACAACTGCCTTGGTGCCTTCCACTTTGCCAGAAAGACTGGATTGAGGCAGTTAAATATTCAGTCTTTTTTCCAAAGTATGTGTTGCAAGTTGTGCATTGGAATGTGCATTCCATATTATCCAGAGGGGCTCTCAAGCAGCTCTTGTCCAGTATCCTTGTTTAAATTGCGCTGGATCTGGAGTGGAGGCAGTGGTGGTTGGATCCTATTATGATTCAGGATTAAAGCATTTGGCAACTTGAAAATTTCTAATGAATTTTCTAGAATGGTGATGACATGGCTTATATGATTCACCAGAGGAGTCTGCAGGCTCGTTGACATTTCCATCAGGTGCTGGAAGGGGCATCCAAGGGGTTGTACATACAGTTGCTGCGATCATCATTTCATTTCAAAAGCATGCGTTGGAGTAGGTTCAGATAGGGGGCATCAGTAAAGGATTATCTGTGCAGCTTCAGGTTGTTTACAAAATTTTTCACAGAGGACACAACCATCGCAACCTTTACAGCATTCAAGTTGATGCCGTGTGGTGATCTCCCTTAAATGTCCACGTTTCTGCTTTAAAAGCACAGGCCACTGTTTAAACAGTAGCATAACTCCTCGTATGCGTGGATTGCAACATGACCAAAAAAACAAGCTGCTTGCACCTCCAGCGTTTGAAAACACCAGCGGTGGTGAATTCTGGGTATGCTGCAAAGAAAAAAGAAAAGTCTGCGCCAGCTAGGAGGCCGTGTGCATTAAGGAAAGGCTCCCAAGCTAGCAAGCTAGCATGGTCTCGCTTAAGGGCCCTCAAACTAGACACAGCTAGCCCAGGAGTAATCCAGAAACAGGCTAATGGGGATCTGGAGGGTTGTCAGCCATGCACCTGGACGCCCAGGCTCTCCTTCTCCTGCTCTCCACCGTCATGCGCCCCAAACCCCTAGAAGCCCATGTAAGTTAAGAGCATTCCTGGTGTTAATGGTAGTCTTTTTTTTTTGGATGGCACAGGAAAGAAAAAGAAAAACCACCGAGGCAGTCAGAACACTCCCGGCATCAATTATGGAAGAAGACTCTTTTTCCCGGAGGTACATTGGCTCAAAGAGCTGTGAGTCTCTCTCACCAAAGGGTAAGAGGGAAGCTAGTGTGAGTCTGGTGGGTTTTTGGCAGCACGCAACCCCAGGGCACCAGAAATTGATCGAGTGTTTTTGTTCTCAATGGCACGTCTGGTTGAAATATGTTTTTGCACACATTGCACAGAGTGGGCATGGAGCTTTTGTGCAAGCTTGATAGATCTTTGCGGGTCAATCCCTGGTTTTTTTAATTGATCCAGGGTATGGGCAGTACAGGTAGTCCCACCCACACCCAGAAGGAATGTGTGGAGAGTGTCTCAGCACCTTGAAACTGTTTGCTCAGTTCATTGTGTTGTTGCTGTGAGGCTTCTAGCTTGGCACCAGGCCTTGAAAAAAAAAGTCAACGCCAGCCAAAAGGCCGCGTGCATTGAAGGAAGCTTCCATAACTAGCAACCTAGCAAGGGTCTCAACAAAGTGCCCTCAAACCTAAACTAGACACAGCTAGCCTAGGAGAAAGCCATAAACAGATCTAATGGGGACCTAAGGGGTTGCCCGCCATGAAGGGTTGCTCCCGGACGCTCAGACTCTCCTTCTCCTGCTCTCCACCGCCACACGCTCAGCAAACCCCCTCCCAGAAGCCCCTTGAAAATGAAGTGCATGCCTGGTGTTTATAGCATTCATTAACTTTTGGATAGCATGGCAACTCAAATTGGATGCTAATGATTTAGCTTTCTGCCTGGTTAGGCCCAAGTTGACTAGAGGTCTTATGGCGCGATCATTGTAGATAGCGTCTACCACACCAACTAAGATGAGGTACAACATCACTTTGTTGACCCTGTTTGGGCTTCTTGAGCTGCGGATTTTGAGCCTGGTGATAGCGCTTGCATGCTGGGCAGTTGCAGCTTCCATAGTGGGAAAGGGGTTGGTATCAGGGCAGATTAAGTCCAACAAGGTGAATGTCCCTATCTTAAGGAGGGATCTGTGTAGGATCAAGGTGGGTGGGTCAGCTTGGGATAGAGCGCACAAAGACAGCATCAGGGCGGCTTAGGTGTTGGGCAGAGGAGCCAGTACCATTAGGGAAAAAACATTCATAAATAAAAAATGAAAATAAAAAGGAAAAGTGCTAATGGGGATCTGGAGGGTTACTGGAAGCACCTGGCTGTGAGAATCATTATTGTTTACAATAGCACGCCTAGTGGTAACCAGTTTGTTGGAATATGCAACAGGATGGGCATGAAGTTTGCGAGCAAGTATAATGGCAGATTGGTGGTCAAGTCCCAGTTGTTTCAACTGAAGGGCTTGCTCAGTGTAACAGGATTAGCCAACACCCAGGAGGATGGTATGTGACGTGACAGGTTTTCTACTTAGAAAAGAAAAGAAAAACTGCGCAGGCAGTGAAAACGCTCCCACATCAATAGACTCCCCACATCAATAAAGGAAAAGAGGATGCCTAGGGCCAAGGCATCGTGTACCCCCTTCACCAAGAGTAACAAAAAAAAGAAGTCAGCGAAGATCAGGAGGGCTACTAGCAGTAACCCTTGCCTGAGAGTTGACAGGAGACTTCTCAAAAGTGTGTCTGGTGCTAACAATTTATAAGCACTGGGCAGAATGAGCATGAAGCTTCAGAGCAAGCTTGATGGCTGTATGACTGTCAAGACCAAGCTCTTTAAGAGGCTCCTTAGTGTGAGGGATGTAGATGACCCCACCCACACCTCACAAATTAGTATGGAGGGTGATTTGAGCTGAGGCCCTTGAAAGATGACAACATAGGTCGCGGTGCTGCTGCTTAGAGGCCTCAAGCTGGCTGTTGGGCCAGGCGTCTTCACAGTATTTGACTTCCACAAGATGGACGTGCCTCTGTTCTGGGAGGAGCTGACTAGGGTGACGGACCTTGGAAGTGGGTGGAGTGGCTGTGGTTCGCGCTGAGTCCTCCCTGTTCCCCCCGCGCCTTGCTGTACTTCTCAACAGATACTGGGAATTTGACCTGGGCACTCTTTGCATTGAAACGACTAATATAGCATCAGGGCGACTAGAAGTGAGCCTTTCCTTATCAGGGAAACGACAAGGAAAAATATATTTATGGAGGGTTCTTTATTTGAGTGTTCTGGGATCTGTAGATCCTGTAAAGCAAGACGGTCTGCACTGCCAATGTCCATGGGGGCAAGGCCTGCTCCAAGATGGCCTTTGCTGATAGCTTTGAGGAGCATTCTGCAGGGGATATTGTGTCGCTCAGTTAACATATTTGACAAGGTGAAATGTTACCATATCTGGCAAGGTGGAATGTCCACTTATATTCTTGCAAAGGTATGAAAGAACCACGTTTATATGCCACTTGTATTGACTTCAAGCAGGCGTATGACTTGATACTCAGGGTCAGACTGTGGGAACACTTGCAAAAATGCCAGACGCGCCGCGGGCGGCCCGGCCAGCTCATCTCCATCATTAAAGGCCTCTACCAACTTGAAGATGACAAATACATCCTTAATGATGGAGATAAATGGGTGAGTGTCCAGCCAATGCACGGTGTTGAACAAGGGTGCCCACTGTCACCACTCCTATTCTCAATCTACGTAAATGACGTTGGTTGCATCATTGAGGGGGAAACAGGCGCGTTGACAGGCTTACCAAACTTCCGTGTTTCTAATATGCTCTGTGCTGATGACCTTGCCTCCACTGCAAACAACCACACCCACATGCAAGCCATGTTGAACAAGCTGCAGGGTTATGCAACCAGAAAATGCCTGACTGTCAATACACAAAATCTGAGGTCGTCTGCTTCAATTCCTGAACTGGCAGTGTTTCCCCACTGTTGTATGATGGTGACAGCCTCACTTACACTGATTCTTTTAAATATCTGGGTATAGCCTTTGACAAACGTCTCAACCTTTCCACTGCTGCTGAGGCTGCTCTGAAACCATGCATGGCGGGGACTTATTGTCTCAAGACCTTTACTAACGATCACAATGTCACAAATTGGCTGTTCATCTGGCTTTTGAAAACATGCGCTATCCCAGCAGGATTGAATGTCAGCCAGATATGGGGCCACTCCAGACTTACGGCAGGGCACAGAAATGGACAATTGCTGCAGTGGTGGATTCCAAACGTTTTGCGGAACCTTTTTGGGGTAAAAACCACTACACCATCTTGGAGCATTCTTCGAGAATGTGGTATTGAACCTTTTAAGTCCAACTGGTTTCGTGCCACTATGCGTTTCTACGACTCGCTCACAAAGTGCAACAGTCTACTCCTCAAGAAGGTTTTCCACGCAGACATCAGCCTTAGCTCCAGGACTGACTCCTGTTGGACATCACACCTCTTGTCTGCGCTGGGTGGTCTGGCACACTTGGATCTGATGAGACATCAAATTATGGCTTGCGACCCTGTGAACCTCAGTCGATTTGTGGTGGACCTAAGATCCAGACACCTTAGCTACTGGAATCAATTCACAGCCCCTGATCCCAGAGCAGGCAACTGTAAACGGCTGACATCTCATCAATGGTGCGCGCTTCTTGTCAGAGATGCACATGCCATTCACCCTCCTTATACTCTGCCTAAATGCATGTACTTGGATCTTCCCCATCATGTTCTTCGCAATACTGCCAGATTCAGGCTGCGGGTACACACTCTTCAAGTTGAACAGGCTATTTGGTCCAATATTACTTCTCCAGTCTGTGATATTTGCAATTCTGACATGACATACAAGATGAAAGACATGTGCTGTTCAGATGTTCCAATCGCTAGGTCTGCTCTCTCCATCAAAAGTATGCCTCTCTTTTCGAGCTCAACTTCTCTTTCCTACGTTTTCATATCTCCCACAGGATGCCCTGTCTAGGTACCATTTACCACTGGTACATGGCATGTGAATTCCCAGGATATTAATATTTTTCTAAACCAGGATAACAACAAGCTTCCTTCTTTCCTTCATGATCTCATGTGCTTTTATGAATAGGCTAGCAATCAGATGTCTTGACTGAGGCCTTTTTTCCTTGTAACCCTTGTAACCCTTATTCTTGCATAGGTATGCATGCTGCCGTTGTGCCGCCTCCAACTGTTGCCCAGATCTAGTATCCTCTGAGTATATAATTCCTACCAAGTGCACGTGCCGCTGGTTCGCACTCAGTTGGTGGGGCTGTCTAACGCGGGTGGTTGTGTTGGACCTGTGTGGGGTGTCCTGCCTGCTACATAATACATGGTATGAGCAGGAGGAGGAGGAGGAGGAGGAAGGAGAAGAAGAAGAAGAAGAAGAAGAAGAAGAAGAAGAAGAAGAAGAAGAAGAAGAAGAAGAAGAAGAAGAAGAAAAAGAAGTGCGTTTGGCATGAAAGGGGATAACCAATATAGCATCTGGACAACTTGATGTGAGTCTGCATCTCTCAGAAACATTACAAAGAAAAAAGGTAAGGGGGTGTAATTCTGTTTGATGCATGTGTAGGGATTTGGAGATTGTGTTGCGCTAACCTATCATTGCTTCCTATGCCCATGTTAAACAAGCCTGCTCCTCAAGGGCTTTTGCTGAGAGCTTTGATGATCATTCTTCCAGCAACATTGTGGCGTTCAGTTTTCATGCTGGAGATGATATGATTTTGGCAACCTGGAAGCATGTGGAGCGCGCTGTGTAATTGATGACTGCCTGGGAGAGGGCATAGTGAATTAGAGGATCTTTGAAGCGAACCGCACGTTTTTGGTTATAGAGGGTGCCAGTTTGATATTGTAAGATGGTGCGCTTCATGGGTGTGGGTATACAAGACATGTTCCTAAAGGCATTGCTGATTTTCTTATCTAACAAACTCTGATAGTATGATTAGTAGCATGTTTTGGAGTTGGCATATCTAAGTCTGTGTTTTGTATGTATGTGACACTTGAGAGCACTTTGAAGATTGGGGAGGTAGGTGGTTATAGGACTGGGTGCAGGAGCTGTGGATGTGCCGGCAGTTTGCTCTCTTTTTCCCTCATTGGCTAACCAAAAATATGAGGAACTGGATTCTGCCGGGGCTTGCGCCAGGGATCCCAGTATCAGCCACACTATTATTGGCTTGGTTTGCCTGATATTTGCAATAGCATTTGCACATTCGATGCCAGCAATGCCAGCACAACACTTTACTTTGTAGGCAAAAATATTGATTTGCTAATGATAATATTATTACTTGAAGGACATCCATCTCAGATGGATATCCTCAGGCTGAAAAGTGGTGTTTGTGCTTTTCAGGGTAAACTTTGTGTCTATGTATGTGATGGAGAGAGGTGAGACTATCTGAAAAAAAAAGTCTACGCAAGCCAAAGGCTGTGTGCATTAAGGGAAGAACCCCTAACAAAAGTTAGAGGCCTCACCAGGAGGCCCTCCACCTAAACCAGACAAAACTAGCCTAGGAGAGAGCAAGAGACAGAACTAATGGGGATCCGGGGGATTGCTTGCCATGCCCCTCGGAGCGCTTGGACTCTCCTTCTCCCATCCTCTGCCGCCGCCGCGCGCCCAGCAAACCCCCTCCCAGATGCTCCCTGAAAACAGAGTGCATGTCTAGTGTTAATGATGGTGGATAATCTTTGGATGGCATGGTCCCTGAGCTGGGAGGCTA
Source organism: Dunaliella primolecta (assembly GCA_914767535.2). Taxonomy (NCBI): domain Eukaryota; kingdom Viridiplantae; phylum Chlorophyta; class Chlorophyceae; order Chlamydomonadales; family Dunaliellaceae; genus Dunaliella; species Dunaliella primolecta. The sequence goes on along the minus strand of OU611754.1, from coordinate 7,620,884 downwards.
CTGATTCAGCTTTTTGTTTGGTCAGGCCCAGATTTATGAGAGGTGTAATTGTATAGTTGTTGTAAATCGTGCCACCAACACCAACTAAGATGATGTGCAAAGTCACTTTGTTATTCCTGTTTGGGTTTCTTAAGCTGCGTGTTTTAAGTCTGCTTATGATGTGGGAGTGTTGAGTTTGTGCACGTTCTAAGGTGATGAAGGGATTTGTGTCAGGGCATAATTTAAGTTCAACAAGGTGGATGTCCCTATCTTGAAGGGGAAGTTTGGAAGGATCAAGGTAAGCTTGTCTGCCTGGGATAGGGCGCACAAAGAGAGCATCAGGGCGGCTTTGGTGCCGGGCAGGTGAGCCTGTGCCATTTGGGAAAACCCAATCTGGAATGGCTCAAGAGATGTTATCAGGGACTTGTATGCCCTGATCCAGGAGTCTCTCATTATTGCATCCATCCTTGCCAATGAGGGATGAGCCATACCGGCCTTTGCTGAGGGCTTCTATACAGAGACTAAGGGCTGCGTGGTGTCTGTTGGTGTGCATCCCACTCATTGTTGGGTTGGTACACCTAAGCAGAACATGATAAATGTTATCTGTATTTGCACAGAGTGGGCACCTATCAGAACTGTAAAAGCTAAAGTTGAAGCCATGGCTCTGTGTGTACAGGGTATCCGTTCGATATTTCATGAGATTTATTTGTTGTTTAAGGGTAATCTTTGGATTTTTCCAGAAGGAGTTGCTGATTTCCTTGTTTCAGACTATCTGAAGCAATGTGTGAGTAAGAGTGCGTGATGGCAGCAGCAATTGCTGCTAATTCAGCTCGACATATGGTGTTGGTGATTCCAGCACCGTTAGGCTCAAAAATGTTTTTGCTGTCTGTGAGAGGGCAGTAAACGCCTGCTCCAATCTCTTGTTTGCCATTTTGGATATGACAGCTGCCATCAGTGTACGCCCATGTTCTCCAGTTGGGGACTTTGAGCATGAGGGTTGGACTAGATTGTTTAGGTATTGAGAATTCTTCCTGATTCCCTATGTTTGGATAGGTTGGATTTCTATATATTTTTAGTTTGTCGGAAGGGAGGTGTTGGCATTTATTGAATCCAGGCATGCCAGCATGCATTGTATTTAGAGAAGAATTCAGTCAGGGATAGCTCGGGAGATGTTTTCAGGGATTTCTTTGCTCTGTTCAAGAGGTATCTCCTTGCGGAGGCATTCATACAAATAAGGGATGAGCCATATCTGCCTTGCTGAGGGCTTGACACAATAGTTAAACACAATGCCTGTCGGTGAGCATCCCACTCATTGTTCGGTTAACACTCTAAAAGCAACGTGATTAATGCTGTCCATTTTGCTATATAACATGCAGCAGATGTCCTGGGATCCAAATTTGTCTCAGTACGCCTGCTGTGTGGCAGGGCACTCCTTTTCCTATTTAAGAGTTCACTGATGACCTCAGGCACAGGTTGCGGGCAGTGTGGATAAATGTTGAGGGAGTCAACTCGCGGGACACTTATAATAAACTGGCAACTCACCAGTCTCTTTTTGCAGTGCCTTATGACCCCGATGCCTGTGCCCCTGCCCATTTACCGAGTTTGGCTTGGTTACAGGCACCTTTTTGCTTCAGCTAAGCTGCCCTTGTAGGCAGGTACAGCTATGTTATCTTATCCTATCCCGCCCGTTTCCCAAGGCACATGCATTTAGATTTGTCTCAACATGTCATGAGGAATGTTAAACGTTTCAGACTTAAGGCACACATACTGAAGGTGGAGTGGAGACAGCGGCTTGGGATACTCAGAACGCTCTTTTGTTTGATCTGTTCTTGTGATGAGATTCAGGATGAAGCTCATGCCCTTTTGGCGTGCAGAGATACAGATGTTTGTGCTTTGAAGAGAAAGTAAGCTTAATTGTTTCTTTGCACAGCTATTTTCTGACTTCCCCTCGTCTTATAGAAATTTTCTGGACGATTCAGGCACTTTCTACTATTCTCAAGCTAGCTCTGAGGATGCTATTCATTTCTTGCAGAAGCAAACAAATGACACTTATTGTTTTATTTCCGATCTCATGGATATTTTTTGTGCAGTTGGAACAGTTGAACCATAAGTGGTGTGGGAATTCTGAGAGTGGTCCCAGAGGTGCTCCTTTTTGTATCCCCTCGTATCTGTTCAAGGATTTGGACAAGCATGTTTTGAGAAACATTAGCAGATTTAGATTGCGTGCTCATCACTTGAGAGTGGAGTCTGGTAAATGGCTTTGGGGTTCAAGTATCTGTGATAAGTGTGAGTGTGGGGAAGTCCAGGATGAAAAACATGTGCTTTTCTTTTGCAAATGTACTGAGGTGCGTGAGCTACGCACGAGATACAAGGACCTTTTTGAGGAGATGTTTAAGACTTTGCGTGTGTTTGCTCCGCCCTCAAACGCTGACTTTATTCCATTCTTGGCTTGCCATCATACTATCACTGATTCTGAGATCAATGCTTTCCTAAACCAAGACTCATACAGACTTCTTAGATTTGTGTCAGACTTGGTCTCAATTTTTGATACTGGTTGAGCTTGTTTCACCAGCTGCCATCAGCCAGAGTCTCGGGCTGTAGGCCACCATTGTAAACCCTTGTAAACCCCTTGTACATGGTTTCCTCTTGCAACACAACAAGCTTTTTTCTCCTGTTTCTAAGCTTATCTACATTGTGTTGACTGGCGAGGGCCAGTCACAGGCCGAACAGTCTGGCTGAAGGTCCCCCCATTCAAATATGAAAATCTGCACGCTAGAAATGCTGTGACTTAGTTTTATGCTTTTCCAGCGACCGATCAGCCAGAGTCTCGGGCTGTAGGCCACCTTGAAAACCCTTATGCTTTTCCACTTATCGCACTGTTTTGTTACAGGCCGTGGTCCCACAGTCACAATCTGCAATGACTACACCATTTTGTAGTTTTACTACCTAAGCCTTCCAGGACAAGGAGTTGGACATGGACTTGAATGTCTGTTTATAAATAGGTAAGAGTAAACAATCTTAATTATGACATCAAACAATGAAAACAGTGCATGTTATGCGTTCGAAATCACATGAAGATGCCCGCACAGCAAAAGATGGTACAGTAGGTCATTGAAACCTCGACAAGTGACGACGGAGACAAAACAAATAGAGATAAAAGCAGGAGATATCAAGAAAGGATGGAAGGCGTTTTGAGATTTTCCTCTGGAGAGGTTTCAACAGCATGTGAAGCAATCACTCCGCGTGCTGAAGGCAAAAGCCAAGTGCCGGGCTAAATTAGATAAGGAGCTTCTCGATGGCATCCTGCAATTGAAATGGCACAGGACAGCAACGTAGTTTAACTTACAATTTTCTGCATTGCAGCGCTATGGAATGTAATGGTCAGCAGCAGACAGCCAAGGACTTGCATAACAAAGGTAGCATGCAATGATGCTTACCCTACATGAAGCTCATAATCCAGTCCCTTATGAAATCTAAGCAGAGCTTTACACTGATTCCAAACCATTTCAATAACTGGTTTGAATTAGCCCGCACAATCCCACAAAGGCAAACAGCACCCCCCTGCCTCCAAACTCTTCAGCTGTCCCAATACATGCTAAAAAGCATGATACCTTCTTGGGAACATGAAATGCATGCAAAATATGTCACACAAGGCATCTGTTGATGATTTTGCTACTTGCGGTCATCAAACACCTATATCTTTGTTGCAAAATCCCGTGGAACACCATACTATAATAGCGATGAAGTGCTACAGCACGAAGAAGTTGCATGGACTACTTCTGCACTAAGTGCTCAAACTGTACCGGTCCAAATAACTCAGCACCCTCACAGTATGTTCACAAACAATGCATTGGTATGTGCCTCCTTGTTCCGTGCATTCGCAAGGCATAAGCAGCTGCTTCTGGTTGCTCCTCCCGCTGCTCTTATATTGATAGGGCCTTGAAGGAGCTATTCATTCCCAGCTATTGATGCCCTCTAAGGTGTGCGGTGCTTTTCTGATCACATCATCCAAATTTCCAAAAACAATTGTATCCATTTTCCCGCGCTGTTCCACAATCCTGAGGACAATTATTATTCCGGTGCACGCAGCTTTTTTGCACCCCTGAAAAACATCATGTTTGCCACTCACTCTTGCCACTCACTTTGTGGACAGTACCCAATAGCCATACCTGCATGCAAATGGCTGCTTCCACAGCCAACACACAATTCAGCGGCCTAAAGCACACACCTTCAGAGCCTGGATTTGCGATTTCAGCTGGCTGCCCTCGTTGGTGGTCACTGAGCAAGAGATGACCTGCAAAGATGCCACAGGGATACAAAAAGCGAGGCGCTCAGCCCATAAAGTCAAAGACCTTCCAGTGGAGTAATCTCCATGAGTGACACCACTGGCAATCAGCCTAAAAAGAAGCTTTAGAACAAGTAAATACAATGCGTGTGCGTTTTGTTCAGAAGATCAGCACACCTTGGCGTCGTATGGGTGCTCTTAAAACTTGTACTTCAGACTGAGTTTCAGCTTCTATCCCACACAGTGCCTATCCAGAAGAGAAAATCATCGAATCGGCTGCCCTCTCCAAAGTTAAGACCGTCAGTAAAGCGCTCAGGGAGCGACTCAATTTTCTAAGGACAAGACATAATAATGTTGCATATTGCAAGCCGATGCAAATTTACTTTCCCTGCTGCATTTGATTCTGAACCGGTGAGGCTCGGCAAGATGTATCTGCACAATGCTTGCAAGTAATGCCCACATGCACATAAATGAATGCAAGCACACTTGCGTGTTCACCATTCTGTCTGTCTGTTGCGTGCACTGTGAAGCATGTAAGCAATGGCACATCCATATTCGTCCTCAAGGACAAGCATGCATGTAAGGAGCACATGCATGTGTGGCTCTGTGGCTAGGCATATGCATATATTAAAAAAACTGTGGTAACATGTGCGGACGTGGTGCAAAATAGTTGTGAGTGCTTTTGTGGCGCATGTGTGCATGCTGCCATGATGGACCAACTTACCGGCCTTGACACACCGCATGCACGCCCCAGAGCAGCCTTGGAAGGCACAAATACATAAGGTACATTCTGCACAGGTGAGGGAATGATGCATTTCGGTCAGCAAAGGCATGCGCGTGCACAGAGCTGAAAGTACACATATGTATGAGCTCATGTACATAAGGTACATTCTACGGAGGTGAGGGAACGATGCATTTCTGTAGCAAAGATATGAGCATGCACAGAGTTGTAAGTACACATGCATGCCCTGAGCTCATGCCTCACGCACATGCATGCATGAAAACGACACGTAGCTGTGATGAGCTACACCCGAGAGGACTACGCCTGCACGCCTTTGCTGCCCCAACCTGATGTCCTCTGCAGGCCAGTGAACACACACACATACACACACACACCTTGTCCTCTGCCAGCAGGGGCAGGTGCAGCAGAATCTCAATGGGCTCGGTGTCGGCTGCCATGACCACAAACTCCGCAATGCCACGGTTCAGCGTCTTGGTGGCTGCGTAATGCGTGGGGGTATGTCGGCAGGGAGAGGCCTCAGCATTTGCCCGCACAGAACATGCATGTCCTTCACTTCAGGCGGCCGGGCCAGCACCTCTCGTTACTACGTGCGATACGCATCTTTCTTTACACCGCCAAACCATCATGTCATCCTGCATGCAGCACGCACCCTCGTTGGCCCCCTTCTTCAGTTGCTTGTAGTTGGCGGACTGCTGCACGATGTCCAGGATGGTGTTGGACAGCTGGGCATCAGCCAGGGGGTAGGCCTTGGAGTTCACCTGCTCACCCATGATGGTGCGGTCTGGAAGGGGTGTAGAGGAAGCGGCGAGGGGAGACGGTGTGCAAGTGGGTCAAAGGCAAGTGCAGCCTTATCACTCCCAAAAAGTAAATTGGGCGTAATGAATAGGAAAGGTTTTTTGTTTCTTGCCTGCTTGCGTGAGGGAAAAGAACAGAAGCACTTCTGATCGGCGGGGACTAAACCCACATCCAAAATTCAATTACCTAGGGTACATCACGACTGAAATGGACTTAAGCATTTGATGTTCACTGCAATCAGCCACGATGCACCTCTCCCCCCTCGTTGCTGACTGAGGGCGTGTGTGAATTCCCCCAAGAGGAGGGATGTGGGCCTTCTTTGTGGTCCTCATCATCCTCATTGTGGCCGTGATTGCCCTGCTGTGAGTTGACACAGTTTGTGCCCAGCTGCCCTTTGGCTCCTGGCAGAGCTCTAGGCAAACACTGAAAAGACACACACGCACGCATACACACACACGCACACATACACACACTCACGCATTGAAGTACGCAGGCATGCACACATACAACATAATGTGTGCGTGCACGCACGCGCGCGCACACACACACACACACACACACACACACATACACACACACACGCACGCACGCACACACATACACACACTCACACATTGAAGTACGCAGGCATGCACACATACAACATAATGTGTGCGTGCACGCGCGCACACACACACACACATGCACACATACACACATATACACGTGTATGCAACAAATTAAAAAATATTGTGTAATGCATGCGCTGCACTGTGAGGTTTATTTCTTGTTGCACACACCAATTGTGTGCACGAAGCGCCCTGTCCGTTTGTTAAACACATGCAATGCGATCCAAATTGCAAGATGAATTAGAAAACAGTTTTTAGAACAGTACTGCAAGTTACCACCAAGCTGGAAAGGCCACTTCATAGAGATATGTCACGTGCACACCACTTACCCAGCCTGACAACGCCGCCTGGGGCCTGGAGGATGCATGCGAGGCACTTCCATTCCAGATTGTTTCCCCTCTGCGTGTGCACGTGGTAGCGGCAACAGCCTTCCCATATTTTGCTCGCCCTCCTGCACAGGATCAACCACTTTGCGGAGAAGCATGTGGAATGGTCTGTGCGGCTGGCCACAGGCTATGGGTGGCTGACCTCCATGGGTGTGGTGGCGCTGGTGCCACTGGATGTGTGGGCTACCCTAGCAAAGCAGCCGGTGCAGGCCATTGGCACACTCTGGGACATCACCTACTGGTGAGTGTTGTAACTCTCAGCGTGCACGTGTGGGGTAAGCAAGGGTTGGTGCTGTGATTTTCTGCCTGAACCCTTTAATCAGGCATTATTCATTTCTCTGTAGCAAGCAGAGATGCAGGGTGCGAGCCTGCTGTCAGTGGGGCTAGTGTGATATCAGTTGGTAAGGTGCAGAGTGGTGTGGTTATTTGAGCGGTATCAAGGGTGCTTATCTAAGGATCAAACCTTCCTATTTTCTACCTTTATGGAAGGGCAAATGTATGATTGGGACAGGGTGTGCTGCGTGCCTAACCTTTATCGTGGCTGAACACGCTCAAGCATGAAAGTGCATTTAGAGGTTCAAGTGAAGTTCCATTTTCCAAAAGATTTTAATCTTGCTTGTCACAAAGTACTGCAAGGAGCAAGCACCTATCATTCATGCCCACAAAAGCACTGTCTTTTGAATACTTACACCTCATCTGAACATGACGTCCATTGAAACGACAGCAGGTCAGCTCATCACACTGGCTGGCTTGGTTGTTAGCCTTTTGCTCTTTGCAACTTATTCCAGCTGGAAGCTTGTGCTCGAGACACATGCGTGGGGGCGCTAAAACATATATTCTCTCATCTTGTGTTGAGCGGAGTGGCTAGCTGACGCTGCTGTTGAATGGGGTGGTGCTCAACGAGGATGTGTCCATAAAGAATTGGGCGTGCATTGCCAGGGATTATCGAGTGTGTTGGTTGAATCGCTGACCTACCTCTTGGTGACTGGCTGTCACTGCAACATCCTCAGGTCCACACAGGGAGCAACGTGGATTGTGCTCCCCTTCTACCAGGTGAGGCATGAGGCTACCTGCTTGCCTATCCACTTTAGCCTTGTCTTGCAACACCCTGCTGCCGCATCGATCCCACATAGCTGCAACAGTGTGCACAGGCATCGTGCAAGGAGGCTCGACTTGCAGCTCGACTTGGAGGCCTGGCACGCTTTCAAAAGAGTGGTCTCACACTAGCCCTGTCAGCACTGTCCATCAATCTGCGATGCCGATCTAGACGTTGCCCAAATACTGCACAAACACATGTCCTAGCTTGGCGATGACTCAATGCAAGCAGAACTGACAGCTGTGCATGTCCCAGTGGCATTATCTCGTGGTGTTAAACCCTCAGGGAGAGGCAGGGCAGTTGTACAGGCGCTGCGCCCATGTGCACAGATCCTCCGACAGCACACAGGATATCTTTGTGCGCGCATCCCATAGGCTGCCTGGTGTCAACCATGCAGGTCTACTCCGAGGCAGGGGATTTCACTGTCCGCAGCAGGTGCTGGACAAGCATTAAGGAGAACATGCTGCTGTATGGTGTGGTTGGCACCCTGGCAGCCTTTGGTGAGTGACAGACCAGCAAGCTGGGAGAATAACAAGCAAATGTGCTTAACCAAACAAGCCAAGCACTCAGGCGTGGAGGCAAACTGGCCCCCAGAGCATTCATGAAGATAGATACCAAGTGGATCCACATGTTTGCCCGTGTCGCTTCGCTACCAGTGCCACAAACTCAAAGTGCGCCCCTGAGCAAGGTGTCCTTGACTTTTGGATGGATCATGGTAAGGTACTATTGGGTGGTTATTAGTGACAACCTTTTGGATGGATCATGGTAAGGCACTATTGGGTGGTTATTAGTGACAGCCTTTTGGATGGATCATGGTAAGGCACTATTGGGTGGTTATTAGTGACAGCCTTTTGGATGGATCATGGTAAGGCACTATTGGGTGGTTATTAGTGACAGCCTTTTGGATGGATCATGGTAAGGCACTATTGAGTAGTTATTAGTGACAGCCTACTCTATAGAGGTGTCATCGGGCGTCGAATCGGGCTAACCCGTTCCCGTGATCTCATTCCTTCATTGCTCACCATTACCACAGAAAGTGTTACCACATAACACGTATCACAAGATCATGTCCTGGTCATGATTGGAAAGGCAGCAGCTCCTGCAAAAAGCCCCTGCATGAGGCGTTGGTGTGGTGCCTGAAAATAATGCCAGTGCTGAGTTTGAGCCACTTGCTGGCATGCGATCCATGTCCCCATGAACATGTTTTGATGTCCCTGGTGAGGGCCACCGCTCCTTGAAGCATGCATTTCCAGTGTGCCTGGGCGTCCTCAATACCTTATCAACGCAAGTGTGCAGCTGCAGTGCTGCTTTTTAGGTCAGTGCTTTGTGCCTCTGCATGGGGCACTGACCTTATGGTTCTTCCAGACACCGACCTGAGTTGACGAAGCATTCAACATGCGCGCTAGTCACGCCACGATTCTTTACCCACACATGGACTCTACAAGCATGGGCCTTGATTTGTAGCGTTACACGAGTGCGTGTGAGGGCAACCACTGTCCTTCACGTATGCACGCACAGACATGTGTGAGCGGGCGTTGCACCTTAGGTGGTGGAACACCTCATTTCTGAATCGCCTCTCGTGTGCTTTGCCCTCTGCTCCCAGGTGTGGGCATGCTTTTTGCCTTCCAGCGGGTCACCTTGGACACACTGCTGGGCGCAGGCATTGGTATTGCCAACACCTTTGGTGAGCATTTGAAGCACAGCTCGGCACAGGTTGCGCACGTGCCACAGCCAGCAATCTTTTTGAGCAGCAATTGTGTTGCCAGCTTTGCTTGTACCACAGCTGGAATGCCTCATGACGCGCATTATCCTGAGCTGCACTTGTTTCTTTGGTTGCCTCAGGTCTGGTGGTGGGGATCCTACTCATGGGCTACGGCTTGGTGCGTGCAGTGCAGCGATTTTCAAGCAGTGCAGTGCAGCGCAGCGATTTTCAAGCACTTATGCACTTTATCATATGGTGTAGACACTGTGGTGGTGCTTAAAGGATTCAGGCTGCTGAATTTAGAGTCAGAAATGTATATGCTTAGGTGTTATCCCTCCATTACTTATCATATTCCCCATGGCAGTGTTCGCCCCCTCTGTTGCTTACCTACGCAACAGTTGCTGCGGTGCATTCCGAGGAGGCTGCCAGTTGCCAGCTTGGCTTGAAAGATTTTGGTCAGGCATTATCTAAATATGGATGAGCACGCATGCGCGCGCGCGCGCACACACACACACACACACACACACACACACACACACACGCACGCACGCACACACTTGCTTTTTGAGCCTTGCAATAATAGCGCCACAAGCAGTCCTGTTTATTTTACAAATGCATGTATGGAACTCTTGCAGGTGGAGATACCTAAGCAGATGTGGAAGAGCGGGAACCCGGTTCTTATGCTGAAGCAGTGCGCTCACAAGTGAGTTTGGATTTTGGATCCTTCAAGCGCCTTTTGTGTTTTGTTGTGTACATTTTTTTACTACAAAATCGCACAGCTGGGCTTTGTTGCAGTAATGCGTGCAAGCAATTACACTTCCGTGGCACGCATTGCCTCGGTAAAAAAAACTTACAGTGCAGCAATTAAGAAGGTGCTGCATTCTCCCAGGAGCTCCATTCTTTCTTCATCATTGCTCTGCACAAAAGAACCTCCATCTCCAGGCAGGCAAAAGCGCCTATCCCACAAGCTTGATACCACATGCAACTATTAAGGTTCCTCAATATCGTTGTCCTGTTCCCTTTCAAGATGAGCGACTAGAGATTCCCTAAAAACTTAGGGAAAAAAGTCAAGCAACACAGCGCTCCATGTAAACAAGCTAAGCAAGTATGAGCAGATGTAAGCACAAGCGCTGGTGGGGATATGGCATGTAGTTTAATCGTGTACAGTGCGATGCCCTAATGACCTGCATATTATTTTGCAAAAAAGCACTGCTCTCTGATAGAGTATGCAGACCTGATGGTTTGATGATTGTAATACTGGAGTAGAGCAGCACAATGATTGAGCTGGCAGTTTAGCTGCCATGCAGTGCGCTATCCTGTGATTAAATTCTGTGATCTAATGGATTGATTGGTAGAGGATGTTCAAAGTGTTGCAGCATGGGATTGGTCTTACAGTTATGGTGCCATTTACAGGTATGGTGCCATGGTAGTAATGAAGAGCTGAGCAGCAGCAAGATCTGATGGATTGAGTACGAGTACTTGTCTGGGCTTTTAGGCGTGGCTGCCATGCAGGAGCAGTGTTGAAGAGCATTAGTGAGCTGGGGACAGTGATCTGGCGAATTGATTGAGAAAAAGTTGTTTGGGATTGCAGGTGTGGCCGCCATGCAGAGGCAGTTATGAAGAGCACCAGTGAGCTAGAGACAGTGATCACCATCATCTATGCCAACCAGCGCCAGATGCGGCGGCACGACGCCCTGCACAAGTACATGGATGTGGTAGCCAGCTATGCAGGTTCGCAAGTCTGATTCATGGCTCATAGTGTGTGTGTGCCTGCGAATGTGTGTGCCTGTGTGTGTGTATGTGTGTTTGTGCGCGTGCGCGCCCATGTGTGTGTGTGTGCACGTGCGCATGCCCACTTTATCTATGTATATACATATGAGGTCCTGCTTTATGTGTGGCCTGTGCACATGAGCAGCCAGAGCTTGCTTGCAGGATGATTGAACCTGTAGGTTAGTGACATCCTCAAGTTGATGTTGCCATTGTGCTCTTTGCTAGAGTACCCCTCTATTTAGACAAGCTGCTTATCAGTTTTGGTTGCCCTTCCTTTGGTGTGCCATCTAGCTGAAGCCCTATCTTTTTTAATACCACTTCTCCTGTGTACTTCCTGCCACTGCACCTGAAGGGCAAAGGTAACTGCATGCCACGCTTCTCAGCACATAAAAGGCACTACGTGTGCAGCTGCACAAGAAAAAAAAGGCTTTGATCGATGCAAGCTGCTGCCTCTTTTTGTACTCACTGCATCTAGAGGGCAAAGGTGGCTGTGTGCATATCTGTGCATACCACCCTTCCCAGCACAAAAGGCTGTGCAGGTGCAGCTGTACAAGGAATCGGCTTTTGATTGACGCTAGCCCCTGCCTCTCTTTGTGCAGAGACGCACTCCCCCATCAAGCCCAGCTTGCTGGCAACGCGCACTGTTGATATAGAGGGTCTGCGCGCAGAAGACTTAGAGTACAACTATGACCTGGTGGGTTGCTAAAGGTGAAGAGCAGGGGCCAAGCACGGCAGAAAAGTATCTCACCTGGGTAGGAATGCATCTTTATTTGCGGACAGGTAACACATCACTTGCTCTCAGGCTTGGCTTGTGACTAAGCTTGGCAGTTGATTGGGGGAGCATGCATTGTTTCTGGGTTTCCACACAACTGCCAAGCTGAGTCACAGGCTATGCCTGAGAGTTAGAACATTAATAAACACAACTTAGGAGATACAGGACGTGTGCCTTAGAGCCATGCTTAAAAAGTTGAGTGTAGCACCGTAGGTGAAGATTTTAAAAGCGCGATGCCCTGGCAGCTCAGCCCAGCTAAATTAGAATGGGTGCTATGGTTGTGGCGGGTCACTCTGGGGGTGTTAGCTTGGTATTCAGAGGGCTTGAATAGGTGTACAGGACAGGAGTGCCATCTCTTAGAGGGGTAGTCTGATTGGGCTGTAAGAGGTGTTGATCCTGGACGCCAGGGGCCCTGTTGAAACTCCTGGTACCACGGTGCAATGTTTGAATGCTGTCAGATGTCAAAAGGCAAAGAAGAGGCTCCTCTTCCAGCTATCGCATCTGTAGCATCAGCAGTAGCAGCAGCTTCTCTCTCTGCTGGGAGCAGACGCAGGCATATTGCTCTGTCTGGACAGATTCTCACACCATCTCACACCCCTCCCTACCCTTCTCACCCTGTAGGAAGGCCTAGCTGTTTTAAGGCGGCGTCTGTTCTGGGCAGTTGCTGACTACAAAGGTATGCGCATTTGCAGTTGCTGCATCTGCAGGAATTTATTTGGTGTGTACTGTTCCGGCTGGTGATGCTGCATTTTGCTGCTGTTCATTGCTGAAAGAAGTGTGAGAAACTTCTTCTTCTTCTTCTTCATCAAGCAGCCCGCATGTATTGAGAGATATATTCCCAGGGAGCTGTGCTTCCCAAGTGGAGCTGTGCTACTCACGTGGATGATGAAGCACAAATCCAAGCTTGCACTCCACCTATCCTGGACAATCTATTGGCTTGCACTCCAATCCTGGAAAACGCTCTCAGGCTGAGCACCGAGCACAGAGCTCTTTGTGTCCTCAAGGCATGCACAGATGCAGCTCCATATGCTCAGCTGTGTTCAGTGCATGCACACTACTGTATAGATGCTGCCGGTTCCCTGATTGAGCTGCAGGCTTCCGTGCCATGTATGAGAAAGCCATCTTGGATGCGTTTGAGCTGGAGGCCATTGCCAAAGCTCGGAGCTTGCGAGAATACACGAGCACACAGCCGACTGAGGTGAGGTTGAGACATGATGAGCTGCAACAAAAGCAACAAAACTTCTTTTGCAAGGAGACTCCATCGTCTTTGTCTTATAATCAAGGAGCAACAAAAATGTATTTGTTTGTGCTTGTGCATGCGGCCAATTGAGGTGACTTAGGTGGGCTAGCCACCTCAGCCACTACACTTGGCTGCATGCACATGAATCCCCAAAGACTGTTTCATTCTTCAGGTATCGTATGCGCTACAACTTGTTTATTTCCTGGAATGGCTGCAGGCAATTGGGGTCAGCATTACTAGGCGGAAGTGGCCTTGGGACCGCTACCTGTGGATCTACAAGTGCACAGCCCGCTCATATGTGAACAAGGTTTTTGCGGTAAGCATCTACTGCACTGCTTGGGGCAAAGCCACCTGGGGCATAGTTTCCAAAACTCAAACAAATTTGAAGCATTGACTCAGTGAGGCCATGTATTGGCATGTATTAGCATGTATTAGCACATATTAGCAAGATCGGCTCTTCCGTAGTTGTCTTCCCTGTTGATCATGTGCTCTAGCATGCTGACATGAGCAGTTAATTGCCCCAATTAGAATGTCATTAAGATGGGCTTTCGCATTGAATATGTGCTTGTCCCTAAAAGTGTATTGAGAGCCAGCGAATTTCACCTATATAGTATTCCCCATCTGTGTGTGACATCAAGATTGTAGGAAACAAGTAGTCAGTAAGGTCTGCCTAGTATTCCCCATCTGTGTGTGACATCATGGTTGTGTTTAAGCAGTGCAACTAGTTTTGAAGAGTTCACATGCACAAGCTGCCCTGTATTTTGCACAGGTTGATTAGAAGCTCGGGAAAATTGGCTCCACATGGATACAAACCAGCTGAGGGTCCCACATCCAGGAAGAGAAGCCAGTTTAGGGATGTAGGTTGGCAAGCTCCCATCATACAAAGAGCAACCTGGCCCCAGATGTAACACCCATGATTGTAAAGTGTGTTTCTCGGATTAAAGTGGGAATTGCTCACCTGCGTGGAGCTACAGATATGTGCTTAAAGGATTAAACTTCCGTGCTCTGCACCTTCTTGTGCCCGAGAGGATTGCACCAGAGGTGGACAACTCCCCCCAAATAGGCATGTCTACATGCTCCCAGCATAGGTGGTCCCAAAACTGGGACATGCATTATTGGTTATCTGTCTTTGCACAGAGCTGGAGCTGAACTGTCCCATATTTGGGCCCGTGTGCCTAATTAGCCCTGGCTTGGACCCTGCCTTTCACCGCAAAATCTCCATTCTGGAACACCAACTGCAAATTGGGTAGCTTTTAAAGATTTGATTTTTTTGTGTGGAATGAATGCCATTGGAAAAGAAGTGATGTGAAAAGGCCCAGCGGTTGTTGAGATACAGAAGTAAAGGCGTTTCCATCAGAAGATGTCCGGCACAAGTGCCAAGAAGGTCAAATTTTGTTTCATGTGCAGGATGTTTTTTTATTGAAAAGATGGAGAGTGAAACATGGAGATTACAAAAGCATAACATTGGGAGTAAAAATGGTCCCAGGGTGGAGCTGGGGACCCATTTTGGCTGATCTGAGGCCCGGAGAGTGATCTGGGGTCTTCCAATTTTCTTTTTTGGTTAATGCAATTTTTTGTAACGAAAAATGATGGTTAGCATGGTTTTAGATTCAAGCAAAAACATGAGGAAGAGCGTGTCTGGCAATATAGGCCAGTTGAACTCCCCTGGAGTTGCATCATACACAATTTATTGTGTAAGTGTTCAATCTGGCAGAAACGAGTCAGAGTGCGCACACCAGGCATCTCTGCCACATACGCATAGTGGAAAATTTCCAAGGACCGTCTAGGGCAGTTGTTCCTTCCTCCGTCCTAAACAATCATCCCCTTATTGCATACACTCAAGGCATACCGGTGAGAATGCAACCCGCTTGTTTCAATCGCCCACTGATCATGGAGCACTCTATACTCTTGCAGGTCATTTTTGCGATGACGAGCTTGTGCATTATATGGGGCGAGGCCACCATTCCTGTGCCCTCCCCCGACCTGTCACCTTTCTCTCATATGATCCGCGACTTAGACCGGCCAGACCAATTCTCCATACAGATTGTAACACTCCTTCCACTGGTAAGGTGGACAAAGAGCAGCCCCTTGTGCATGAATGGGAGAGATCAATGCTCTTGTATTTATTGTGATGGGCTGCTTCCTGTATGTAGTGTTGTTCTTAACGCTTTCTCTTCCCATCTTGTTGCTCTTGCGCACGACGTATGCCACGCGGCTTAACAAGGTTTGCAAGATACGTGTTTTTTTAGTTTATCTGGATAAGCTCAGAGACACCAGTACAAATCAGGGCAGTTCTTTTTTGCTCCTGCTGGCAGTTTTTGGTGTTATAAATAATAAGCCTCGCGTGCCTTGGTCTCATTGATTGGCAGATACAAGCATGCACGCCATGGTCTCCTTGTGTCAGTTGCCAAAGTCTGGTTGAGTCACCACATACAAGCGTACAAGCCATGGAGTCGTTGAGTCGGCAGCACATGAGCACTGCCAAGGCTTTAAAATCTAGATCCCACTCTCATTTGTATGTGTCTCTCTGACTGTGTGCATCAGGTGTACATCTGATCCTGCATGTACTACAATTTCTTATTTAGTGTGTCTCTATGACTCTGACTGTGTGCATCAGGTGTACATCTGCTCCTGCATGTACTACAATTTCTTATTTAATGTGTCTCTATGACTCTGACTGTGTGCATCAGGTGTACATCTGCTCCTGCATGTACTACACCCTGTTCCGCATCAATGCATTCAACTACAACAAGCTCGTGCCCCATGCAACTGTGGGGCCTGCGCTTATGCAGGTGGGTCAGAGACATAGAAATAAATACGCATGCAGGCAGGCTGGGCGTGCAAGCACACCTCATTCCTGACTTATAAATGCAGAAGATCAAAGCTTTTAGAGTGAATGCAGCTTTGAAAATTGCTGCTGGTGCTCAAGAGTTGTGCATGGCACTATAAATAGGATGCACAGAAGAGCACGACCTTCCCCTTCAGGAATCAAAGTAGCACGTTTTGGATTTTCCAGTGCTCGCGACCTTACCATTCGCACTCTGTTCCTCTGATTTTCTGCATCCTGACTGTCCAAGCCCAAGCACTATTTGCTGGCATGTGCAGTTGCCACATGCGTGCACCGCATAAAAAGTATGCACCTGTGTGCCTGTGTGAATCAAGTGAATGGCATGCCTCCTTTGCAGCTTTACCTGCATGTTGCATCTTCTAATTGTAGCACCACCTGCTTATTTCTTGCATAAGGACAATGGGTCTTGCTTCTCTAGTCTCCTGGAGCATTTTTGGCGTTAAAATGTGCAACGCCTGCAGCCCTCCAGATCCCCACCAGCTGTGTTTCTGGCTCTCTCCTCCTAGGCTAGCTGTGTCTATCTTAGGTTTGTAGGTTCTTTGGCGAGACCTTTGCTAGCTTGCTAGTCAGGAAACCCTTCCTTGAAGCACACGGTCTTTTGGCTGGCGCAGATTTCCCTCTTATTTTCAGCGTCTGCACACCTTGTGTACATTTCCAATGCATGCTTGGGCCCTTCGTCCTAAACGCAGAATGGCATGCTGATGTGCCGATTTGCTGCGCCCACATGCTGGAACTTTTACCACATCATCCGCATGACCAAGGACGTCTGCAACGGATGTGAGTGCTGTTTATTCAGATCCCAGCAAGCTGCATGTGATGAATGGTGATGGCTAGTGCGAAGTAGCACATGCATGAACTCGTGCCAAATGCGCAATGAACGTCGGCAAATTGGCACCAAAAGAGTTTCACTGTTGTTTACTTTTCTCAGGCTGCAAGGGCCACAGCAAACGCTTGCTGCGCATGCTACCATCTGTCAGAATCCTTTTGTGCTGCAGCCCAGAAGCTTCTCTCGTATGTTTGTGATGCAAAGTTGGTGGCCTTGCGCAGCCAGGGCACCTGCTCCCTGTTGTGATGTGCTGGACAGATGCTACACCCCCTTGGCTATCCATGCTGGAAACAATGCTAGTGTTTAGGGTGCAAGCATGGACCTTAATGCTCTTTTTGATGTGCTCAAGCTCGCGTCATAGCTTGCCTATCCTTTGATTGCTGCAGCTTGCCAGTCCATGGTTGTTGCAGCTTGTCAGTCCATGATTGGCTAGCTTCACCTACCTTTAACCCACCTTGACACAGAGGTCACCTTGACACAGAGGTCCCGCGATTGCATGCGCCCTTCAACATCCTGCACCATAGGCTATGGCTATCTTTCTATTGCCGCTTGTTTTGGCAACGCCAGGAAATGGGCCTATCAGCCTAGCTGGTTTAGCTGTGATGGGGTGTTGCAGGAAACCATGCAGCTCGCGCGCTTCTCAGCACTCATGCACACTGCAATGCATCCAGGGCCGATGTTTCGGTGTTGATTATGATGATTATTATGGCGCTGCTCTTATCACGCTCCACACTGTTTTCCTCACACCCCTCGAGTGCGTTTGCCACACTTGAGCTTACTACACATTCCTTTCTTCAAGTCCTTCGAGTCCTTCAGGGGCCCTGTATTTGGTCAATGCTGGCTATGCGGATGCTGTTCCAACGCATTGGTGCCTTGCTGCCTGTGTTCACGCGCAGGTGACCCCACGGTGTTCAGCCAAAAGATGTCCTCCATGGATGTGCTGCCCGTGAGCAACTTCAACACTTACTTGCCTGTGGCGCTGGTGCGTGTGTATGCTGAGCTGCACTGTGTCCTTTGCGCGTACTGTGTGCATGCAGTGTATGTGTCATATGTGCAAGCTCAGTGCATGCTGGGTTGCAGTGTGCCAGTGGTCACCGTCTCCCCATGCGCATGCCATATGTATGCTGAGCTGCCGTGTACCCTG
The DNA here is from genome assembly GCA_914767535.2 of Dunaliella primolecta. Taxonomy (NCBI): domain Eukaryota; kingdom Viridiplantae; phylum Chlorophyta; class Chlorophyceae; order Chlamydomonadales; family Dunaliellaceae; genus Dunaliella; species Dunaliella primolecta. The sequence continues at coordinate 7,602,691 of OU611754.1, read as the reverse complement.
TGCATGCTGTGTGGGTGCTATGTGCATGCTAAGCTGAGACGTGCTTGTATTGTGTGCCATGCCATGCGCTTGCTGTTGTAGCACTCACAACATGTTGCTGCAGCTGATCGAACTCTGATTTGGCACGTGTAGCGCATGTGAAGCTTATGTGGAGAGGATTTGAACGCTGACTCACGCCTGTGCTTTGCCAGCTGTCATTCTGAACGCAGACTCAGGCCTGTGTTTAGACAGCTGCTTTGGCAGCTGTCATTCTGAGGCCGGCAGACCAGGGGCTGTCATTAATCATGTGTGCTTTTTGTTGCACTCGGTTGCACCTGTTGCACCAAGAGCTATTGTGCTACTACTTTCCTTTTGTGAGCAAGCAATGCGTGTTCTGAACAGGATGATTAATACTGATCTGCTCATTACTGAATATCCATGCTCTTGTGTGCGTGCTATGCTGGCAGCTGTGAATTGTGTGTGAAGAATGCTGGTGTTGTATGGTTCCCAGCGTGCACATTGCTGCATAGTTTGTTCAGGCTTGTGCCACTGCATGTGCCATGCTCATTGAAGATGTGGCTGGCTTGCAGCAAAAGTGAAGGAATGTTTTGGCCTTGCTAAACACAAGCATGCTCTCATGGTTTCTCCTCTTGGCTCTGCATGCAGGTCGCCATGTGTGCGATCACTGCGTTCAATATGTGGGACAAACTGTTGCAGTGTTGCACCTCGCCACGCTACCGCTTTACAGTGGATGATGTGGATGATGCGTACACAGAGAAGGTGAGTCTGGAGATGCTCACGAGTATTTCACAGCTTCCGTGTGTGCGATGTGTTGGTGTGGTGATGAGTTGTGCTCATTGCTGCTGGCTTGTTTGCAGAGCTGGCTCAAACCCTACCTGGAATTCATTGCTTGCTTGTCGCACAGATTTCACTGGGTGGTTTCTCGCTTGAAGTTGTTGCCTTGTTTTATTGCCTTCATTTATTGACCTTGGTTCTGTCGTTCGTCTCAAGATTTTCTGGGTGGGCGTGATCAGCTCCGAGTCATGCTCTGAGATTTGAACCAGCATGGGTGCCTTCTAAATGCCCTCGATGCAAGTAAATGTGCAACTGCTTGCTTTCCAAGGACGGACGGCTGCTGGACAAGAAATCCTACTGAAAATTTGTACGCGTGTGTGTGACTGCATTTCTTACATATGTGATTGCATCACTATGTGCGCGCTTGTTTTTCAGGGGCGGCTGCTGATCAGGAGAGAGCAGGATGCAGCAACACGTGGGCTGGCAATCGGGGAAGTCCTGCATGCCACCCTGGGGAACAGCATAGATGACGACTCATCGGCAACTGTGACTTGTAAGGGGGCTTCGCATTCACTTGCATGTGTTTTAATTAACAGGACATGCGCTCTGTATACATGGTTGGGGTGTGTGAAAGGCAAAAAAAATGAACAAACCTCATTGTGTAGTGCATGCGTTGAACGTGGATCCATGTTTGTTGCATGCATAAAAATGTGCTCAAGCGCTGATGCACACATGTGCTGAGCTGGTAAGGCAAGGAGGAATAGTGTCCTGAGCTGTAAAATGATGCCTGAAATCATTGCTGTGCGAGCGTCTCCTAATGGTCCCACTGCTCTGCATTTTTGCCCTTTGCAGCGCCACCAAAGCGCTCCTTTTTTGGGCGACTGTTTGGGAAGAAGTCGACACTACTGGAGCCAGAGGTGAGTATGGGATCTGAAATACTCCGTGTACTTGTCATTCTGTTTTAAAAGTGTTGTTTCTCCAAATTGGGGAAATTTGTGGATGCACAGAACTGGGAGGAGGCAGAGGGTGTGATATGGCTGCTGGGGTTGTTTGTTGTGGGTACTGCTCCAAGGGGAGAATGCAAGGACCCATGTAAGTTGTCATGGTAGTTGACGCAAGGCTGGTTTGGTTGGGTGAGGCAGGATTATCAATTTCAGGGGGGACTTCCAGCTCCAAAAGCGCCATGTTGTGTGTCACTGCAAGAGGATTGCATCCCTTGTGTACACATCCACGTCCACAGCAAAGTTTTTCCACTTTTGATTGCAGATGCATGCCCCCTCCTCGATCTCACCCCTGTGTGCTTCCTGCCTCCTTCACATTACCCCTTCACCACCTCCCTGGCACACACAAGGTGCTGCAATTATGCCACAGAAAGATCCATGCACCCCTCACACATGGTGCCCCTCACACAGGGTGCATCAATCATGCCACAAGGGCGACCCATGCACCCTTTCGTGTGGTGCTGAAATCATGCCATGCAGTGGCCCATGGACCCCTCACACATGGTGCATCAATCATGCCACATAGACACTCGTACATCCTCCTTCACGTGTGGTGCAGCAATCATGCTATCTTTCAGTGACCTACGCTCCTCACGCGCTGTTAATGAGTGCAGGTGCCCCAAGGAGCCACTGCTAAGCAGTCAGCTACCTCACCAGGCAGCAGATGGGCAGGCTCCCGGGGAACTGAGGTGGGCCGTGTATGCTGCAAGCAAATGTCTGAGTTCTGTGTCACCTAGGAAACTGGGGTGTTTGGCTCCCGTTTACTTGCCCATTTGACAGCTCACTTGACATCCCCATGGAAAACCAGATGCCTACACAGCCCGCGGCCCTTTCTTTTTTCTGGACAGGCACAGCTAAGGTTCTGTGCATTGTTGCACAAATAGGCAAGCAAGCCTTGCCGCCCCAGACAGCAACTCCAGCTTCAGAATTCTGGCCATACGCATGGGACCTGCCTGGAAACACTCGACACACATACACGCACGCACATACACACACACGCGCGCGCGCGCACACACACACACACACACACACACACACACACACACACACACACACAACATACATACATCCCTGTGTGCCACCATGATGCTCCAGAGCTACCCAACCAAGGGAACCCCATCACCAAGTAGACCTTCCCCCAGCCGGAGTGAGGGCGCAACAAGCGGCAAGGGCGATAGATCAGGCCATCAGCAACCTAGCAAGGACTCCACAGGGACAAGTTCGCTGCTGGCAGGCACTAGGGTGGGTTGTGTGTGTCTGCTGCATGCCTCTGATTGTGATCAATGTATTGTGAGACATGAATGGGATGCACCTACTCAAACACTGCTCATGGGGTATGATTAAGGATGGGCTGCAGTCCTTGTATGGTTCAGCTCAGCTACTGTATGGCCCTGCTCAATGGGTCAAACCCTCCCTAGCTGCATCACTCCTTGGTTGCATCACTCGTTAGTTGTACGGCTCCTTATCTGCATCACTCCTTTGCTGCATCACTCCTTAGCTGCATCACTCTTTAGTTGCATCACTCATATGCGTGCACAGCACAGGAATAAGCCCTAGCATCCAGCCCGTGCCGAGGCAAGCATGCGCTGGGCAGGCATATAAAATACCTTTAACCTGCTTCTTTTTAAGCATTTCCTTTTCATTGTTCATGAGTAATGGCAAAGAGCAGCTTTCCAGCAAGATCTGCCCATCCCAGCACACTTGCAAGCCTTGGCAAGCACTCCTGCAACGATGCAGGCCAGTTAGGTATGCAATCTGCCACAAAGCACGCGCAGCACATCAGACTCTTTGCTATTCTTCTTACACCTGCACTTGTTTAATATTGACAACTCCATGCAACATGCCAACAAGCACACATGCACCCCTTGACAATACACTGCCTGAGGACAATCTGGCAACTGCAGGAAATCTCTTCAGCAAATTGTGAAACTGCAATAATGTAGGCAGCCTAACCAGGTCTTGCACTCCATTGCCTTGCAGTTGGGGCGCCTCTTTGGGGGATCCAGTACCTCTGACCAGGGCGGCGGTAATGGCAGTGGGGGGGCCGCAGTGAGCAGCTTGGACGGCATTTTTGCAGATGCCACAAGCGGAAAGTAAGAAGATAAGGCCTTTTGGGATTTTTCAATAGGAATAATATGAAGCAGGCTGCATTGGCAGCCTGTCCTATCTAGTCATACACGTCAATTGGACTGGCACCTCACTCCTTAATGCAACCCCCCCAGAGGCGATTTGCGCTCTGTTTGCATAGAAGAATTTTGTTTCCAAATAGTTCCGCAAATGATTTGTGCGCGCACCTTGCTTTGCATGCAAACAGAGGCACCCCTGCCCAATGCTTCAGACTCCCAGCTCGGCTTGACATGCTGAGCTTTGTTCCTTAGAGAACAACGGAAGAAGTCTGGTAACTTACTCGATGCATTTTTAACCATGCAATAGTGTTGACTTGACATGATTTTGGGAGAAGGTCATGAGGATAGAAGAGGCTCCTTGCTTCAGCAAAGCTTCCCTCGTAGGCAGGTACAGTTATGAAACACGCTCTTTTCCTCCCTCTTCTGTGACAAGGCCTGGCAAGAGAAAATCAGCATCAGCAAGCCGGTAAGAGAAAGGCAGCATCAACACAGATTTAAAAATCTTGAACAAGCAAGCTGGAGCACACCCCACGTGCTGAAAAAATGGCGTACCAGAGTGACATTATACCACCACCCCGCAAGAATGAAGTACTTGATGGATGAAGGGCAGCTTAGCTGAAGCAAAATGTGCCTGTAACCTAATCAAACCAGTATTGTGTACAAATGTCAATTGGAGAAGGGGACACGTCCTACTACTGAGTTCAGAAGTGTCAATTTCTATGAAGATCTCTCACTGTAGGCTTGCAGTCTCAGAAGGAACTGACTTATCTGGAGATGTATAACCATGCAAGGCACCAAAATGTGACAACCTGTTGAATTGAGCACAGTTTGGGCATGCGTCACCCTCCGCACCCCAGATCCAGCTGTGTGCTTCAAGAAAAGTTCCCTACCTACTAAGCTAGCATTGCTCTTGCATTGGCACGCCTGCACCATCTCAGGGCCTGCAGTTAAATACTTTCACAAGGGTGGAGGTCCAGTGTCCTAAGAGGTCAGGGGTTACAGAAACAGAAGGCCTCCACTGGCAGTTGAAACGACTTGCTATCGTGTTTATAAACAGGTTCACTTAGAACAGGATACAGCTTGTTGATTAGCTTTGCACTGGATGACATTGCAGCCTGAGGGCAACTTCTCTTTTGCTGCCGTGGTGGCTCTTTACAATCTTGAATCGTTGCCATGAAAACTTCTCTTCCATAGGCAGCTCTGTCCCTTACATCACCTGAACGGGGGAAACGAGGGGCTCCTGTTGTTATAACTCATACAGTTTACAAGTTT
>OU611754.1:7290018-7592518 GCA_914767535.2 Dunaliella primolecta | reverse complement strand
CAGGCCCTTCCCCAGGAGCTATTTTGAACACATGTCAGACACATGGCTGCCCCAACTCGACTTCACCCAGAGCATTTGTCTTGCAAGGGTGCAGATGCGGCACTTGGACATTTTTTTTTCCAAAGCACTTGTACTGTGGGCTCCTGCCAAGCATTGCGTCCACAGCATCCTGACAGATGGCTGAAAAAGCTGTTGGGCACAAGGCCACAAAACAGCACATCCACAGACGGCTTGCATTGCTGCACAAGGATGCAAACAGTCATCCAATGTGCATGGACCTACAAATTGAGCACAGCATGGCAAAACAAGAGGGTAGATTCCCACTGTTCCCAGACCACCGCCACCACCAAGCAAACCAAAGCCGCCCCCATCAAACCCCAAAACGCAACCCCACACACCACTCACCTGCTGTGTGAGGATGCGGTAGTCGTCCAACATGCTCTCCCTCTCTGCTTGGAACTGCTCCTGCACGTCATTGATCTCTGCTTTCTTTGCTTGGTACTTCTCAAACAGTTTTTTCAGCTGCCGCGACTTGACCTGCACATGTGTGTGTGTGTGTGTGTGTGTGTGTGTGAGCTTGTGTGTGTGTGTTGCCAGGTGAGTCAAAGTTCTTAAACTTCCAAGAAACTCCCAATAGCATCCCCTGTGCCCCCCACTGCCCTACCCACAGGCATGTACTCGCACCTGCACTTCTTCCTCCAGCGAGTTGAACTTCTCATTGGAGTCAATTTGGCGGACCTCGAGCTCCTGCAGCCGCCGCCGGTGCTCCTCCTGGTGACGCTTGCGTATGTGGGCCTCACGCTTCAGGTCTTCGCTGCGCTTCTTGAGCTCATCCACCTGCATGTGTTTGCGCAAGCAGTTTTTGCATGCATGCTTAAACAAGAGCATGCTCACATGAAGTGACTTCCTGCCAACTTTGCTCAGCAATCCTCCACTTGCAACCACAGCAACGACCATGTGTATCGGAGTAGAATTGATAAACTGTGCATGGTACAAAGAGTCAGGCAAACTGTGGGCGAGACAGGAATGGTTGTCTTGGAGAAGTCCATTACCTGGCAATAACAGATAATAAATTTTGCAATTGAAAGCCTGATTGGCTCAAGGACTCCAGCTGACTTCACGAGAAGTCACCGACAAAATAGAAAACCTGTGATGACCCTGCGCACCTTGTCCAGTAGATTCACTCCACCCTGCAGCAGCTTGGATTCCATGGCAGCCAGTTTGGCCTCCAGGGACTCCTTCTCCTTGCTCTCCGCATCCATCTGCGGTACCACCAGCGTTTGCATTCATTTGAGAAAAAAGTCCAGTGTTCCATTGCAGTTCAAGCGTTCATAACATGTTTTACATGATGCATTAGTGTTTTCTTCTCTCAAAAAGATGAAGCTATAATTTTTGAAGTCAGTCAGTCGTATGAAGGTTTACGGCCGGTTTGGTCTCCAGAGTTTCTACCATCTTGCCCTCCTCATCTATCTGTGGCTCTGTGCCAAGACCAGTGTTTGTATTTGCGTGTGTGTGTGTGTGTGTGTGTTTGTGTGTGTGTGTTTGCGTTTGTGTGTATGTGTGTGTGTGTATGTTTGTGTGTGTGTATGTTTGTGTGTATGTTTGCGTGTGCGTGTTTGCGTTTGTGTGTATGTTTGCATGTGTGCGTGTGCGTGTGAGTGTATGTGTGTGCGTGCGTGCGTGTGAGTGTGTGTGTGCGTGTGTGTGTGCGTGCGTGCGTGTGAGTGTGTGTGTGTGTGTGTGTGTGTGTGTGTGCACGCGTGTACGCGTGTGCGCGCGCGCCTGCCTGCAATCCCTGCTGGTGTGCTTATCAGCAAACCACCAGAGATGGAATTGCAAGGGAGTGCAAGGAGGCCAACTGCCAGTATCCTGGCGGATTGAGAGCCAATTAGAGGTGGACAACAAGCATTAAGGATGCACTTGGTGCTTTCCCCCTTGACACTGTCGTTGACCCACTAAAGCCCTGCAGCTGCATACCATCCCTCACAACTGCACACCACCTCTCACACAAGCTCCATTGCCATAGGCTACAAACGCGAAGATGGAAGTAATCAGACATTGCTCTCAGTGACAACTCTGGATCTTTGCCCTGCCACCAGTCCCCCCCCTCCCACCTGCGCTTGCAATGCTGCCATCTCGTCTGCCTGCTTCCGCAACGCCTCCTTGGCGCGCCGCCGCGCATTTTCGCTTTGGTTGCTGTCGCCCATGATGGCCTCCAGCTCCTTGCGCGCCTGCGCTTCCGCTTCCTGCACGCACAAACACAGCACACACCAGCAGCAGTTGTAGCCTGCGAGGAGCTTGGAAAAGGGCTCCATCTCCCTAAATACACAGTGCCCAAGCCCACACGACACAGGATGGCAGCAGCAACACGGCACAGAATGGCAGGGATGGCAGCAGCAATCTGGCAGCAGCGGCAACATAGCACAGAATGGCAGCCCAAGCCCACATGGCACACAGGAGCAGCAGCAACAGTTAACAAGGTGACCAAAAAAATGGGTTTAAGCTCCTGGCTGATATGCGCCTGTTCCTTGAGCATTGACACACACTTGGGGCTCTGCCTCAGGAGCTGAGTTTTCCAGAAGGCAGCCAAAATGCTTGCACACGCGCAAGCGCATTTGTATGTTCTGCGACACCCACTTCCTGGGTTGAAGAGACTAAGTCAGGCTGAGAAGGCCAACATCACACTTAATGGTAGGCACACACTGCCGACTTCTACCCACACCTTCACCATCCCATCCACCACCTCGCACACACACATTCACGCACACACACACACACACGCACACGCACGCACGCACACATGCGCACACGCACACACACACACACGCACGCACACACACGCACGCACACGCACGCACACACATGCGCACACGCACACACGCGCACACACACGCACACACACACACACACACACACACGCACGCACGCACGCATGCACGCACGCGCGCACCCCTACATACCTTCCGGGCTTTGGCCAGCGCTTCGTCGCTCATGCCCTCCTTCTCCATTGTTGCGAGCACCTCTTGTCGCACTTTCTCACGCACCGCATCCACATCATCCTCCACCACAGTGGGCTCCCCTGCAAGGGCACAGCAGGAGGACAGGCCTCAAGGGTGCAGCACTCCCAAGCGCGCACACATACACACACACCCCAGCTGCACTGGAGTGAGGGATGTAAGAGCCTTGGCTCAGGCACTTGTTGATCATGGCTGCTGATCGTGGCTGAGGTCCTATTAGAGAGGTGGGAAGCAGAAGTTAGCTTGAAAGTGGCTGCACACAGGCAGAGGCAGCGGCAGCAACAGCAGCAGCAGTATGAGCAGCAGCTTCAGAGCAGCAGGTCAAGGACTGCTTCCGATAGGGTACAGGGCAAAGAGCTGTAGGGATTAAAATGCCCCGGAGCCAAGCGGCAGAAAGGTAGAGTCAGTGCACTCTTTACTCTGTGAAAACTTGACAGAAGGTTCCGGGGCTGCAAGTGTGATCTGGTTTGTGCGACAAAACCCTGATGATGGTGCAAGATGCACACCACACATCTGAGACACCAAGATCTCTTCCTTCCAGGGACATGTTCCTTCCGCAAGGAGGGCTAAAGGCTGCAGTCAGCACCCTCCATGACCCCTTTTCCTCTAGGAGGGGGCTCTGCTGCAATCCAGCTCCGAGCTCAATGCTGCCCCTTCACTAGCAGGCAGTTGCCAGTGACCATCTAGCACAAATGAACAATCTGATATACGTCCAATTGATGCTTTAGAAAGAGGTGAAACCATTTTTTTCCCGAAGGGCCTGACAAAAACCAGTTTCCTCCTCCCAGAGGGCCAGTCCCCAAACCATCAGGCTCCCCAACCTAGAGGGTCAGTCCATCAACACCCCGTCTCCCCTTCCTGAAGGGCAAGTCTCTCCCTCCAGGAGGGCCTCACAACAACCCTGACCACTCCACCGCCGTGCCTCTTCTACAAACAGTCTCCTTTCAAACCTATTACTGAGGCCAGAGGACCTGAGCTAGACCCTGGCTAGTGAGTCTGAAAACAACCCCAACAAACCGGCCCAGACCAGATGGCCAGGCAGCAACCAGGACCCAGGCCAGAGGGCCTGACAACAACCAGGACTCAGCTATAAGGCCTGACAGCAAACCAGGACTCAGGCCAGAGGGCCTGACAGCAAACCGAGGCAGAAGACCCGACACTACCAGCCTCCCCTCACACCTGTGACCGAGGCCACAGCGGCTTTGGCCACTCCACTGCCCCCTTGACCTCCCTTGTTGCCGCGTGCCTGTGGGGCGTGTTTCAGGGAGCAAGCACAGTATGTTTCAGCACGAAAAGGTGTGTCTCAAGAAGAATGAGATATGCCTGCGGGGCATGTTTCAGGAAGCAATCAGAGCGAGCAGCGAAGCAGAGGTGCATGACGCTTTTGCTCTTGCTCATGATTTTCTGCCCAAGCATGTGTTCAACTCACAAGGCATCATGCAGGCCACTGAGGTCGGTGCCTTTTGTGCTTATTCAAGGAATAGGCACACACACACACAGAGAAGAAAGAAGGAGGAAAAGCATGCAGCATTGTGTTTGTGAGAAAATGAAATCCCATAACTGAATAGACACAGGCATGGCCTTGGAAACCTATCCAAGGCAAAAAGTGAAGAAGAGAGACAGGCAAGTAGGCAGCGCTGAGATAAATACCTGATGTGTGCGAGCGCTCACACACTTGTGCGCGCGCGCGCACACACACACACATACACACAACACCTCCAACCATGAGTAAGGGCCCGAAGCCTTTGCCAAGGGGAATTTCACCTAATACAATACCACTTTCAAAAAGGGGCGCAACAGGCATGCAGTCCCTCATGTTTAGTGCGCCTCTCTGCATCACACGTTGAACCAAATGGATAATTTAAGTCTTAATTGACATTGCTGCTCAAGTGCAACCCACCTCAATGAGCATCTTGAGCCGCTTGATCTCATCCTGGAACTCACGGAGCATGGCATCCTTTGGATCCTGCAAGTCATAAGAGGCAGAGGAGTACAAATGTTTAAGTTTCAGCTTTGGTTTGGATATTGCAGGTAGTTGAGATACTAGACGAGTTAGGAAGGCCAACACAGTTCAATGCGTGAGCAGGATCCGCTGCATGAGGCCAGCGATCCCACCTAACCAGCCCTCCCATGTGGCACTCATGCCTGAGGGAATTCAATAAATTCACATATAAAAGAGGCACACAATATCATGGAGGTCAGCATCTGGAAGACCGCTAGGCTGCACACCTCATTAATGCGAGGCTTATTCTGGATGTTCTTGGCCCGGTTGGCGTAGCGCAGTGTCGACATGGTCTCATCGTAATTCCAGTCCGCAGGGCCAATATTGGCGACCATGACAGTCTTGGTGTTGCCGCCAAGCGAGTCCTGCACATATAGGACCAGCCAGCAGTGCGTGTTTGTTTGTGCGACACGTATGCAAGTGCATGCGCACAGGAGCTGGCAAGCTTATGACTGTAGTTCTTCCAGCAGTGCCGCCCTCATGATTTTTAGGTGAATACTTATCGCACCTTGCGGTACATGCTTGAATTGAAACAGCTGAAGAGCAGGGCAAGCATGGCCTATCCAAGGGCGATAAAGTCAGCATCCATTAAAAGCCCCAACATCTTGAGGCGGCGCTGCATGCTGGCTTCTTGTTTTCTGCCCTCCTCCAGAGTAGACAGATGCAAGCAAATGCACGCATCTGTCTAGTGCGTTTCCCACCAATCTTGCATCAAGCTTTCCGTCATCTCTGTTCAGATAGACACAGAGACACTTGCAAGCACAATCTTGAAAGGCAGACGTCAACTGTCACCTACTCAACAGCTTGCCAAGGACATTCTGAAGAAGAAGAAAAAACAATAACTTCTTGTTGCATCCCGCCTCTTGGGCACCGCTTTTGCTCAAAGCTCTCTCCCACGCCTTCGGTTTTTGACCGGCATAACTCCCTCCCCAGGACCCACAAGGAGGCCCACGCAGGATTTTCTCCTCCATAATTGTAATCCAATGGAAACAAACTGACCTGCAACAAGCGAGTGAGCTTTGAGTCACGGTACGGGATGTGGCCACTTTTGCCGTCCACCAGGGCGCTGATGACGTTGCCCAGGGCTGTGAGCGACAAGTTGATCTTAATGCCCTCCTTCAGGCGGTCACCTGCGCAGCAGATCAAATGCCCCCGCGCGCGCTTGTGTATGTGTGTGTGTGTGCGCGAGCGCACATATGTGCAAGCACAGAACCAAGAAGGGCTGGCCACTGCAAGGGGATCAGGACCAGCAGACGTGCCAAAGCCAATGTGCAGAGGATGGTTGCAGGGTGACTGTGACCCTGAGCTTCCTGCTCCATCCTTGCAAACAAGCAAACAAGCTGGGCAAGAGGGTTGTTCTTCTTAGGGGGCAGGCACACGTGCTTGCGCTGGCGCTTCTCTGGCCCTGTCAGGGGCTGTTTGGTTTGATGGTATCTTGTCCCATGTGCATGCGCGCCATGGAGAGTAAGCCCCACCGGCCCCTTCTCCTCTGTCAGGAGACGTGTTTTGGTGAAGGGTGGCATACTCTCACTGCACTTTAGCGAAACAGCTCCTGGGAGGGCCTGCGCGACTCAACCTCCACGACACGCATGCAAGGGCAAAGCAAAGGCATGCATGGGCAAGACAAGGGTCAGCATGAGCATGACAAGGGCAGTGCAAGGGCATAGCAAAGGCGTGCATGGCCAGTGCATGGGCATCGCAAGGGCATAGCAAAGGCGTGCATGGCCAGTGCATGGGCAGTGCAAGAGCATAGCAAAGGCGTGCATGGCCAGTGCATGGGCATCGCAAGGGCATTGTAAGGTCATGCGTGGGCATGACAAGGGCGTGCATGGGCATCACTTGCGTGCATGGACCAACGCTCATCAGCCCTGCCATGCAGATGCACGATAGGCGGTGTGCTGTGCCAGAGTTGTATGTCTTGCACCCCTGCAGTATGAGGAGATGGTATCGCAGAACCACACCTCTGCAGTATGAGGAGATGGTATTGCAGAACCACAAAAGCACTGGAGGATGACATCATGGAAGCACACAGCACAAGATGGCACTCTGTAAGATTCAGTTCCAAGCAACACGTAGCTGTGATGCTGGACAACGCTGCATGCTCCCCCTTGTGTGGACCCTGAGGGCGCCAGCCACTGCTGACAGCAACAGCAATTCATTCGAGACTAGCCAAGGGTTGCTTCACTGAGATTGCTGGACAAGGACTGCTTTTCACACACACACACATACACACATACATAGGGATCGGCAATGTTACATAACAAATAACAGAACGATATATAATGTTATGAATGTCTCATAATAACGGTATACGCCGATCCTTGGGGATCGGCACCTGTTATAAACATGTGTAACGTTCTTCTGTTATATAACGCTATATAACGTTACGAATGTTTCCAAATGACGTTATACACCAATCCCTACACATACACACACACACCTGTGGCCCCAGTCTTTGATTGGCGCTCACTGCCTGCCAGGTCCACCAGGTTCAGCTTGCCCACGCAGATGTGTGTATCGTCCTCCTGCTTCTTGCCTGCAAGTACGCACAAGGCGTATGCATCACTGCCCCTGCGGAAGTGCCACTGGTGAGCACGCCGTGATATGATGAGCGTGCTGCTGAAGAGCATGCACTACCATCAGTGCAAACGGGCCACTGATGAGCAGCACCATAACAGCCACACCCTTGCTGCATCCTTGTAGCATATGTGCATGTGCTCCCTGCTACCTCTGTGTGTGTGAAAGCAAGCAAAACTCTGTTTTTGCTGCCGGCAAATGCTATGGATAAATCATATGAAAGTGTACAAGATACACATGCACACGCACATGCATGCATACGTGCGTATATATATGCTCATACAATCTGCACAAGGACACACAAAGTACCTTTCACCTACACTATGATATGATATACCATATATGGTATTCCATACATACAGACGGGCAGTCATTCTGATACATGTCCACATATGCACCTACTTAGCTGCATGCTTAGATACATACACACATGCACATAATCATGCATGCGGCTGTACCACCTTTAATACTACCAGGAAGCCACATACACGCTTGAGTACACGTTTGGGTACATCCTTGCACTAGATGTGATCACTAACAGAGCAGCAAACACACCTGAGCTGGCTGCTTTGGCTGCAGCAGCAGCGTCAAATTTTTCGGTGACCTCAATCGTGATGGTGAAGATGGAGTGGGATCGGGAGGAGTCCTGATTCATCTGGGTGGCCCCTACACTACGGTTTTTCCTGCCCACCTGAGAATACAAAATCAGCAATACTTGCGGTTTTGAAAAGGACATAAATCCAAGATACCTGGCTGCTGGCCCACAGGTTTTACTGGAGAGAAGAGCAGAGGGAGGGAGGGAGGGAGGGAATGTCTTTTGTGATGATGACTATGTGTTTAGCTGGTCACATGTTTGGATGAAAGAGCTCTGCAAGCTCACTGCTGAGTTGCAGAAGTTTGAGGTGAGACATGGGTGTCGCTGCGCCCTTTCAACCAGTTTCCACCTGCTTACAGGTACTGTGGATTCACAGAGGCTCATTCAAAATGCTCTCTGCTTTCTCAACAGCCCTTCTCCTTCCTTTCCAGGCAGGCATGCAGCCCCGGCAACCCAGCCCAGCACACCTCCAGCACGCTTGTGATCTCCTCCCGGCTCTTGACCACAAACTGCATCAGGTCCTTGATGTACACCCCTTTGTCAGCATTTTCCTTCATCTCCAGCTTGGTGTTGGGGTTCTTGGACAGCAGGTCGCGGATGTCCTCATTGTAGATCTCCAGGTAACTGGCGCGCACCAGGTACTCCTTTGAGCCTGCACAGCCACGCTCAGGGAGCACACCATGCTTCAGCATCAGCCGCGTGCCCAGCATCTCCACAGCGCAAAAGGTGTGCATGCCATCGTCTCAACACAGCAGCTATGGCATGATGGCACAGCATGAACATAGTCAGCAGGATACACTGCCCACAACCCGTCCATGACTGACTGACTCACTTTCCCGTCCAATGCGTGAAAAGATGTAGTCAAAGGTGTTGGGAATGATGCCGCGCAGCTCTGGTGGTTCCTCCTTGCCTTCCATGGTGTGGGACTTCCCAGTGCCCGTCTGGAGAAAAGCATGAGCACGTTGAGGATGTTTGTGTGTGTGTGTGCGTGCGTGCGCATTTGTTTGTGCCAGTATGTTTGTGTGCGCTTGTGTGTGTGTATCTGTGTGTGCGTGTGTGTGTATGTGTATGTGTGTGTGTGTGTGTGTGCGCACGCGCGCATGTGTACATGTGTGAGTGATTTCAAAGCATGCATTTGGCATTGCAATCCTGGAGCATGAAAGGCCCAATATTGCCAGCAATTTGTTCTCACCTGTCCGTATGCAAAGATAGTTCCTGCAAGGCCAGAGTCCGAAGAGCAGCAAAGTCAGTAGAGTTGGGAAGAAGGCGCTCAGAGCAAGGCATGCTGTTCCCACAACCCACCGTTGTATCCCTCCATGCATGAGTCCACAATGGGGCGTGCTGTAACATCAAATATTTCTGTTTGGTTGCAATTCCAGTCGTAGACTTGGTCAAACGTGAAAGTTTTGGGAGGCTCATGGTCATCGCCCTTAGGGTTGGATACCTACAAGGAGAATTGCAGTTGGAAGGAGGAGGTATTAGGTAAAGAAAGATGTGCAGGAGAGTAGCAAAGTAAAGGCTATACGTGTTGCGACTTATCAGAAAGAAAGGACAACAAAGGAGCAAGCATATGCAAGCAGAGCGTCCTCGTAAACAAGCAGCTTTTGCTCCACCCTTTCCCCTTGCAACACACCTTCACTTGCCCAGCATCCACATCCATGTCCACAATGCGCTTCCTGCCATCGTTCTGTTCCTTGGCATTCAGGGGCCTGCACCTGACCACCACGCGCACTGCCTCTGAGCCCTTCTGGGACTCTAATCCCTTGGCACTCATTGATCTGGCACCTGTTGATGGCTTACAGGAATGGTGAGCTACAGGAAAACAAGCAGGGCCACTGTTTTGTGACACGCGGCCCCCTCAGCTTTGCAGCAAGAGCTGAGTTCGCCACTCTCGAGTAAATTGTGTCATCAAAAGTTTTCTTTTAAACTTAATGTACGGAACTACGCGCAAGCATTCGATAGCTCTTCCTGTGACTGAGGTTTAGAGAACGGGATTTAATAGTAAAAGATCGCTACTTAATCATCTTATTTGAACGAATACCTACACCGGTATTTCATATTTTGCTGGGAGACACAGCTAGGTCTAGATGGCTGACGTCGACCAAGAGGATGACGATCGTGATGAGTTGCATCAGCCAGGGCAGATTCCATATGTATTGGACAGCTCTGCAGGCCCAGACCAAGTGATAGCACGCATCGAGGACTTGGTGACCGAGTTCGTCAATTCTCTGGCTTCAGGGCAGCTGATGCCGCTGCAGCTCATGCCTGTGCCCAGAAGAGCAGCTGGGGAAGGTGGAAGCACTGTGAGTGGGGGCCACAAGCACCAGCTGAATTCAAGCACATGCTTTCGGCAGCTGACGCCTGCAGTTCATCTGCCCAGGGACGTCATTATCTTTGTATTTGGTTGAGCTACATATGATCCACTTTTAATTGAATACCCTTTGCATACATTGTTGCAAGCTGAGCAGGTGAGGGCATACAGTTCAAAATTACCTGTACTTGCGGATTGCAGCTTTGCTTGACCGGCTGCTAAAATTGCAGAGCTGCAAATCCAACTGTAACTTTCAATGCAGGATGCAAGTGTTGCACCTGATGGTTCACAGCCAGATGCAAATGTTGGCGCACCTGGCACTGCACCTCAGCGGCCACAGGTCCGCACCCTATTTGCCAACAATGGCGCAGGTGCCATGGCATACACACGAGGTAAGGCACATCGTTGATGCACTGAATTTTCACAAAATACTATGAGTACTTGCAGTGCTGTATGGGAACTCAGGGAGGGCGCGGTCCATACGCATTTGTACATACCAAAAGGGCTGGCAGCATTCCAAAATGATCTCGTCTAATGGCTGCTGCTCCATGCTGTCTACTTTTGTTTGCATTTTAACCCTCTCAGTAGCATCAATGTGTGTATGTGCGCGCATGCATGTTCCAGTGTTCCTGGTGCTGCAGGCTGTACATGAGCTGCTTAAGAATGGGCGCACTGCCACACAGCGAGACTTGTATTACAAGCTGCAGCACCCGCCTGTGATAGCATCATCCAAGGACATTGATTCAGCGATCCAGGTAGGCCTGCTACTTGCAGATGTGCACAATGTTAAAAGTTTTACTGCTTCTCTTCATGCATCGGCAGGTAATATCAATGTTGATGTGTAAAAACTCTGGATCTGCCCACCAAAGTACCCAGCCACACCCTGTGCTTGGTACAGCAGTCACTCGCAATATCTGAAGAAGACTGATCGGAGATTGAATGGATTGAATCATCACCTCTGTCTGTACAGCAGGTTGTACTTCTTAATGATGGTGTATTGATCTATGCTTTAGATGTTGAGCCTACAAAGATCTATGCTTTTACCAGTCTTCTACCTATTGCCACAAACTTGTACCTGATTCATAGTGTCATAAGAGAGCTTACTGTGCTATCAAAGTTGTCCACACTTGGGATGACCTCCCTAACTTTCCCTCTCATGCACTCCAACTTCCACTCAGCTGCCAGCGTCAAAGGCTGCATTTCAGTAGTGTCCACCAGCCTGGAGCTTCAGGTGGAAATTGATTTCCCAGAAACAAGGTTTGCTCCTAACATGTATTAAAGCGTCCCCCCTCATGCTGGGTACTCCGCAGTATGGGCCGTAATGATGAAGTTTGAAGCAGCACAACTCCAGCCAGGCAGCTTCATGAATTGAACATCCAAAACCACCCTGTCCACTTGATAGAAAACAAATACTGCGAAGATACGAGGCCTGGTGCCCAGTTAGAAGCCTCACAGTGACAACACAGTAAGCTGTGTAAACAACTTCGAGGTGCTGAGATCACTCTCCACACAATCCTTCTGGGTGGTAATATCTCTACTGTCCATACCCTGGATCAATTTAAAAACTAGGGATTGACTCGCAAAGGCCTACTAAGCTTGCACGAAAGCTCCATGCCCACTCTGTGCAATATGCACAAAAACTCACCTCTGCTAGACGTCCCATTGAAATCAAAAACACTCAACATAACTCTGGTGCCCTGGGGCCGCATGCTTCCAGGAACCCACCAGATCCACACTAGCTTCCCTCTTACCTTCTGGTGAGGGAGACTCACGGCTCTTTGAGCTAATGTGTCTCCTTCTTCTTCAAGGAAATAAGTCAATTGATGTAGGGAGTGTTCTCGCTGCCTACGTAGTTCTTTCTTTTTCTTTTTTCCGTTTAGAAAAATAATGACCTAATGCTGCAACGAAGGTGAAAGGTAAGAAAAGAAAGAAAGGTCATGCTGACCAAATGTTGACGTGCTCTGTAGAGAGGTCCCCTACCGAGAAAAAAAGACCAGACCTGATCCTTGCCATCCTCCAAACACGAACAAGAATTATTTGCTCATTTCTGGTCTTCCCCTCTGTCAGGTATGGCGACAAACGTAAGGTGACGGACTGAGACCTTGTCAACCATTCTCCTTTCAACATGCAAGATGTGACTTGAGTCCTCCTTGACTGCTGTGATCACACATTCACCAACCATTTCTCCTTTCATCACATGTAGGATGTATCTCGCATCCTTGCAGTCCCGCGAGCATCCCTGGGCATCACCTGCGCATCAAGGTGAGGTGAGCCTATCTATTTTGAAATAATTGAATGCTGAACCAATGCTGAATCAACTTGCTTGCCCCAGTTACAAGTCATAAGTGTTTGTCTTCAACCCACGCCTGAAAGACGTCCTCAGCACATGCTCCTAATCTGGTGCATGCTGTCAGCCTTTGGATCTACAACCGTTTCATGGTCCATCACTCTCTTTCTTCTCCCTCCATGATTGATTTCAGGGGTGCTGTCGTTGGACGCGTATATGTGCGTGACACGCCTGCTAGCCCATGGCAGGATTGCACTGCATGTGGTAAGGGGCATCTCGATGTGCAGGTTCAAGTTGTTTGAAATTGGCAGGATTGCACTGCATGTGGTAAGGGGCATCTCGATGTGCAGGTTCAAGTTGTTTGAAATTGGCAGGATTGCGCTGCATGTGGTAAGGGGCATCGCGATGTGCGGCTTCAAGTTGTGTAAATTTGGCAGGATTGCACTCTTTGTGGTAAGGGGCATCTCGATGTGCGGCTTGTTTAGAATTGTAGTGCCTGTAGCAGTCAAGGAAGCCACCTTCCTTGCATGCTTGCATCCATGCATGTCAAGAAAGAAAGAAAAAGAAAAACTACGTAGGCAGAGGAAACTCTCCCTACATCAATTAAGGAAAAGGAGACACATTGGCTCAGAAGAGCCGTGAATCTCCTCCACCAAATGCATGTCAAGCCAGCAGCGGGAGATTTGAAGTAATTTTGCTAACTTGAGATGTACGTGATTTTGAAAAAGCAGATGTATCCATGTATATGCCGTCCTGGAAATACTTGGATGTCTTGACTCACATCTTGTGACCTCCAAAGCCTGGCAATTGTTTTGCGGAACCTGTACAGGCACAGGAGGCAAAGCCATCCCTGGAGACATACAGGCAATCGAAAGCATCAGCTTCCAAACCAGCGCAAGGTGTGTTTGAGCATGCAGAGGGACGTGTTCCTGTCCAAGTTTATCCAGATCTAATGTATGCTGAATTGCTCTGGTGATTTGGTGAGGATTAAGGTTGCCAGTCAGTAGACTTCCTCTTCATGCACGGAGCCATGTTGGGTCGGCATTGTCTTTTTGGTTATGTTTCCTTTGCTGGCATCACCAGCTTTGAGACACGTACTTGCTCGCTTACTTGTCTTTGCAGCTACCTTCTTGTCATTGAAAAAGATGCTGTGTTTCAAAGGTGGGTAAATTATAAGCAAGTGATACCTTAAAAAGGGATGTGGATGCATGTGATGTGATTTTAAAATGAAAGGTGGAACTTTTTTAGCCATTGAGGCCTTCTGTTAATATCAAAGCAAAATCCATTTAATCTGGCTGAGACCATCTTTGCAGCACTCGCTTCTTGAACGCAAATGCACCTGATGTGTAATTTAATGCAAGAGCTGCATTCCTGCTTGGCTCGAGATCAGCCCTCAATCATCTGCAGCTCCTGACCAACGCTGTCAAAAAAGAATAAAAAGAGAACTATGTAGGCAGTGAAACACTCCCCACACCAAATAAGGAAAGGAGGCCACATTGGTGCACAGACTGTATGACCTCCCCATCACGAAGTTCAGACTGAGAGAAGTACGGCAGGCGGAGAAAGAAGACAGGTCCAGCAACAAGAAAGAGAGCAAGATGATAGCTGAAAGACTGGAGCCGCTTTCCTCTCACAAAGTTCAATGGTTCATTCCAGTACTTGTATCGAGACCAACTCATTTGTCTACTAGAGCTAGTAGCTCTGGAGCAACTTTTCCAATCTTGCAAAGCAGTCCAAGGCCTTTGGATGCAAACAGTCCACTTGCTCACAGGTTGAACCGGGACAGTGCTTCTAGTCTAAGCATCCCCTTTTGTTCTTGATGAACGTCAAGGATCGATTCTGCTGGCCAATCAACCTCTTTCTCCCCCAGGTTGAGCCAAGACCGCCTGTTTGACACTTTGCCAGTCATCATGGTGACTGCCAGGGGCCATCCTGATCTGGCAACACGCGCCTTCTGCTCCAAGCTGGTTGTGAGTCTCCTTTCATACCTGAGCTGGTTCATAAGGATTGCAGCATTGCCAGGTTTGGAGTATGTGAAGTGCCCAATTCAAAGTAGGGACACAATAGCACCCAAACTACACCTTCCAGCTTATAGTAACCTTGCCGACAGGCCTTTTGCTTGCAACAGGAAAACTTTCCGCTGACAGTGCTGGGCTTTGTGGATTTCAACCCAGCTGGCTTGGTCATTTTGCGGACCTTTAAATTTGGCAGCCAGCGCTCAAGCCTGGAGAGCCCCAGGTGTGCAGCCTAACGTGAAGATGCGACAAGATGGTTTCCTCCGGCACTGGTATTTTTAAATGGTGCTTTACCTGGGCAGGTGCTCCCTACCCTTTGTATCACATACCCCCCTAGGCCGGTGATGCAGTTATGCAGTTCTCTGTCTGCTATGTACTCTGCAAGAAGAGGCTGACCGAGGCCCACCATAAGCATGCTTTTTCACATATTGCAGCATGTAGCCCCCTCGTTTGTCAAATAACATGCCTTGCATGCACAAGTATGCCTTTGATATTATGTTTGCTTGAAAGTTGCTGGCTGAGGGACCTGTGCCTGACCAGCCTCATGAACTTCTGCTTGCGGATGCAAAATACTCATTTTCAGGACACAGAACAGTGCGTCAAGAGAAGATTTTTGCTCGTGTCCTAGGACTGACCTGGAAGGCCAATTTAGTTGCACAAGAATGGATTGGCCATGATTGCACAGAACTGAGGCCATGATTTTTAGGCATTATCCCAGTAGGGTCCCAAATTGGTCTCACACGGCCTTCTTCAGAGATAGTACGCAAGAGTTGCAGCTTGTGTGTTGATCCGAGCTCGGCGCAGATGGCCATTGTTGAATTTATCTGTGCCAGTAAACCTAGGGGAGCATTTTTACGCACTCTTTGGACCCATGGACAGTCCTGCTGGACCCATGGAATAATGGAACCATGTACAGTCCTGATGGAAGGCTATAGTCAGCCCTGTGCAATACTCTGCCAACCAAAGCAGATCATAAGGTGCTAGATCAAGGAAAAGCTGCTGCTGCTCCTGGGCTGTGCGCTTGTTCTTGCAGGTATGCTATGCGCTCCCTCCAGTGGCTGGGCCTGCACTCCAGCTGGCTGGCTGACGTCACCACAGAAAACTTGCAGCAGCTGACACCCCGCGACCACTCCCTGATTCCCAACCTGAAAGCCTCCTTCCTTCAAGGTGCCCCCATTGAAAGAAAAGAAAAGTATGCGCCAGCCAAAAGGCTGCGTGCATTAAGGAAAGGTTCCCTGACTAGCAAGCTAGCAAGGGTCTCACCAAAGCCCCCATTGACTGAGAGCAGGTCTGCACGCTGCTGCAACAAAATGAAATGCTGTCAACCTGCCAATTCTGCTGCGACAATTCTGCTACAACAAAATGAAATGCTGTCAACGTGCCAATTCTGCACCTTCAACTATGATCTCTTTACATGCAATTCTGCTTGTGCAATCTTGTGCAATAGCTTTGACTCATATGCTTCACTTCTCCTTAACCTTTCTTTTGCCTGCTCCACACAAAGCACGCACGCACACACATACGCACACATGCATAACCTGAGCTCCTTCTGATGGTCACATTCACAGGCAGCCATACAGGAATAGAGATTGAGTATTGGGAGCAGCTGGAACAATGGGCAAACGAGCTGGACATAATGGAAGAACTAGGCTACAAGGCAGACATTGAGGCAATTTACAGTCTTGGGGGTTATGCAGGGTTGAAAGACATGGTGGTGAGTGCAGTTTTGAGAAATCAGTACATATGAAGAAGAATGTGAGATGTGAGAAGCCAATGTTGACAGGAATGGTCGTGCAAAACTCTTTTATTTGCATTCATGCTAAGGGAGTTTTTAAAGGAAAGGAAAAACTTCGTAGGCAGAGGACACTCTCCTTACATCAATCGAAGGGTGTCTTGAATCCTGTTTGCAGGGCTACTGCATGTGTACTGGCACCAGCTACACCATTGTGCCTACAGATGAGAGAATAAACGAGCCCTGCGCCAGCAAGTGCAAAGAATCATGTCCTGCTACCATTGACACTTGGAGACTCTTACAAAGCTGTGCTAATGTGTGCCACAGCAGTGCTAGTCTTCCCATTTTTTATGAACAGGAAAGGAAAACTGCAAAGGTACTACCTAGTAGCAGAAGCTAGTAGCAGAAACACCCCTTGTATCCATTCATGAAAAAAAGGCGACTAAAACAATTGCACTTTGAACCCTTCCTAACGCAACAACAAAGGGACCTTCAGGTAGGTTAGGAGCGTGTCCAGCAAAGTCCCACTCCTGACCTTGATGATGAAAGAAAAGAAAAGAAAAGCAAAATGTCGGAAAAGAAAAGGAAAAGAAAAACTACGTAGGCAGAGGAAACTCTCCCTACATCAATTAAGGAAAACGAGACACATTGGCTCAAAAGAGCCGTGAGTCCCCTCCACCACGAAGACTACAAAAAGAATAACCTAATGGGGATCTGGAGGGTTATTGGAAGCACCCGGCTCCATAACCTGGCTGCAAGAAGTATTCTTGTTTTCAATAGCACGCCTAGTGGTAACAAGCCTGTTGGCATACAGGACAGAATGGGCATGAAGTTTGCGAGCGAGTTTATTGGCGCGTTGGTGGTCAAGTCCCAGTTGTTTAAACTGGTCGGGTTTGGGTTCTCAACACCAAACCGAGAGAAAGAATGTGTGTTGATGCTGTGGCGCACAGCAACATGCAGGTTTGGCTGGAGCTTCTAGCTTATTGACAGATATGGTGCAGATTCTTGAGAGTCGGCCTGACTCTTGCTTGCTTGGCTAGCTGGGCAATGCTACTGGCAATTAGGCTGGATTTCATATATTAGACTGCTGCACTTAACTGGCGTGGCACTGCTGGCTTCCTCCTCCGAGGGCTCTTCATGATGTTTATTTTTTTCGCGTCCTCTACTTCCTCTCCATAGCCCTTCCTCCCTTGCGACCCCTTACTTGTCCTCCATTTGAGGGCCCTTTGGTGAGACCCTTTCTAGCTTGCTAGTCAGGGAACCTTTCCTTAATGCACGCGGCCTTTTGGCGAGCGTAGGCTTTTCTTTTCTTCTTTCTTGTCCTCCATTTGCCATGTTCAACCTTCTGAAGTCTTTATTTCACCCCCGGTTGGCTCTGAGCTGAGCCACATGCTGCTAGAAACCCACCAGACCCACACTCACGCTAGAAACTCACCAGGAACTCATGCTAGAAAAACCTCCAAACCCACACTCACACTTCTTCCTACCTCCTGGTGAAGGCGACTCACTTAGCCGATATGTCCCCTTTCAATCTTCTGATGAAGGGAGAAAAAGAAAAGAAAAAACTACGTAGGCAGAGAAAACTCTCCCTACATCAATTAAGGAAAGAGAGACACATTGGCTCAAAGAGCCGTGAGTCTCCCTCACCAGAAGATGAGAGGGAAATTAATGTGGATCGGGTGGGTTTCTGGCAGCACGCTGCTCCAGGGCACCAGTGTTGTGATGAGTGTTTTTATTTTCAATGGCACGCCTGGTAGAGGTAAGTTTGTGCGCAAATTGTACAGAATGGGCATGGAGTTTTCTTGCAAGTGTTTCAGATCTCTGATGAAGGGAGAGTTTTCTCTGCCTACGCAGCTTCTCTATTCCTTTCTTTCTGTGTAGCTTAAGGGCTGGCGCCACGTCCGGCGTGAAGTCTTCTGCATATCCCCTATTGTGTTTGTTGTATGCATCATGGCCTGGATTGCCATCCAAAAAGTTCAGGGAACGGCAACTGGGCCAGTAAAAGTGGTCAAATGAACCTAGATACAATGTCGATTTGCAAAATGGCCGCCTCTTGAAGATCGTACACATTTTTTTCAACCAATTTTTTTACAGGAGAAGGTCGAGACATGTGCATCAGAACTTGTTCAAAATGGAAAGCAAGGGCATGGATTACTCATGTCAGCATTTCACTGCCTTATTCATTGAGGATTACTTTATTGAGGATCAGTTTGCACAAATCGTGCACTATGTACATGCACTATACATATGTACAGGGCCATTCCATGGCCCCAGCCTTCCTGTACATATCAGTGTCCTTTGCCGATATTTACCTGTACAATGCCACAGCAAAACATGCACACAAGCTGCGTAAGTACCATGGAGTCCATCGCGTCAAAACCAGCTGACAAACGCCAGCTACCAGCCTAGGCACATGGCACAGCTGAGCCAGCAGGATCCTGAGATCTCCATCTTTAAGCCCTATCCGTATCCTAGTCCTATCCACAAAAAGGCAGGGGTAATACCATGGGACAGATCAGCAGACACGCAAGATGTTGTTCAGGAGGATCTGCATGTACAATAGGGAAATAGGAAGTTTGGCAAAAAGAATCGGATTAGGCGACAAGGAGGGAAGCAGAACATGAGTGCTCTCTTGTGTAACTAGGCACATGCTGCTCATCCTATGCTATGCCTGAAGCTTGTTGGGAAGACCTCTGGTACAAGTTTGGGATGCAGTGCATTGTTTAGGCCAATCATGACATTAAAGACATGGTTCATGTTCCTTTTCCTGTACAAATGCCACAGGGAACTCAGAACGCTGCTGCTCTTCCTGTCAGCAATTTGGTGTACAATGACAATGTCAAAAGGGAATTTCGGTTTATTAACCAACACGTGCTTGCAGTCATATTATTTTTTCCTGTTCATGCTCATAAGCAGGTCTACACCATAAAGAGCAAGACCACCTTAAAGGGCACTTCCGCCAGTTTCTTACCTCGGCATATCTCCCAGACACCTCCTTTTTGACCCTGTGCTTCAGGTCCTTGTCATACATGTTCATGAATCGATTGTTGATTTCAATCAATCGGTGGCGCCTGCTCGGAAGGATGCGCAAGAGCGTGGCATCATCCGTTCCTGCTCCATCCATAGCTTCAAACAGCGCACGGGCATAGTACCTGCAGGAGGGGAGTCAAAGAGGGAGCAAAGGAGCATGTAAGGCTTGGCCCTGTGGTGAGACCCTAGCTTGCTTGCTAGTTGGGAGAACCTAGCTTAAAAATTTGGCAGTCTTTCTTTTATTTATTTCATTAAGCCTTGGGCCTGCTGCAAGCAACCTGAATCATGTGTAAAAGGCAAAATGCTTTGCAGCATTCTAAAGAGGCTTGGAAATGTCTGAGCCCTAAAGCGCTAGTCGTATGGCGCAGTGTTTGATGCTATCTATGCAAACCAAAATGGGTGCAAAACCGAGTTTTACCCCTGTGCAGCACGGCCATTGCTGCCCAATATTGAGCAGCTTTGAATGGCATCTTTTAAAACCTTGCTATGCACATTCAGAGCACTTGACAAGGCATGCAAAACCCAAAGAAATGTTAACGTCCCAGCCTGAGGGAACTGACCATTTAGATGATCGACACGTGCTTCATATTTTGCATCGCAGCACAATTAGCCTGAGTCCTTCCTATCATCCTTTGCCCTGCACAAATTGGTTCCATAATTGCCCTGATAATTCCTGACAGCCCTGAAGCACCACACATGTCCACAAACAAGTGCTCTTCTTGTCAAAGGCTTTGTGTGCTACCTAATTATGGCTGGATTTTGACACAACTGTTGCCTACTCACTCGTCATGGGGGGTCAGCATCGCTTTAAGGCCTTTGTAAAGCCATCCGCTCATTTCAGATTCCACAGCGGCCAGCAACGTGTCTCCAAACCGGCGGCCGTAGGCCACATTGAGCGCGGCCACATACCTGTGAACAATGATATAACCAGAAGAGACAAATGCTGGCAGAGCTTCAAGTCATTTAAATGCTAGGTGACCTGATCAGGAAACCTGGAGTTTTCAGCTGCCCAGCAGTGACAGTTTCAAAAGGGTTCCCAGGGCTCCCCATACGTACCAGCATGCCTAGCAAAATAAAACACATGTGCTTTTACTGCTACCGTTTAATTAACGGTAATTTGGGATACCTCTTTAGCTCTCCTTCACTCACTCATTGTCATGCTTGGTCACAATTTGGATGAAGGCGCTCTCGTCAGTTCCCCACTTTGCTGCTCCTGAATGAAAGACAGAGTGTAAGGGGGTAAGGAAAGTTGAAACCTCAAAACACGTTTTTTTAAAAGAAATGCTAAAGATCTTTCATGCCATCAGTGATAATAATTATATTAGTAGCGGGCCTTCCTCAAACTGTCACAAAACCTCCTCACTAGGTAACGTCTATAGGGGATTCAACGCTCACGCCTCTGCACAGAGGGAGCAAAATTCCTAGTTACAAAAACAGCATGAGGCCTGTGCAGTGAATGTACCCCGTTAACAAGAGGGCCTAATGCGGTTTTGAGACAAAGAGGACATTCATGGATAATCCAAGTATTTTGCCTTTTTATCCTAAACCAGGCAAAATTTCTGCCGATGGATAACCTTTATGGATGAACAAATTCCTCACTATTCAAAAATGTGTTCCAACAAACCAACCATCTCCAACATAGCCGCATGCTGCCGAGCGTGACCCCATATGTGGCACAATTGGTTTGGTTTGGTTACAGGCACCTTTTGCTTCAGCTAAAGTGCCCTTGTAGGCAGGTACAGCTACGTAACCCTATCTTATCCTATCCCCATGAGGCACAAAGATATAAGCAAGAGCTCTAGGTTCTCTTCAACTCCATCGATGCAGGTTATTTTCCACCTGCCTGGCTGCCCCCCCAAATTGTTTTTACCAGCAAGGTTTTGAAAAAAGGCAAGGTGCGCTACCATTCCATAAGTGTTTGAGGAGGAGTATGCGGAACAAGGTTGCGGATTTGTATGCTTGGGCTACTGGAAGGTGAGGGCAACCTCTGCCATATTACACACCTGCATGGTACAGCTCAATGATGTCCCTGTCGATCTCCTCTGGGTTGCCAGGATCTCGTAGAGACTGAAATTCAAATGGCAGAAACACAGAGCACCAAATGCTTATGTAGGTAGTTAGCAAAATCCACAAGAGGATACTGTTGACAGACACCCCAGTCCTCCAAAATACTTTCTGATGAGTATGGGATGACTGCAAGCATCTGATGCAAAAAAATTGCATCCAAGGAAAGGCGGGGGAGTGCAAGACGCAGGATACCCGGGCTAATATGGGGTACTGATTGCAGAGGACGCCCCCCCCCCCCCCCCCCAATCTCAGATTGTTCTCTCAAATCTCACTCTGCACTTGTGCATTGCATACAGGCAGGTGCAAAGACTTCGAAGCTTTGAGAAGTGAATGAACAGGCATTCTACCTGCATGCTGCCCGGTGGACATCTGCATCAAACTTAACACATTGTGCTGTGCTGAAATGCGGGATGTGAGGAAGGGAAACAGTGTGTATGGAGCAACAGGCATATGGATTTCTCTTACGTTGATGAGGCCCAGGAAGAACTTCTCCGTATATCCGCTCGTGTCGCCCCTGATGTCATGCTCCAGAGTCTTCCCATACTTTGCAAGGTAGGCTTTCTGAAAGTGATATTGACGAGACAGACATCTTAGGGAGAGGTCAAATATTGGAGCAGATAGCACTATTTGAAGTTGCAAGGGAAAGGAAGTTCTGGTTTACAAAGTATTTCAGGCATGCTGTAAAGGGTATTGGTTAACTGAGAATGGAAGCCTCTCCATGAAAGCTGATGATGACAAGTGAGGGAAGTGTTGCAAGCAATGCTAAGATTTTGGCGAAGCCAGTCCTTCCTGGCACAGAGGTGACTCTGATACGCAGTGCCTGGGGCAACAACAGGACCTTTCTGCAGCAGGCCATGCCTTGTTAAAGCAAGCATGGCTGAGTGCACGCTATGCTGGCTATTCTTGTCATTCATTGCTTACCCAATCCCCCTCAGCGATCAGCAGCAGGCCATGCACCAGAGGCTCCCTTATCCACACACCAGGGCAGGGGGGGCGGAGTCTGCTCCACACCACATTAGCAAATTGTGCCTTCACCTCTTTATTCACACAGCGACTCACACCATTGTTAGAACATAAATTAAATATCCCATCATTATGCAAATCCGTTGGCTCAGCGGCAAGCTGGAATGGTCTGTAGGTGGACTGCGAAGGCCCCGGAATAGGCCACCCCCCAGCCCCAGACCTGTCAAAGGCATCCACAAAGGTATGATAACATGTAAACCCATGTATGATAAAGAAGTCTGTGTCAACTGGAGGTGTTCTGAGGGCCTGAGGTGGCCAGACTGGGAAGGTCGAAACCCAAACTTTGCGGAACCTTTGCTCCCAAACTTTGCCCGCTGCACCCCAGGTCAACACATTTTAACAGCCCTGGTAACAAGTTTTGCTTGGCAAGCATACCGGCAGCCGAGTTTCAGTGTGGATGGTGGGCTGGCTGACTCAGGCCAAGAACAGCCTGCAAACTTGTTGCAAGCATTTCTACAGCACCAGCCACTGCCTCCCACGGGCCCCTGACACTGTAGGGCTGCCTATAACTTTTGTTTGGGAGGCTAGCCAAAGATTCAGGACGGGGGGTGTGCTGGGCAGGCCAAGGTGGCAGGTGTGAGCCTTCACAAAGAAACAGGCAAACCTAGGACTGACACCCCATGCCTGGGGCTTCGCTAGAAGGCAATCCTTAAGGTGATTCTTACAAGCCGCCTTTCATGGGCTCTAGCCGGCTTGGTCTCCAAACTTCAAAAAGCCTGCCAGACCTTCAGTAAGTGGCAATATAGTGACAAGACGCTGAAACAAATGCCTGGAACCAGTCATGAAACTCCCGCTTGCTGAGGATCTTGTCAAGTGGCCACGTCATGGACCGGGTTGCATGTGCAAGAGCCGATGCATTTGCTGTAGTTCACTTCATCAGGACCACAAGAAAAGCCACAGAGTGTACTGCTAGCCTTCACCAGAGCACGCAGAAAATCACCTTGATACTGCCAACGTCCTCCTGGGTGGCATGCGCAAGGATTTCAATCATGGCATTTTCATCGGTACCTGGTCAGTCACATACGACGAAAGGCAACTTGTCTGCATGATTTTGTTTCAGGAATCTGCAGCGAAAGCAGACCTTCCGTGGTGGCCAGCTTCCGAGAAAGATACGGTGTTGGAAAAGGTTCATGTACTCTCGCGTGGGGGGGGAGGAGCAGAAAGTAAGACCATCCCTAAACTTACGGGGTAAGCTTCACCACTTTTTCTCTTATGCTTCAGCCTACTAGCCACCTAAACAGGAAACCAAAGTTGACTGGGTTAGAACCAACCAAATGAGGAGCAGACCACTCATGCAATAAGTGTTGCAAATTGTGGTTGTGCGACTATAGCACTAGTCACAAACTCTGCATGCTAGCAATATATATGCACATATTTTTTTTAGCACTCACTCACATCGGCAAGGTAATTGAGACTTGACAAACAGGCTCTCGTCAATTTACCTGCTCCCTTCATTGCTTCATGTAGCATCATTGCGTCATGCTCATGCCTGGAGAGCAGCGCCGCCAAGCATGCCCGCCTGTAGTTGCCACTTGTCTCGCTTCTCACATCTTCCACCTGTGTCCAGCAATTTAATAACCCACATGCTGAAAGCCACTCGTTTATCACAAGCAGGCAGCTCTCTGGTGGAAGAGAAAACAGCGTTCTTTACAAGGATTTCTAAGTGGCTTGAAGTGTTTGTCAATGATGTATTGCTGCTTTCTATTTTCTGGAACAGCCCGTGCAGCCCTTTTAGGAGTTGCATAAGTTGGTATGGCACTTGACATTAATGCAGTCTGTCCAAGTTTCCTTTCACAATTGCTGTACCATTTCTAGAAACTGTCCCAGGCAGCAGGTTCATTTGAATGGGGGTTTGAAGGGCAAACAATGCAAGAATTAGAGCTTTAGGAAGCTCCATGACGTACATGAAACAGCAGAGAGAGCGTACCATCAAAACATGTATGAAACAGGAGAATGAAAGCATACCAGATCTCTCTTGATCTCACATGCGTACGCCTCGCGCACAACCTGCGGTGCAATACGAAAGGGGCAAGGCAAAGGGGCTGTCAGGTTTATAAACGTTGAGGAAACAATTGTTGTTGTTTCTCCAGCCTTAAATGTAAAGCATCGTCGCATTTTGGGAGTAAAGATGATGACGTTGTCTGTGTGCTGTTCATGGGACAAAACTCTGCAAGCACTACTTTACTTGTATAATTCAACGCTGGCGCGCATTCACATTTGTGCTTGTAACAGTGCCTGCAGTGCTGAATCTATGGGCACTCATTGCTGCAAGGAGAATACGTGCGGGGTGATTTTGATAACATTCCGTAAAACACGCGCACTGCTAAGCACTCGCATGCACATATGCGCATGTGCAAGCACTTTGCAAGCATGCACAAAGCCTAGGCCTTCCACCCAGCTTCCATCACAGACCAGGTCTTCTAGGCTTGGTCAGGTACCTGAAGCTCTTCATTGCTTCGTGTCGACAAGATGTGGGCCAACACGTTGTCATCAGTGCCGAAGCCCTGCAGGATTCGTGCATACATTCATGCATCATTTCAATCCTCAGCTGAAGGTCTTCACATCTGATTCAGTGTGCAGAACCTCATGACTGACTTCATGAGCTCAGCAGCATCACCACACCTTCATAGCTTTCCTCAGCTGTGCGGCATCATAGTTTGCGTCGAAGGGGGTGGTGGTTGTCAAGGTCATTTCAGCGAAACGTCGTTATGACGTGATATTCAATCAAGAACGTAAGTCGAATTTAATGCAGCTAACCAACGGTATGTACTCTGTGGCCATCCGTGCTTTTTCGATATGATCGATGCCCGATGCATGAAAAGGGTGATGGGAATATGAATTAAAATTCATAAATCCAAACAATTATTTTAAAACCCTTAGATAAGCTGGAAAACATGTTAAAGGCACCGGAGTACAAACAACACTCTGTTTTCAAAGGCACGTCTGTTTGAGCTAGCTTTATGGACATGGAGCTCTCGTGTGCAAGTTTTTATTGTTTGAGACTGATCAGATCGCCATCAAGAATTTTGCTCATGCATCTTTGGCTGCAAAATCCCAAACTATCACTGGGAGTTGTTCGGACACGGGGACAACTGTTCAGCAACACCCAATCTGGGGGACAATTGCTGCAAGACACAAGACATGGCAACAGCTGCAGGCTGCACAGCAACAGCATAAGAAAATTCTTAAGGTTTCAAACCTTGTAAGTTACAAGGGGTTGGTTTACAGCCTAGGAATTCTGAAGGAAAAGTTGTAAATTTTTACACCATTCTCCTGGGTTTGCTTGTTGCACGGCGCATATAATAAACGAGAAAAGGCCTGAATCTTCAAAGGGCAGCCAAGCATTTGCCCATTCCGAGCACTATGTTACTCATGGTAGTACCGCAAGACCGCAACAGCATAAACATACTGCCTGTGTGCCTTGTTGGTGAGCCCTAGCCAGCTTTGAATACATGGGGGGCCCTTTCCTTAATGCTCGCAGCCAGACCTAGCGCGCGTAGTCTTTTCTTTTCTTCCTTTTTCAACAACTTGTTGAACACATCCAGCCACACCTTCTTCAATATTGGCAGCAACCCTTCTGACCCTCTCCAATGTTCTCTTTTTGTCCTTCTCCTGGTCGAGGATGCTGATGACCTGACTCTGATGGCCAACGATCCTGTTGCGTTGCAGACCATGTTGAACCGCTTGCATGCGTATGCTCAGAGGAAGCACTTAGTCATCAACACAGTTAAATCTGAGGTGGTGCACTTCAATTCCTCTGGGTCGGACCTGCCTGTTTTTCATATTGGGGGGGTGCCACTGGCACACAAGGAGTCTTTTAGATACCTTGGCATGATGTTCCACAAGTGCATGAGCATGGCCAAGTCCTCTGAGCATGCAACTGGCCCCTTCATGGCGTCTGCATTTCGGGTTCGTCAATTTGTTCGTGAGAATTTTCTGGCAAATAGGCCGTACGTGTCTCTGTGGCTTGGGAAGACGTATGTGGTTCCAGCTGGAATGTATGCAGGCCAAGTGTGGGGCACTGAATACATTAAAGGGGGCAAGGAATTTGCAAGTGATCTGCAAGTGCGGCACATGAGTTATCTTAAGAGCACGCTGGGTGTTAAGCGTACCACTACAAACTGGGCTGTCCTGAGGGAGTGTGGTCATGAGCCGCTTCAGTTTTACTGGTTTAGGTCTGTTGTCAAAATGTATAATAGCATGCTGAGGTCTAACAGTGAGACGTTGAGAAGAGTGTTGAAAGCGGATTTAAATATTCATTCGCATGAGCCAGCCTGCTGGACTGCTCAAATTTTAGATGCTTTTCAAGGCTTACGGCGCTGTGATTCCTTTGTACAAGCTCTGCGGCAGGGCACTCCTATCCCTTTTAAAGAGTTTACTGATGACCTCAGACACAGGCTGCGGGCAGTGTGGAGAGATGTTGAGGGAGTGAACCCGCGGGACACATATAGTAAGCTGGCAACTTACCAGTCTCTTTTTGCAGTGCCTTTTGACCATAACGTGCGTGCCCCTGCCCGTTTACCAAGGCACATGCATTTGGATTTGTCTCCACATGTCATGACGAATGTTAGCCGTTTCAGACTTAGGGCACACACACTGAAGGTGGAGACAGCAGCTTGGGATACTCGGAACACTCTTTTGTGTGATCGCTGTTCTTGTGATGAGATTCAAGATGAGGCTCATGCCCTTTTGGTGTGCAGAGACGCAGATGTTTGTGCTTTGAGGAGAAAGTACGCTTACCTGTTCAACTGTTTCTCTGGTGATTTTTCAATGGAGCAACCATTTTTACAACAAGCCAGTGTCCAGGATGCTTCTGATTTCCTCTTGCAACACAACAACAAGCTTTTTTCGTTTATTTCTGAGCTTATGGACATTATGTTGGCTGGCGAGGACCAGTCACAGGCCGATCAGCCGAACAGTCTGGCTGAAGGTCCCCCTGTGTAAATCTAAATCTAAAACCTGGTCGAGGAGACTCGTGGCTCCATAAACTTGAGTTTTCTTTTTCAAAAACAATTTGTACATACAATTTTCCCCTGCCTACGTGTGTTTCCTTTTTTTCTTTTTAGGGAGTGTTTCGTAAGTCTCAAAAATAGTGCAGCTATAAGTCAATCCTTCAAAAAAGTCCAACAATGTTTGGGTGACTATTGGGTGACTATAACAGGGCCAGCCTTGCTATCAGCGACAGGAGACAAACATCACAGCTTATGGTGGACCTGCCACTCATGCTTCATAACAGTAGTGGCAAGTATTCCACTCACAAGTGAGAAGATAGCATGCAAACATCTTCCCAAGAACATCTGCACGTTGACCCAATCCACCACAAAGATGCAAGCTAAGCTGAAGAGCCCAGACAGCCTGCAGGCACATGATTCACCAGGGATTGGACATTAGATGAGCAAGCAGTGAGCGTCAAGTGTTCTTTAGTATGAGATATCGAGCACTGTGCATTGCAAAGGCAGATCAGGCTGGTACTTTCTTTAAGAAGGCTAGTATTAGGAGTGCCGTCATGCGCAAGACGCCTGGCAGGATGGAATCATGCTTATCCAACCAAGCAGTTTAAGTCAGTTGGATAATCAGTGGGGGAGATTCGTGCGTGGGTGGGTGGTAAACAGCAGTTTATGAGCAACTAATGTTTGCCATTCACCCTGCTCTCCTGAGATTTAAATTGAAATACAATTCACTAGCACCTGTTTGTTGGCCATTCACCCTGCTCTCCTGAACTTCACATTGAAATCCAATTCGGTTTCTTGGCGGCACTCATGATGCATGGAAAGGAGCCATCCCATCACAAGTCACTTGTACTTTGCACTCACCAGACAACCCAGTGCTGTGGAGCCATGAGCAGCAAGTCCCGGTTCACGTCCACGCCCACAGCGGGAGCATGCAGTAGGAAGGCTGCTTGCAGGGCACTTGCAGCAAACAGGCCAAGCCAGAACAGTGTGGTGAAGCGCTCGGGTGGAGGTGACAACGCGCGTCCAATTCGTGAGTCTTGTTCAAAGGAGCTGCAACCAGAGTGAAGGGAGCAGAGCTAGCATGCATGGGCAAAGTGGGCTTGGCTTTTAGCTTTGCATGGTGTGTGTCGCAACCCACAAAGCATCTGGCAACTCTTGCTGTTGCAACAAGATACACAGCAAGTGTGCGTGCTGCCCCTCGCTTGGATATTGCCTGTGAGCGCCAAGACTGCACCTGGGGGGCTTCAGTGTACTACCGTACCTCCATCACCAGTTCAAATGGTCCCCCCAAAATAATAAAAATTTCGAACTTAGTTCGAATGGGGGTCCCGGAATTAATATATCAATTTAAATGGGTTTGAATGGCTTACGGCTGGCATTAATTTCTCAGTTCGAATACCCAATTCGAACCCTTGCTGCTGCTGCTGCTGCTGCTGCTGCTGCTGCTGCTCAGGGGCTGGGTGCTGGAGGGACTTGGACGCATTTTTGCTCCCTGAGAAGAACACACCTCACCATCAGCATCCAACCCTAAGCAATCCACAAGCTGTCGCTGCCACACAGTGCAAACACACTGGATGCATGCAACATCAACCGAGCTGTCACCTGGAGGGCGCTCCAAGGGGTTCTTCTGCTTTGCTGGCTGCTCCTTCTGAATGCCTGGGCCCTGGCAAGCCTGGCTTGGTCTCCTAGGGGTGCTGGGCGGGGGTTATTGGCTTAAGCCACCTAGCTAAGGGGTTGGAGCTTGAGGGGGCCTGAGAGGCCGTTTTCAGCACTTGCCCTTTTCAGCCCCAGAGTTAGTTAATCTTCAATTCGGATGGGGTTCGAACGCCTTGCAATAATTAATAAAAAAATTCGAATTTCGGCTACAGAATTAATTGATATTTGAACTGGCCATAAAGACAGGGTATTCGTTAATTTATTCATCTGTATGTGAAACTCGTGTGAATTTTTTTATTGAACCAAAAGAGCTGGATACCACAGAAAGCAGCGAGGATGCTCCATGACAAGACAGCACCCTGCATGCTCTCCTTGCTGAAGTCAGCGCATAAACACTATGTCATGGACTGCTAAACAGAGACCTGGCTATAAAGCTCGCATGTGCATTCCAAGTACGCATGACTTGTGCAGAACTCACCCCAAAAGCTCTGAGGCCACCAAGCTCTCAGCCTTGAACACTCGGACATGCGTTGCCAACTCCAGCAAGCTATGCGCGACCATTGCCATGGGCAGCAGGCCCGCAGTGCACAGCCGCCGCAAACCATTCAGCGCCTGTCAGATTTGCACGCAATGCCGTGTGGTTTCTCAGCAGCTCAAACCACATGTCCCCTTGCTCCTCATTGGCAACGCATCTAAGCAATTTTTTTTCAGGAACTCAAAGCCAGGACTTCACCAAGCACCAGCAAGCCTCAGTGCCATGACTCACAGCTTAGGGTTCATGGTTTAGCAAGCCTCAGTGCCATGACCCTCATGGCATTTTGCCCTGGCTTCAATAAATGGACACTTGGGCACACATGCCTACCATGCAGTGTGCAAGCCTCTTCCCACCCATCACGGCCTGCCTTGGCTTAATCTAGAGCCCTAGCTGCACACGCTGGCATTGCAGCAAACAAAACCCACACTCCCATGTCCTTTGTCCCATCCTCACCTGTACCGCTCCCGCACTGCAGCCAGGGCCGTAGATGCCATCCACGCACGTGTAGGGCACCCCTCCCAGGGCCCAGGCAGAACTTTGCCCCAGGCCTCCCACAAAACCAAATGCACACACAGCAAGAAGACCCAGGCATGCAGCCCCTGCGATACTGCTCAGATCCCGCCTGAGGAAGCGCAGCCCGGAGTCTAAGGACTCGCCCAGGTCTTCTGGGTCCACCAGCCACTGCACAGTATCAGCAGTGAGCTCACACCATTGTGACAGGATTCTTCAAGATGAGGCATCACCCAAAACGTGTTAGAAGGCCATAGCAGGCCTCACAACTGGTTGTTACATTTATGCTGCAGCTTGGTATGAAATGAAATGGGGGGCATTTGCTCTGGCTGTTCCAGCACTTACCTTCCTAGGGGACGCACACTGGAGGAAATTGAAGTCACTCATTGAAGCTTTTCAAACTTTCAGACTTCTGACAAAAAAAAGCTGGAAGATCAGGCTCATCATGGCAACGCTCTAGTCACAGGGGGTGCACTGGTGAGCAAATTCTATTGCTGCATTGATTTGCGCACACTTCCTTGTTGATTTTCCCCACGCCCCAAGTTTCCTGAACTCCTGCACAAGATTCGACTTGCAGCAGCACTTGACAGCCTCAAAGCAGCTTCAGCCCTAAAAATTGCTGTAACATGCACTTTTTCCTGTCCTGGTGCAGGAGGGTATAATTGTTTTTTCTGAAAGGCACGTGCAAATTTTGCACTGGACCTTTCTGACCCCGCCCCCTCACCCCCAAAACCCTTTCAAATGTTTCTACCCGTACAATAAGGGTACCAGTGTGCTCCTTTCCCGATCATCCATCCATCTGCATACCCAGCGCAATGAAATTTTGAGTTGCAGCAGAGTTCAGGGGTAAAAATTGAGCAACGGATGCCTGTGTAATTTCCTGCCCTTCCATCCACCTACAACTGACAAGCAATTCCACACACTCACCACCTAACCTCACCATGCAATACACATCATACGTCGTCACTACCTTGGAAGTTTGGGATTATTTGCTGCACGTCTGCCTCCACACCTTCCACTGCCCACATCCATGCACATTTGGCACTGGCTCTGAGTCATGCACACAGACCCCAATTTGATCTAATTTGCACCAAAAGGGTGCCATTTGACAGGGCTTGAGCCCCAGAATCCGATGATCCATTTATAATCCTTTAGGAGTGGCCTGGAAAATTTCTGGAGGGGAGGTCCCAATGGTCACCTCCTCCCCCCTTCAGACCTCCTCCACTTGTACCCATGTATATATACTGATTGGTAGATATCAGGAATCCAAATATAACATTTGGTTTTTAGGAAGGTTGACAAGTGCCGCCAAAAAGTTACAGCAACAATACCCTCCTGCCTGGTGGGTTTGCCTGGTGGGTTTGCAGGCAAAACAGCCTCTGTGACTCAAGAGACAGAAGCCCATACGAAACCAAAAAAGTGCCAGCTTTGCACCCAACACCAATGGCTAGAAAATGGAAAGATGTGTGGCGCATTCAGGGCACAAAACCAGACGTACAGAAAGCACGATAGGTGTAGCGACACAAATATTCACCATGAAGTTATGGCAGTGTGATGGCCCACTGCCTCCTATGTACAGCCCCATCGTCTTCGCTGATGGAAGACTGAGAAATAGTCACGAATGCAGATCTTAGCGAACAAAGCATCGTTGTTACCTAGGGTTTAGGCTTTAGGGTATAGCTAACCCAAAAACCTAACCCTAGACCCTAAGCCACCCTAAATTCTACCCTATCTGCACATGAACAAGCCAAGAAAAATGTTTTGGCACCAGCATTTTAAAACACACATGCACACGCACACGCGCATACACACACACACACCTGCAACCAAGGCTTGTGTTTTGAGCATTCTCGGGCAAGCTGCATGCAGACCATAAGGGTCCCGGCAGAGAGCACCAGCACCAGCCTGCAAGGACGCAAAACAATGCCCCAGACACATTTGATGTGATTGGCACAAGAGACAGGAGTGCAAGGAGTGGTTGCGCTTCCTCATGCAAGCAACCTGTCGTTTTGCAGCAGCATTAAATCTAGTTGTAGCACTTCTTTCTTGGATCTGAGCACAGTGAGAATGCGTGATAGGCCTCTTTCTTTGGATATGGAGCAGGGGAAGGAAGGGAGGCAGGTGTAAGATGCAGTTTACTTGCTTGCTGTTGCAAAGAAAGGCACGCAAGGATTCATGTGCGATGGAATCAACACTTCCATGACATTGTTCTTTCAAATTGGAAAGTGACATCTTGTACAAAGCATCGTGTCCTGTACACAACTTTGCGGTGGAACACATACACACAATTTAGCGCCTTGTGTAGACTAGGAGCATTAAACGAAGGGCAGGCACAGGCAAACACACTGCACCCATACCTGCAGAAGAGCAAGCTTTCCATATGACCATTGGATAAATGGCTTCTTAGTACAGCTTTAAGACCCTTGCTTCAAAATGTCAGCAGCAAGCACAGTGCAAGCTTCACCCACCCCGACAGTACAGGCGATGAAGCTGGCAAGGCATATAATTGGGAAGTCAGAGCAATGGCGGCAAACGCAGCAGTGGCTGCATTCAAGCGTTGGTGACGCCAGGTAGCTGCTTCACCAATGGAGGCGGAGTGCTGCAAGTGGGGCACATGCAAACCAGCAACATTGGCAACTGCTGATCTAAAACCTTGAAGGTGAGGAGTACCGAGGGAGTTTGGCTGAAGCAAAGATGCATGCGAAAAGAGCTTGTAAGAAAATGCTTTTCCAACTAAACAATCAGTTAAGCAACATGGGGTTTCAATCACATTCTGCGGTGGTGTATTCAATGGTATAAGAGCTGGACAACTCCCCTGCCCCCCCAAACAGGTTTTTTTACATGCTCATTACACAGGGTGCCCCCTACCTGGGATACTTAACTTTGGGTGCAGAATGTAGGCACTAGGGTTTCACCTTCCAAGATTGGGGGCACCCTGCCAAATCAGTGGCAGTGAACCCTATTTTTTGACAACCTTACCTTCAATCATGACCACCCACTGCACCAAATTGGGTGATTCTTAGCGATCTGGAGTCCTTATACCAAAAGAGTATCATTGCAAAAAGAATGGAGTGAAAAGATCCAGTGGTTGGTGAAACACATAATTTCAGCCATCTCCCTTACAAACAAATGAGGGAAGCGTTGCAAGCGACGCCAGAAAATTGGCGAAGCCAGCTCTCCCTGCTCAGGGTGATTGCGCATTGATATGCAGCGCCCGGGGCAACAACTGCGCCTTCCTGCAGACCATGCCTTGTGCATGCATGCATGTATGCATACCTGAGTGCGCGCCATACACGCCGCTCCTGATATTTGTTGCTTACTGCATGCTCTCCTTAGACAATCGGCAGCAGACCATACACCAGAGGCTCCCTCACCCACTCATCTGGACAGGGGTGCAGGTCCTGTTCCAAATCGCACAGCAAACTTTCGTACCTTCACCTCTCTATTCACGCAGCAACTCACACCATTGTTTGGGCAAAATTAAAGATCACATCGCAATTGGAACTATGCATCCATTGGCTCATCGGCAAGCTGGAATGGTCCGCAGGTGGACTGCCAAGTCCCTGGAACGGGCAACCCCAGACCCAGGACCCAGCAAGGGCATCCACAAAAAAGTATACTTATGAAGTCTGTGTCGACTAGAGGTGTTCTGCGGGCTTGAGGTGGCCGGGCTGGGATGGTCAGAACCAACAATGTTGGAACCTTTGCTCCCAAACTTTGCCCGCTGCACCAGAAGTCACAAAAATTTGGCTGCCCCGGTAGAAAGGTCTGCTTGGCAAGCATGCCGAGTTTCAGGGCGGATGGTAGGCTGGCTGGCTCTGGTCAAGAACTGCCTGCAAAATTTGTTGCAAACGTTTCCACAGCACCAGCCACTGCCTCCCACGCCCCCCTGACACTGCAGGGCCGCCTAAACTTTTTGTTTGGAAGGGTAGCTAAAATCCCATGATGGGGGGTGGGCTGGGCGGGCCAGGGCAGCCAGGTGTGAACTTTACCAGAAGGAGGTAAACCTAGGGGCTCATGCCAATGGGGCTTTGCCAGAAATCCAGCACAAGCGGTGCGTAAAAGGTCAGTAATTTACCTCCTCTACCGTTTTTTTTTGCTTTTACTGGATATCAGCAATGTATATGGAGGTCACAAACACAAAACTTTGGGAGCAAATTGTGTGTAAACCAGGCCAAACACATGCAGCACGGTATGACTCACCCGTAAAAACCACATCAACGAGCCTACGCGCAAAAATGCCACGCCTGCACAGCCTAGTAAAGTTGAGCCGAGTGGCGAGGATGCAATGCTGGCAGGTAGCAACAGTGAGGGGGACAGAGCTGCAGCAGCTGCGAGGCCGACACCCTGCATTTGAGGTCAGCAAGAAATATGTACAACTCTGCTCCTTCTGCATGCACTTGCGGAGCTCAGGGCTGGTGTTAAATGAGCATAAAAGTACTATCTGTATTACTATACTAAATTCTTGTACATATTTTACAAACACCCTGAGGATCTGCGTCAGCCAAGTGCAGACAGCTGGGCATGACTGGCCTGCCTGCATGAGTTGTGCGACCATAACGGCAGGAGCTTGTCACAGGTCCGTCACAAGGGTACCAGAGTACAGTCTGAATCTGCTTGGATTTAATCAGAACTGTTTTGCTGTCGTCGCGCAGTTCTTAGGTACACACACATGCAGCATTTGTGCACATGCAGTTGAGTGATGAAATAGTGGTATCAAATGCTTGATACAGTCAAGCGGGCACATCTATGCCAAGGAAAGGGAGCACTTACCAAAGCAAGATGCGCTAAACAGAGCGCGGTGTATCCTGCTATGGCTTTTTGCACTAGGGAGTCTGGTAGTAAAGGAA
The DNA here is from genome assembly GCA_914767535.2 of Dunaliella primolecta. Lineage (NCBI taxonomy): Eukaryota > Viridiplantae > Chlorophyta > Chlorophyceae > Chlamydomonadales > Dunaliellaceae > Dunaliella > Dunaliella primolecta. The sequence goes on along the minus strand of OU611754.1, from coordinate 7,557,359 downwards.
GGATGTCTGAATCTGCAGCATTGGCATGAATGACAAGGTGTCAGTGATTGCTTGCAACACAACTCTTGTAGCCCTCTTGCTCCAAAATATCAGGAAGAGTCTACCTCTCAATTCAGTTGCTGCATTGGCTTCAAGCACGTTTGATGCTTCCACAACGGGCGTTTCCGACGTTTGCTGCAGTGGTGGTGGCTGCTCCTGTGGCACAGGTGAGGGCTCAGGCGCGCTCCCTCCTGTTTGTAGCATGCATGCAGGAACAGAGATGGAATGCTTGATTGACATGGAGGACTGCAGTATACAGAAACCATCACAAGGAAGCAATCCATCCTTCGCATGATCACTGGCAGAAATAGTCATGCACGCTCCCACCATCTTTGGCAGCAGACATCATCATCCTGGCAGCCTTTCTACTGCTCCTGACTGCAGGCATGCAGTATTTGTGATGGACCCTGCATGGGATGCCTTGCAAACAGTGTTGAACACTGCGTAAATTCAGGGCAACCGGCTTCATCTTCAAATACCGTTTCTAAAAATCATTCAGCACTCAATTGAAGAGTCAACTAAACAAGATGCGAGTCTGATCGCGTGCAAAAAAGGTCCGATGACTTAACAACGGTGTACCAAAACCTTTCACAACTTAATTTTAAAATCATTATCCATGAATTGGATTGGTGGCCCCCCTCCCTTCTAAGGTTCAAATGAACCAGGCTTGTTCCATGTCTCAAGTGTGCCTGTGAAGCTGGGGCAACAAAAAGAAGGAAGCTTATATGCAAAATTTGCAGGTATTATTGTACGAGATGTAGAACTGCGGAGGCACAGAAGGAGTTTGACATGTTAACCAAGACAACAAGCACATCAAGATCCCCTCACGAAGTCCATGTCACAGTCCCATGTTTGCATCATGCATCTCATGCAGCTGGACCCAGAGGAGGCAGCGTTCCTGCAGGAGCAGTTGCAGGCCAGCAATGATGATGGCTTGTACGCTGTACAGGGAAATAATGTGCAGGAGCAGGATGAAGGTCAGGAAGATGAGTACTCAGAGCCAAGCTCCCATGACCATAGCAGCGCTGAGACAACACACACTGTGGAGGATGAGAAATTTGCTTGGAATTTGGACGCCCCAACTGCCTGGAAGTCTGCCAGCACACAGCAGCAAGAGGGAGCCGTAGCAGGTGGGCAGGGGCCTGGGGAGGCTCATCCGCTTGCAGATGCGGATGAACGCAGCTCAGAGGTATCAGAACAGCTCCAGCAGGATCAGGAGCAGCAGCAGCAACAGGAGCAGCAGCAGCAGCAGGTGCAGGCGTTACAGCAGGTGCAGGAGCTCCAGCAAATGCAGGAGCTACAGAAGGCGCAGGACATGCAGCGAGTTCAGGAGGAGCGGCAGCAGCAGCAGCAGCAAGAACAGGAGGAGCAACAGCAGCAGCAGCAGCAGCAGCACCAGCACCAGCAGCAAGAACAGGAGGAACAACAGCAGCAGCAGCAGCAGCAAGAACAAGAGGAGCAACAGCAGCAACACCACCACCACCAGCACCAGCACCAGCGGCAAGAACAGGAGCTGCAGGAGCAGCTTAAGGTACAGGAGCAGGCGCATATACAGCCAGAAGTACCCGAGACAGAAACAAGCAGTTTTCAGAACCAGGAGCCCAACACAAACATGCATGATGGAGGCCCCTCAGACAGACGGCCTCCCCGAGGCAGGCGGCTTGCTCCAGCCAGTGCACCAAGTTCCCGCATGCAACCTGTAAGTGGGCAGCATGACCTAGCATGGCCATTTGTACGCAGAACATGGCTTGTGCGAATGCGAACAAAACGTCACTTCATGTAGGAGCACAGCCTTGTCTGTTTAAACGATCTGGTGCCACAGCTCATGCATGAGGTTCCACTCCGTGTCTGCACCCTCGGAAGCGTGTTGCACCTCCAGATCTGATCTGGTGCTGCACCAGCGTGGTTGAGGCACCAGGGCAGCATACGTCAGGTCACCCAGGTTTGACCTGCCAGCATAGGACATTCAGGCGTCAGACAGGCAGCTCGCGCGTTGCCTCTCACACGTGTGTTTGTGGCAGGCCCCCTTGCTCCCATGCTTGACCCTGGTGCTTGACCATGGCCCTCGTGATTGACCCTGGTGCTTGACCTTGACCCTCCTAGTTGACCCTGGTGCTTGGCCTTGGCCCTCATGCTCGACCAGGTGTATGTAGTAGCCCCCCCTGCCCTCGTGCTTGACCCAGCCCTCAATCCGCATGACGTGGTGGGCATGGCAGGCCAGCGGAACCCCCAGCCCTGCCCTCATCGGCATGCACGCAAATTGGCCAGCACGATTGAGCTGGAGCAGCAGCTTGCTGCCATTTTTGAGGAAGGAGAAGAGGGGGAGGAGGCCACAGCTTTGAAGGTGCCGATGATTGCTGTAACAGCTCTTGGAGTGGGCGCGTTTGCAGCCAGCTTTGTGTTTGCTGCCTGTTTGTAGACCTTTCAAAGGTGGCTGGTAAAAGAGGCAGGTCACAATAGATGTGCATTGCAGGAGGTGCTCTTTTCTCAGCCGTCAACAGTCACAGGAGCAGGTCTTCCTGCTACCACAGCATGCCTTCCTTCCCTTCCTGTGTCTAGCTGCTTAACAGGAGTGCTGCTCCATTGCTGCCTTTTTAGGTGCCCTGGATAAGGCTGTTCGCTTGTTTTGATCTATTGAAACTGACCTCAGGTGGACATTGTTGAGAACCTGTGCCGCAAGTACAACCGGACAGCCATGTCCCTGCTAGAGACCCGCTCATACGCACAAGCAAGTGAATTGCTGCAAAAAGCCCAGGTGTGTGGTGGGGGTATGCTCAGGCCTGCATCTGAGCCTTCAACGTGTGATGAGCACAAAGGCTTTCTGCAAGCATGGTACTGGTGAATTCACACACACACACACACACACACACACACACACACACAAGCACGGGGTGCATTTCTCGGTATTGTGAAGCGCTGCAGCTCAAACCTAGGCAGCTGGCCCTGCACCGTGCCTGAGCAAAGCTCCTTGTCTTTGCTCTGCTTGCCACAATCCTAACACATTGGTGCCCAAGGAGAATGCGTAGTAAACACTCAGGAACGCTGATCCAACAAACATCTGGCCTGCAGGTGTTGTGTGAGGAGAGTGGTGTGCTAACACTCAGGAACGCTGATCCTGTGAACGCCTGGCCTGCAGGTATTGTGTGAGGAGAATGGTGTGCTTGCTGCTCACCCTGCCCTACGTATGCGTCTGAAGTCTGTCACGCTCAACAATTTGGGCTGCTTCCATTGTCGACGCTCCAAGATTTCTGCAGCACTGAGGGCTCTGGAGGCTGCAGTGGCTTTGGAACAGCAGGCAGCAGCAAAGGAGCAGGAGCAGGGGCAAGAACAGAAGCACGACACATGGGGTGAGCTTGCTGTTGCTGTCTGGGCCAGTCGGCTTGCAAGAAAGGCAGATCATGCAGAGCTGTGGCTCCTGATGGGCAGGTTTTTATGCAGGGCCCTTTTAGGACTGCATTTTAATTTTGCTGCTCAGTAGTGCAAGGGTTGCCTCTTACACATAGAAGAAGCTGAGCCGAAGCTTTGGTTGATGGGGGAGCCCTGGAAGCATCCTTTTTGCAAGGTGGACTTGAGCATGATGCTGGAGGGCATCGGGGCCCAAACCTTAAGCACACCACAGAAGCAGCACCTCTCTAAGTAATGCCAGCTGCTGTAGCTAGCCGCTGTGTAGGGATTTTGATCAGGAGATTGTTGTGGAAATCCCCCAAATTCACAATGGATGCCTGCAGGCACGTTGGAGGACTTGAATGATGTGAGCGCGGACCCGTCCAGTACTCTGTTGAACCTCAGCGCAGTGCTGGGCATGCTGGGGCGCCACACAGAGGCATTGCAGCATGCGAAAGATGCAGCTCAGATGATATGCATGTAAGGAGCACAGAGAGGCGTTGCAGCGAGCACAGGATGCAGCTTAGATGGCATGCATATATGAAGCACACAGAGGGCGTTGCAGCGAGCACAGGATGCAGCTTAGATGGCATGAATGTAAAAAGCACACAGAAGGCGTTGCAGCGAGCAAAGGATGCAGCTTAGATGACATGCACCCTAGAGGCAAATGTTCATTGGGTCATGATGCATAGGAAACATTTGGGACTGGGGGGCACTGCAGCAGGTCTGGACCAAGAGTCAAGACGCTCCTTTGCGACACATGTTTACAATTGACACAGACGAACGGAGCTCCAGGGCATATGTGTGGTCAGTCCTGCTCTCCAGGCTCAGGATGTTGCTTGTCAATGCGTTGATGCCCCCTTGGGCACTGATCTGCTGCTTTAATATGCTCATCGCAACTCCCCGTGCTGCTGTGCTGCTTCCAGGGCCAACTCTCTGGACCAAGGAGAGGTCGAAGAGTGGTGCTGCGCCTACGCACCCCCCCCCCCTGCCCCCCTACATGCCCCATGCAAAGTTTGGGCACAATCCGGAGTCAGGCCGCCCGTTCTGTGTCCCATTCCCTCCTCCTCCTCCTCCTCCTCTCTCTTCCTCTCCGTCCATGATGTCTTTCCGCTGCGCTCCATCCTCCACAACTCCCAGCACCGCCCCCCAAAGCCCGCCTCCATATGCCAGCAGGCCCATATCTTCCCCAGCTGCGCCCCTTCCCGGATCGGAGAACTTTAGTCACAACATGCGAGCACGCAACAGGCGGCCAAGTCCGTTGGGCCTTCCCCTCAGCCCCTCTCTCGGAACTCGTACTCCCTCCCCAACTCCCTCCGTGCAACTCCAGAGCCAGTACCAATCCTTCCAACGCCTACACTTACGGGTCGTGCAAAGCCACGCCCAGCTCCACAACCCCCAGCAGGACCGGCCTCCCCACTCACACAGTCACCACCTCCAAGAGTTCGGGGGAAGGTCTGCGACGCCTCCGCTGCCGCCCAACAGGTAGTGAGGCACAGCAAGAAATGGGTGGCTCTGCGGTTTCATTTGCAACCTTATGCACCTTGACAATGTGATGGCCACAAGAGGTGTGCGTTAAGAGTTTTGAGCTTACATGGGGTTTGGGCCTTCAGCCAGGTGGTTCGACTGCTCAGCCTGCTGGTCTCTGCCAGCCAAACAAAAAACGTCCATGATATCAGAAAGAAAGTAACACATCTGATTCAAGTCTTGCTCATAGGTGTGTGACACCCCAAATGCTAAGTGCTGCAGGGACTGCTTCAGTTTGTGCATGACATACAAAGGTGATGCAAATACACCACATTCATTGTTTATGAATTCCAATAGGAGGCAGCACCGGTTTTTGCTCCTGCGAATTCTTTGGTATGATTCAAATCGGATACCTATCATTGTGTTACTTGACCAGCGCCTGTACTTTCCCTTATCCAGGGTATGTGGAAACCTCATACACATTTCCATGACTAGGCGTAAGTTTCAACGCCTTTCCCTGAAACTCATGGCATTCCATTTGAAACGCTCGTCCGCACTCTTTTGCGTCCCACAGTAGCGTGGATACATACAAGAAGTATTACCTGGAGCGCCGTAAGCAAAGGACTTCAGAGAACTCCCTCTTTGCCGCCCTGCCTTCGTTTGCCAGGTGGGGAGATGTATCTGCATGCCTCGCTCGCTTGTGTGTAGGGTTGGAATAGAGGGTGTAGGAATTCAGCAAAGAGGGCTACAGAGGCTATTTCCAGCCTCTTTGAGCCTCTCCAATGAGGTAATTGGTTCTCTTTACCCACCCTTACTTGTGTGCCTTGGGGCTCAGCTGCCGCTGCTACTTTTAACCTAAGCAGTAGGATTGTACTCTATGCGAGTCCTTTGATCCCTGAGTATACAGTTCCAAGCAAGTGATTAGTTCCAATCAGGCCTACGGAAGCTCGTGGTGATCATTGGAGGCGTCCTCCTACACTCTGTCACTTGCATCACCAAGCGCGCGCGCACCACTTTTTGATTGAGTGTTAAAAGGCATGCTGTGTTGCTTTCCTCCCTTAGCCTTCTTCCATTTCTATAAACTGCTGATCTGCTGCTGATCCTTCCTTTGGGCTGCCCTGCCTGAGGCCCCTGCTACTGCACACATGTGCTGGCCATCTGTTTGCCTTTGCTGCTTTGCACTCCCTTGATTGCCCTCCCTTATTATTATCTCCACATGTGCGGTCCCTTGATTGCCCTTCCTTGATTACACCCCCATAATTATGGTCCCTTGATTGCCCTCCCCAAAATGCAGTCCCTCGCCGTGCCCCTCTCCGTTTGGCCTCCCCCAAACCCCGCTTTCCCCTGATGCACCCCGTGCAGCCCACATGCTGCGATCCATGCCTCCTGCTCGTGTAAACCTTCTAGTCATGGCGTATTTCAGCCAAGGCGTGCAAGAAGAGCACCTGGTACGCACTACATTCAGCTTGTATGTGTGTGCACTGCACTCTGCTTGCGAGGGTGTGCTTGCATGACTCTGCATTGCACTCTGCTTGCATGGTATGCCCTGCATTCTGTTTGGATGGGTCTGCACTGCATCCTTCTTGCACAGGTGTGCCTTTCCCAAGATCACAGCCTGCTTACACACCTTCAGCCAGACCATGTACATTTTACCCCGTATTATGGTGCCTCATTCCGTGATAGATAGGCATGCTAAAACACACAGATGGCTTCAGGAGGAGAAACCTTTTGAGAACAAGCACTTGCACATTTGTTGCTTGAGAGTCGTGTGATTGCTTAGTTTGCTTCAAACAAGCAAGCTTTGGGCCAACTTGAGCTTTGGGGCTAAGCAGGCAGAGCATGAGGCATGTAGTCTGCCTGTGATGTATCTTTGGATGCATAGAGACCTTCATTGCGTTGTTTTTGATGGACTTGTCTTCAAGCAGTGCCTGGTAACTGAGCCGTACACATCCTTCATGCTTTTCAGAACAACCTGCACGACGCCTATCGAGCCTATGCACTCGCATCCAACCTTTCAGCTCGGGTGTTTGGCCGAAGCTCCCACTTGGCAGTTCGCTTCAATAAGTCCTTTCATGTGAGTACGTAGCAATCCTTTACAAGGTGCTACCTGTTCTCTGATTTCTTAACTTTCTTGTTCAGAGTGTGCAGGAAATGATGCTATTGAAAACTGTTTAAGCACAACTGATGATTGCCATATGCCATGTGTTCTGCACTCTTGAATGTGCACAGGACAGCTATGCCGTGAGCAGGTACCTTGTCCCTTGCATACCTTCAAGCAGACAAAACAGGGAATGCTCTCTGGTTGCAGGATTGCTACCAGATGTTTAGTATAGCCAAGATAGAGACGTCATCAAGAGATCCTAGTTTGAGAGCAGCCTAACCAAAGATGCTTGACAATTAAAATCCTGATTGGTTGACAGCCTGATTGGGCTGTTTTGCCCATCACTTAACATTAATGCTTTATTCCTGCATTGTGTTTCCCCCCTGCAGGCTTTTAAACTCAAACACAGGCGCTATTTCAGTCACAAGCAGGAGAAGGAACACAGACAAGCTAGAGAGCAGGCAGAGCTCCGGGGTGAATTGACCCTCAGTAATCATCAGGCAGGCCAGGTCTGGTCTGCGGATTCGTGTGTGTGTGTGTGTGTGTGTGTGTGTTCGTATGTATGCACATGCATGTGTGTGAGCGCCCTCATCTCAGCCCTGGTTGCTGAAACAGGCCGCATGTCTGACTGAGCACATGCGTTTGAGCGATGAATATGTGCCTGCATGCGTGTGAGCTTTCACGTGAGCAACTAGCAATGGGTGGGTGGGTGCGACTGCATGTGTGTGCACCTCAACAGCAATGAAAAAAGTGGCCATTGTAACATGGTGCCCTTAACGCTACCAATATAAGCATATATGCACACTCATGCTGGTCTCACAAAATCAGGGGTCAAGCATCTGAATCTTGTCAGCACAAATGTACGTAGCCTAAGTCCACCTCTTGTTAAGAAGCCTCAGCCAAAGCACTGTTGACCTTCCAGCCAAGAATGTGCTCTAGTGAAGGGAAGTTCTTCTCTTAGTGCAACAGGAACTGTTCTCCACAAGTGCACTCTGCTCATTTGTTCCTGTCCTCATGCCAATATCCTGCAGTGCCCGAAGCGGCAAGGCAGCCTTACAGGGCTCCTTGGAGCAATTCAGATTTGCCACCCGCCTCCAGAAAACCTTGTGCGCAAGCAAATCCTTGACAGCTATGCCCAGGCAAGTTCTCTGTTCTCATTGCTTTTCTTTTTGGCTTATTGTCTTCACAGCCATGCACAGGCGCCTTTGCATAAGCATTGTCGATGAAATGAACGTGGATGCTGTCGCTCATTTCTTCCGGTGCAGCTGCAAACATAACCTCCCACATGAACAACAACAACATCAACAACATCAATATTATTAATTAAGAAAAAAGAAAAAGAGGAGTCTCCGCCAGCCAAAAAGCTGCGTGCATTAAGGAACGGCGACCTAACTAGCAAGCTAGCAAGGGTCTCTCGAGGGACTTTATACCAAGGAATTGAAAGGTTTTCTAACTAGCAAGCTAGCAAGGTCTCTTGGGGGAATTCATCAGGAGCCTGTACCGGCATGGTCTGGCCCGATGAGGGCCAGAGGGTGATAACTAAAGAAATTTTTTGGTCGTATGACATTGGTGCCAGGCTTGCTGCGCTCTTTGTTAATTGCAGGGTTATAATGGCCATGCATTGCTTATTCTGCTTGTTGTCTTATATTTTCCCGTGTCAATAAGAGAAAGGGCCGGCAAAATTCCAGGCAAACATGCACTCAGCCATTTTGCTTTGGTCCAAAATCATGTTTTCTCTTTTTTGTCAAAATGCCACCCGGTGTCAATTAATTCAGGCAAGCCTTGCCAGATCCTTGTTGTTTGTATAACCTTTGGCTCTGCCTTCTTCCCCTTGCACAAAGGTTTTGAATGCACTGGAGCTGATTAGAAAATGTTTGAGCCTATACCCTTGCTTGCTCCTGCTCACCCACAGGAATATGAGCCGTTGCCTCCTCAGCCGCAGCCCGCTCCCTCAAGTGTTGAACTAATGATGGCTCACAAGCAAAAGCTGCAGGACATGAAAAAAGGCAGGCTCGTCTTCTTTTGACAGACCTTGATGTGTGCCAATTTGCTTGATTGGTGTCTGGGTAGGCAAGCAAGTACGAGGCATGCAGGAACAGTGTGAGCTATTTGTCCAGCTGAGCATTGTAGTCAAGCATGAATCCACATGCTCATCTGTTTTAATTTCTAATTTACAGGATCACTTCACCCAGAAATCTGTATTTACCGTTGCTGAACATTGTACTTTGATTTTGAGCTTGAGTGTTCTTGTACATATGGCATCGAGGCAATGTTTACATGCATTCAGCATCTCGGTGGGGCGTTTTCTGTTTTACTTTTGTGCAAAATAGCAGTGTGCTTTGGTGTTCACACACGGCCTTCTAAGGGGGTGGAGTGAGCCGCCGATACAAGGACTTTAAGAGCTCCATAAATTCATTTTTTTGCGCACTTTCACTAAGAATTGGTTATAATTCAATGCAGGTTTCAAATTGAGGGACCGTCTTCATTAATTTAGATACGCAACCTAAACCTGCTAACCCAAATAGACCACCCACTTCCCCCTCACATCGGATATTCCGCAGTATGTGAAGTAGTAAAGTTTTTCTTCTTTTTCTTTTTCTTAAAGAAGTAGGAAGCAGCACAACTCCAGCCAGGCAACTCTATGAATTGAACATCCAAAACCGCCGCCATATCCGCTTATTAGAAACCAAATACTGGAAAGATATGGGGCCTAATGTCCAGCTAGAAGCCTCACAGCTACAGGTTACAGGTTACAGGAAAAAAGAAGGCCTCCAGTCAAAACGGTTGACTGCTAGTCAGCTCAGCCAAGCTATGTGTGAAAATGAGGAGTTAATGCCCCGCTGCAAACTGAGGATGCTAAGTGGTTGAGGGTGCCTAAACTGGTGCTTCTGCATCAAAAAAGTGAGGGTGGGGCTCTAGGACTGAGCCATGGGCATTTTAGGTCATTTTTGACCATTTCCAGGAAAATGGGTGCCAAAACACCTGCTCTGGCCCAAATTCTGCCCATATTTTGGCTCTCATGTAGGTTTTAGGTCAAGCCTGATCCTTCGGAGTGAAAAAAAGGGGGGGGCAAATTTTGGTCCGGAGCACTTAGAGCATGGTCACCTGTGCGCACCTGCTAGGCAAAAGTGGTGTGAACAGGGAAACCAGGCAAGCACTGTCTTTGGCCACAACCTGAGTAGGAGGATTTGTTCAGCATGCTTTCTAGGTATGCCTGCCGAGTTTGGGGGCCCAGGTGAGCAGGGAGTGGCTCCTGGCGAGCAGTGACAGCTGGGCGTTTGACCAGATTATACCGCTCTGGTCAGCCTGCCTGAGCGTGTGCTCACTTGATAGACGCATGATTTTGCACCGTCTGAATGATTTTGCTTGCTTGAACTTATGTGTTAGGGCTCCAGGGGCTCCATCAGGGCCGAATCATGTAATTTCGAAGCTCTGTGCAAATTTCCAGCAAGCCAATTTTCTTGAAATGTTTTTAATTTGTCCCAGCAAAAGTGTTGCGACCCTGAAAGGTGCAGTGGTTGCTCTGCTATGTTAACTCGCAAGTTTCCCTGCCAAAATTGAGGTTCGGGGAGCGATTTTCTGGACCCCCGCCCCAGCCCCCCGGAACGCCCAGGATGTGCTCCTGATTAATTAATAAATTAAAGCGCCCAGCCGTCGCTGCTGGTCAGGCAAGCTGGGGGACGACCTCCTGGAGACCCCATTTTGGCAGGGGTTTTGCTTGATTTCTGGCCCCACACCCTGGGCACCCCCCGGCACAAACTGAGTATGCAGAGTTGCTAAGATAGGTCTAGACAAAGGTCCTGCATACTCAGAATCATCTGGTTGCAGTGGGGCATTAACTCAAACCTACTTGGCTGACCTGACTGCTAGCCTGCTCATAAAAAAGCAATAATTCATGTAGAAAAGGAAAAAGCTTGTTATTGTTTTGATTTAAGAAAGAAGAGATATGATAAGACTGTAAATGGTGAATGCCAGGCACGTAGGGAGTCACCCTATTGGAAGAGTGAGATAAAGAGAGGAGAGGACCAGAAAATAAGGGAGCATATTTAAGCCGAAGAGAACAGACATGGGGATGAGTGCATTTGAAAAGAACGTGTTGCTCATCCTGCACATCATCTTGGGCATCACATAGATCACAGGCAGGGAAAAGAGCGTCATCCCATGTGGCCTGCTCAACTTTCAAGGTCTGGACACGAAGGCGAAATCGAGCCACACTGCGGACGACGTGTTTAGGTAAATCCAAGTATAAATATTTGGGCAGAATATAAGGAGAATATGTAAGGTGTGCAGGCTTGGTTGGGAGAGCACACCAGTGATGGTAAGTAAATTTTTTGCTGTTTGTGTCTCGTGGGTCATAACCAGAAGATTGTCTCCAATATGCTAGATGGCGAGACCTGAGATCCACAACAAGCTGACTTAGTTCCAGTGGATCAGCAGAGCGTATCTTTTGCTGGAAATGATGGGCGTGATGCAAGCCATTCATGGCAGACAATAGATGGGATGTCCAGCACGAGGAATTCCTGGGGCGGAGGGTGATGTCCGCATGAAAAACCTCGTGAAGTAGAGCGCTGTTGCAATGGGTGAGGAAATTACATATGCGTGCACAGGCTCTGAACCAGTTGAATTGGATAGGTTCGATTCCACACACACGGAGGACACTCCAGGAAGGAGTTGATGTTCGCACACCCAGCATGGATCTCAAGAATCTCAGAGCTTCTTGAAGCCATTTCTGGATGCAATTGTCCATCTCTGTCCCCTGTTGAAGATATGCAGTGGCCCAGATCTGACTTGCATACATTCCTGCTGGTATGACTCATAGATCTGACTTGCATACATTCCTGCTGATATGTCGGACATACGTCTTGAAGAGCCATAAGTAGGCATGTAGGCGGTGTGTAATCTGGTGTTGATGGGCAAAAGTACGTATGCGAGCCATGCCTGCCAGGCAGGGTTTGAGAGCTTCCTCAGCAGCATTGTGCAGATTCATGTGTTTGTCCAAATGCATCCCCAGTCACTGGGAAGAAACTGAAGTTCCTGGCAGGTAGGATCCACAGCTACAACACAGTGAACTGTGCAAAGGAAGATCTTGACTGGAGGCCTTCTTTTTCCTGTAACCTGTAGCCTTAGTACCCTGTAAAAGTCCGACAAGGCAAGTGAGCTAATTTCTTGTGGGCAGGTTCGTGGCAGGTTCTGGGCAGCTACTTTTTTGTGGGCAGGTCATGGGCAGGTACATGGTAAGTTCTTCAAGCAAGCCTATGACACTGTTCCTGAGGATAAACTCCGGGAACACTTCCAGCGCATCTGCATGCCTGCTCACACGTTGGCTGTCAACTAGAAGCTTATATGAGGATGTTGAGTGTGTGCTGGTTGATGTGATGGAGCAGGCTGCGGTGAGCCCTACTATGAGAGCGAAACAGGGGTATCCTTTGCCTCCTCTGTTGTTTGCTTTGTACATCAATGACATTGATCGCTCGGCAGAAGGTGTCAAAGGAGCAGTCAAGGGCACTGAGGGGGTCAGGGTCACTCATATGCTTCATGCAGATAATCGTAGCTTTACCACAAAAAGGACAGATCAGATGCTGTGCATGCTTGACAGGCTACGTGGCTATGCTGCAAGGAAGGGCTTGACATTAAATGCTGCGAAGTGTAGGTGGTGCATTTCAATTCCGTGCTGGCTCCCAGTTGCCAACATTTAGATCTGGGGAGGACCAGCTAGCCAGTACAGACTCCTTTGAATATTTGGGCATGCACTCGACTTGCAATGGCAACATGGTTGCAGCGGCTGAGCGTGTAGTTCCCACTTTCTGCCGCAACACCTTACAACCACTTTTTATCTTGAGGCACCTAAAGCATGCAGCTCAGATACTTCAACCTCAAGGCTCCCCACGTTTATATGCCACCTTTATTGATTTCAAACAGGCATATGACTCAATACCCAGAGACAGATTGTGGGAACACTTACACAAATGCCAGATGCCCAGCCAGCTTATCTCCATCATTAAAGACCTCTACCGAGACGACAAATACATCCTTATTGACGGAGATAAACGGGCAAGCGTCCAGCCAACTTAAACGCACAGAGTTAAACAAGGGTGCCCACTGTCACCACTCCTATTCTCAATCTACGTTAATGACATTGGTTGCATCACAAATGGGGAAACAGGCGCGGTGACAGGCTTACCGGATTTTCATGTTTCTCATATGCTTTATGCAGATGACCTCGCTTTGACTGCAAACAACCACACCCACATGCAAGCCATGTTGAACAAGCTGCAGGGTTATGCAACCAGAAAATGCCTGACTGTCAATACACAAAATCTGAGGTCGTCTGCTTCAATTCCTGAACTGGCAGTGTTCCCCCACTGTTGTATGATGGTGACAGCCTCATTTACACTGTCTCTTTTAAATATCTGCGTATGGTCTGTGACAAACGTCTCAACCTTTCCACTGCTGCTGAGGCTGCTCTGAAACCTTGCATGGTGGGGACTTATCGTGTCAAAACATTTGCTCACGACCACAACCTTACAAATCGGCTGCATGCGCTCATCTGGCTCTTGAAAACGTATGCTATCCCAGCAGGAATGTATGCTAGCCAGATATGGGCCACTCCTTACTTACGGCAGGGCGCAGAAATGGACAGCCTGTTGCAGAGGTGGATCCTGAACGTTTTGCGAAATCCTCTTGGAGTGAAATCCACAACACCATCTTGGAGCATTTTACGAGAATGTGGCATTGAACCTTTTCAGTTCAATTGGTTTCATGCCACTATGCGCTTCTACAACTTGCTTACTAAGTGCAACAGTCTCCTTCTCAAAAAGGTTCTCCATGCTGACATCAGCCTTAGCTCCATGACTGATTCTTGTTGGACGTCCCACCTCTTATCTACGCTGGATGGTTTGGCTCACTCGGATCTGATGAAACGTCAAATTATGGCTTGTGACCCTGTGAACCTCAGTCAATTTGTGGTGGACCTGAGATCTAGACACCTGGGCTATTGGAACCAATTCACAGCCCCTGATCCAAGAGTAAGCAACAGTAAGCGGCTGACTTACCATCAATGGTGCGCTCTCCCTGTCAGAAATGCACATTCCATTCACCCACCTTATACAATGCCTAAATACATGTGCTTGGATCTTCTCCATCATGTCCTTCGCAACACTGCCAGATTCAGGCTGCGGGTACACGCTCTCCGAGTTGAACGGGCTACTAGCAAGTAGTACTTGGTCCAATAGTACTTCTCCGGTCTGTGATATCTGTGATTCTGATGACATAAAAGATGAAAAACATGCGTAGTTCAGATGCTCCAATCCCCAGGTCTGCTCTCTCCGTCAAAAGTATGCCTCACTTTTTGAGCACAACTTCTCTTTCCTACACCTCCACGTCTCCCACAGGATGTCCTGTCTAGGCACCATTCACCATGTGAATTCCCAGGATATCAATTGTTTTCTAAACCACTGGCAGGATAACAACAAACTTCCTTTTTTTCTTCATGACCTCATGTATATTTATGAACAGGCTAGTAGTCAAACTTCTTGACTGAGGCCTTTTTCCCTTGTAACCCTTGTTCCCACTTGCTGCTGGCTGTCTACGCGTGAGACAATTTGCAAGTGAACATCATGATGGGCTGGTAGACAGGCTACATACTCTGTTGTGGTTGGCAAGAACGTACGTCATTCCTGCCAGTATGTATGCAAGCCAAACCTGGGGAACTTGGTATACGAAGGAGGGTGCTGAGATGGATTGCCCACTGCAAACAGGTCATCTCTGATCTTTGAAGCGTATGCTGGAAGTTAAGCGGACAACTTGTAATGGGACAGTGTTGAGGGAGTTGGGCAAGAACCGCTACAATCCTATTGGTTCAGGGCAGCGATAAGGTTTTACAACTCTCATCTATGTATGCAACAGCCTGTTGCACTGAGTGTGCACTGAGTATGATCGTAAGGAAGGTGCTGCAGGCTGATAGGGTTCTGCAGACTGATAGAGTGCTGCAGGCTGATAGGGTGCTGGACCTGGATTGCGTAGACTTTTCTTTTCTTTTTGCCGAGCAATATTCTTGGTGTGAAATGTTGGACATCTGAAGTCTTGACTGCATTTTGGGGGCTGCAAAGGAGAGCTGTATGAACAATCTGTATGTAATGGATCGGTGATCAATGTAAAAGGTTTTGCAGTAGACTTGCGCACACGGCTGTGTCGGATCTGAAAAGGCTTGGACAGCATTGAGCCTAGAGGTCACAATCATAAACGGTTTACTTATCATCATTGGTTTGCTTCTCCTTTCAATCCTGTCAGTGCTGAGGTTGCGCCTTACAAGGCCCCTCAAAACCTTAACTTGGATTTGGGAAGACATGTGCAGCGTACAATTTCTCGTTTTAGGTTGAGGACCTAACCTAAAATAGAGAAAAGTGAGACAATTTCCCCTTGTTCGGTCCTATTCGCACAATAGGCTGAGCAGCCAAACTTACTGTTTGAAGGCTGAATTCCATTGTAAATCTTCAAGTTGTAAACCTTAGGTTGAGGACCCACACAATGGGAGTAGAGAGAGCTTGTTGGCAATTTGGTGTGAATGGACACTGTGATTTATGTGAATTACAAGATTTGTAAGACAAGAAACATGCCCTTTTCTTGTGCAATTGTGCTATTTTTGTGCTCTTTGGATCGTATGTGCCAGAGCCAAGGTTTGCATGAACGACTTGGAGGGTGTTCTTCGAGAGCATATTATCTATGATTCGAGAAATCTGGACAGTCTGGCTCCACAAGAGGCCCATGCTTCCTGTAGGATCATGAGGACGTACCACACACACTTTGGCATTCTATTGGGCTCTATACCACTGGCAGGCTGGTGGGATGAAAGGAGCTTACGCCTTTCCGGTCACAATCTTCAGGTGGAAACTCAACGACATCAGGGAAATAAGTGCCCATACGAGTTTAGAACTTGCAACAAATGCGATTGGCACACTGTACAAGACGAAGAGCACGTCATCCTGGATTGCCCATCTCAGGATTTAACAGAACTGCGCACTCAGTTCCAGCACCTATTTAGCTCTGCACCCCCAAGTAGTGCAGCACGCCACAGAGACTTCACAAACCAGGCTGGTGTCCTAGGATTAGCCAAGTTCGTGTCTGCATGCCTGAAATATTTCAGGCATTTCAGCATTAATGCTGTGACTGAGCTTCTAGTAATGCTTTTAGATTGGGCTGGTTTGGTTACAGGCATGTTTTGCTTCAGCTAAGCTGCCCCCGCAGGCAGGCAGCTACTAGTACATAGCATGTAGCCCTTTCCTTTCCTTTCCCTCAGGGTTCCCCTAGGCTAAGATAAAAAAAGTTATGTACCGACTTAAAGGCTGTACACCATTTCCGAAGTGATGCTGTTCTCTACTTTTCTGGACGTAATGTGGGAACACGGAAGTGTATGTCCTGGAATCTGACGTTTGCTGGATCCTGATGGAGTGCGAATGGACACACTTCTTCACGAAGAGTGACAGTGTGTGATTCTCTTTAGCATTCGGCACTTCTGAACTCAGCTCAAAGACTTGTTTCCTTCTCCAGTTGACACATTTATTCACAAGTTTGGCTTGGTTTGGTTACAGGCACCTTTAGCTTCAGCTAAGATGCCCTTGTAGGCAGGCACAACTATGTAACCCTATCCTATCCTTAGAGGTTGAAGTATTGAGGACTCCTTAAGGACCCTTTCGGAAAGGGTAGCAATTGCAGTCTTCTCTCCTATTTTTGCCTTCAAGAAACAATTCCCAGGCTGAGACTGGCTGCGTTTATCTTAAGAGGAAATTCTTTACCAGCATGGGACCTACAACACGACTGTCAGGCAGGCAATAAACTTGCTCGCAAACTTCATGCCCATTCTGTTATGTATGCCAACAAGCTTGTTACCATGACGCATGCTATTGAAAACAAGATTACTTCTCGCAGCCAGGTTATGGAGCCGGGTGCTTCCAATAACCCTCCAGATCCCCACTAAAATCTTTTTTTTGGCTAGCAGTCAAACGTCTTGACTGAGGCCTTTTTCCCTTGTAACCCTTAAATTTTTTTTTGCAGTCCTCATGGTGAGGGAGTTCAAGGCTCTTCTGAGCCAATGTGTCCCCTTTTCCTTAATTGATGTAGGAAGAGTTTCCTCTACCTCCGTAGTTTTTCTTTTTCTTTAGTATTGTGCCTTTTGGAACACATACTCTCATCTCTTCTTTGAAACTTCTCCACAGACGAGAATTTTCCATGATCCTACTGATTTTTTACAATTCTGAGGTCATTCGTCATTTTCTTGAGCAAGACTCGTATCAGATGTATTTCTTCTTTCTGCTGTTCACGAGTTTAGTTCAGTCTGGTCAAAGGCACCTTGTTGTTTCAGCTAAGCTGCCCTTGTAGGCAGGTACAGGTATGTATTACATACTATGCAACCCTACCCTATCCTTTCTTGCTGATATCATGGACGTTTTTTGTTTGGCTGGCAGAGAATAACAGGCTGAGCAGTCAAACCAACTGGCTGAAGGCCAAAACCCTATGTTAACTAAACTAAAACTCATGGATATTTTTTGTGCAGTTGGAACAGTTGAGCAGACCGAGCAGTCAGACTACCTGGCTGAAGGTCAAACCCCATTGTAACTATTGTAACTAAACTGTACTTATGCAGGTACATGACGATTGTCACCTACTAGGACGGGACTTCCTTCCGACTCGGTATTAGTAATCCTTCCCGACATCGTATTAGTAATCCTCTTTCCTTCCATCTCCGAGAGGAGTCCCCAGGAGTCCTGAAGCCAATGTCTTCCTTTCTGTAAATGATGCATGGAGCATTCCATTACTTACACAGTTTTTCTTTCCTCATAATCATTCTTTTCAGCAGTATCATAATTTTTGGCCAAGGTTTTATGTTGATTGTTCAAATAACTTTACATCATGATCCTTAGCAAACTGTGCACCTGTGCTTACTGAACTTCAGTACGTACGTACGTACACTTGAAGCGTATCCTGGTGGTAAAGCGCACCACTCCTAATTGGTCTGTACTGCGTGAATGTGGACATGCACCTTTACAGTTTTATTGGTTTTGCGCAGCAGTTTGGTTTTACAATGCTTCATTGCGCAGCGACAGCACCACACTCAGTAAGGTACTGCAAGCAGATGTTGAAATGAGCAGTCTTTCCCGTAAATGCTGGACATCAGAATTTCTGGCTGCATGTACAGGCTTGGACAGGTGCAGTGTGTTCACTCATTGTGCTCGGTCAGGGCAGCCTAAAGTCATGAGGGAGTTTGTTGTTGATCTGAGAAAAAGGCTGCCAGGTGTGTGGAATGTTGATGCCTTGGCAGAACATGGTGAACACATGAACAAATTAGCCAAGTATCATCACTGGATGGCACTTCCTATGAGACCCTTGTCTGTTCATGGCGCGCCCTTTTCTGTCCCTAGGTATTTGCATCTTGATTTAGGCAAGTGCACGCTGAAAAACATAGCACGCTTTCGTTTACATGCTCACACTTGAAGAGTTGAGACATCACTTTGGCAGGAGCACACATCTGCTTGTGATAGGTGTGACCAAGGAGGACTCCAAGATGAAAAGCATGCCGTGTTTCTTTGTTCTTGTGCTTCTGTGTGTTCTGTTCGAAGAACTTATGCACAGCTATTTTCTGCCTTCCCCTCTCACACAATTTTACTGGTCGAATCAGGCGCTTTCTTCTATTCTCAAGCTAGCTCTGAGGATGTTATTCATTTCTTGCAGAAGCAAACTAATGAGACTTATCGTTTTAAAACGATAAGTCTCATTTCCGATCTCATGGATATTTTTTGTGCAGTTGGAACAGTTGAGCAGACCGAGCAGCCAAACTACCTAACTGAAGGCCAAACCCCATTGTAACCATTTACATCGTGATCTGACCAAGCTTGGCAGAAATATGGGTGAAAATGGGAAGAGGCTCCCAGTAAAAACCAAACACAAAATTTGAAACGCTTTGCGTCCAGCCAAGCTTGCGTGCAGTGAGTGGTCTGCAGCGGAGACCCCTGCCTGACTTTTGTTTGATCGCACCAGCTGGAACCCCTCCTGCTGAAGCTCCTTGGTGATCTCTCCCTTTCTCCTGCAAGCGTCATTTATGAGCCCTTCCAAGCCACCAGAGAGGACAGTTTCAGAATTCGGAGCACCTGCAGCTGGTCACCTGCAAAGAACTTTCAGGGCACCCTTGCAACAGAGGACCTGCTGGTCTGCCCGAAGTGGCACCTCTGTTTTTGACAAGGCAACGCTGTGGTATGGAGAGGAAGCTGCGCACAGGCTCGGGCATACAGGGACATGTAGGCAAGCAAGAAACAAGTGAGTACCGATGAGCAACCCTCTGTGCCTACCCTAAGCATTGTAGCAATAACAACTGGGAAGGCAGGGTGCACTGTCGTCAACAGAACCGCCCATTAATACCAACCCTGGGCCGAATGGATTACACACGTTGGATTATACCAGTGCCAGGGCTCTCTGATTTCTCTGGTACAACAGCTATGGCTAAACAACAGGCATTCCAGCGGCTGAGGTACACCGATTCCAACCAGGCAGCTTCTGAAACAGCCACAGGCATCGATCCATGCACAAAGGGCAGCAAAGGTAACGCTGCACAGCCAGCCGAGAGTTTGTATATGTATGCGTGCGCTCGCAGTGAGATGTGACACATTTTGTTCAACTGCAACAAGCTGGCTCAGGGAGAGTGAGAGCACACTCCAAGATCAATCGTCTCCGAGGTAAGCGGCAAGCCCTGGGAGGGGCTGCACAGAGGCATTACCGCTGTTGCTGCCAGCGCCGCTGTTGCTGCCTGCGGTCATAGGAAATGCAGGAGGGCAAGGACAGACAGCAAGGGGCAAGAGCGTTAGTGGGGTGGGGGAAGGTGGGGGGAGGGCAGCCCTGTCTTTACTGTTACTGGATTTGCATGCTGTAGCGAAGGAAGGGGTTGTGGACGACATGGGCACAGGCAGAGGAACAAAGGCAGGGGCAAAAAATGGATCAATCAGCTTCTCCAAGGGTTTAATCTGTCAGTCAAGGTCTGAGTGCCATGCCTTCTCGCAAGAATTGGCAGGTAGCTCAAGCTTGAGTCAGCATTTGCATAGGACAGGCAGAGGAACAGAAGCAGGGGCAATTGCAAGCATTTTCACCAGGACTCAACCAAGGCTTCCATCTGTCTGTCAAGATCTGTGCACCATGCCTGCTTGCAATACTGGCAGGCTGCTCACGCTTGAGCCGGCACTCGCGAAGGCACAGGTGAGGCAAGAGCGAGTGCAACACAATAGGTGAGGCGCGAGAGCTACAGGGAGGGGGGCGTCATGTTGACGCAAGCGGTGGTTCTGGGGCCAGCTTAGAGTAAACAGTGGGGCAAGGCAGACCAAGTGGATCGTCAGGCGACTGCAACTCCAAAAGATGCTGATGGTTGTGGTGGCTTTTCTCCACCGACGAGGCGGTGGAGAAAAGCGAGAGAATGCCCTGCCTGTTGCAATGGGTTGGTTCGGTCACTCTAGTAGCATTTGTCTGTGGTCAGACTGTGCGTATCTTTCGGTGGCGAAACCTGCACAACCTAGCCCAGATTCAACGAACCCATGCTGGGGCCTGCCAGCTGAGCATCGAGCAGAATGCCGGCACGAACCTGGAGGTTTTGCAG
The DNA here is from genome assembly GCA_914767535.2 of Dunaliella primolecta. NCBI lineage: Eukaryota > Viridiplantae > Chlorophyta > Chlorophyceae > Chlamydomonadales > Dunaliellaceae > Dunaliella > Dunaliella primolecta. The sequence continues at coordinate 7,536,738 of OU611754.1, read as the reverse complement.
CGCCAGGCAGGCGGGGGGGTGGGGGGGGCATGAGTGCAGCATCGTTCTGCATTTGGGTACTCCTGTTTGTAGGAGGAGCAGAGCCAGGAGCTGCGTGCGCGCCAGCATTTGCGTAAGCAGCCAGGTAGGGGTTCACGTGGCCAGCTTGGGCACCCTGCTAGGAAGGCAGCAAACGGGAGGGACAGGGACACACACGCGCGCACCCGCGTCCACATTCTGTCAGTGACTGGCGCTCGTCACGGGTGTGGTGTTGTTGAAACTGCTCTGAAAGGGAGACGTGACTGGAAATAGGGGGGGGGGGGGTGTGTTTGGGGGGGGAGGACGTGCATATGCACACACGTAAACATATGCATGTCCCGTATGCTCTGAAGGCTCCGTGGCTGTGTGGTGGGGTGGTGAGAAGGTCAGTCACATATGGTGCACTAGCAAGCAGCAGCTGTGCGCGCGAGAAAGCCAGACAAATTGCAGCTGTTGACGCCTTGCGGCCAGTGGGGACCTCAGCAGCAAAGCAAGCACTACAAATCAGACGAACCTCCATGACTTTCAACTGAACAGAGTCAATGAGGGATACAAATGCAAGGGGGCAGCATACTTCCCATGAGTACCTGGTATTACCAGCCTGCTGGGCAGGGGCCCTTGCTAACCTCCTTAGTATCATTCCATCCTTCAAACATAGCCTGAGGGATAGGAGAACCAACCTGCTGGGCGGGCGTGGGCTTCTCTACAAACTCCCGGAACTTCCGGCGGGGCGGTGAACCCTGTTGCTGCTGCTGCGGCGGCTGCTGTGGCTGCTGCACCTGCTGCGGCTGCTGCACTTGCGGAAGCTGCTGCACCTGCTGCTGCGGTGGGACCTGCACCTGCTGCGCATAACCTGCCTGCTGCTGCATAAAAAAAAAGGAAGCAAAGGAAATACACGCATGCACTGACATCAGGTCGGCAAGAAGGCATCGTGCACATGAAGGAAGCTTGCATGTCCCACATTGGCTTTGCACAGTCGGCTTTGTGCAAGCGATACAAGCACAGCACCTTAGATGGGCAACACGATGACCGTGGGTTGCACCACAGACATGGGCAACACGATGACCATGGGCTGCACCACAGACATGGGCAACACGATGGCCATGGGTTGCACCACAGACATGGGCAACACGATGACCATGGGCTGCACCACAGACATGGGCAACACGATGGCCATGGGTTGCACCACAAACATGGGCAACACGATGACGATGGGCTGCACCACAGACATGGGCAACACGATGACCATGGGTTGCACCACAAACATGGGCAACACGATGACCACGGGCTGCACCACAGACATGGGCAACACGATGACCATGGGTTGCACCATGGACACTGGCCACACCATGATGACCATGGGCCACAAAATGATGACCTCCTCGTGAGAAGAGCATGGGCTGCAGAATGGCCATGAGCGGCACCATGACGACTTAGGGTCGGGTAGACTATGATGGCTGTGGGCCACACCATAATGGCTGTGGGCTGCACCATGTATGGGTTGCACCATGATGATCAAACGACGACCTACAGCCTTAGTGGCCAAGCTGCAGGTCCTCAGTCCTTGAGGCAGGTCAGGCAATCAACTGCACACCTGTTTTCTTCTGGGAGGCGCGCGGCATTATTTGCCTAAGCGGAAGCGCGCGCGCACACACACACACGCCTTCTCTCAAGGCAAGCAGTCATGCATTTAACTGAACGCGTTATGCTCCTGCACCCTGCAACCGCGTTGCCTGTCACCCCTCCCTCTCACCTGGGTATTGTACATTGCGTAGGGGTTGGCTGCGTATGGGTACTGCTGCTGCGGCTGCTGTTGCGGCGGCTGAGGCAGCTGCCCACCAACGAACCCAGGAGCCCCTCCAGCTTGCGGCTGCTGCTGCTGCTGCTGCTGCTGTGGTGGCGGCGGCATGTAGCTCTGGGGCATGGCAAGCTGCTGAGGCTGTTGCTGGTGGGCAGGGGACTGCTGCTGGGGCATGCCCGTGTAGTAGGGGGAGGCTGGGGGCACAGGGGCAGCCCCGTTGGCGGTGGCAGGTAGCGGAGGAGCACCTGGTTGTCAATTTGAGGCCATGCAATCATCGCAGGGACAAGTATTTGATATGGTACTGAAGCAGTGGCTCAGACCCTGGGAGGGGTCGCCGCAGTCAACGTGTGTGCACGCGCATGTTTGCATGCGTACGTTTGTGTTTGTGTGCGTGTGTTGCGCGCATGTGCACGCATGTGCGTGCGTGTGTGTGTGTGTGTGTGTGTGTGTGTGTGTGTGTGTGTGTGTGTGTGTGTGTGTGTGTGTGTGTGCGTGTGTGTGTGTGTGTGTGTGTGCAAGCTGCAAGGTGCAGGATTCAGCTGCAGTCATGAATTCTTGCAACTATTCATTGTTGACGTGAATTCAATATACCCAGCTCTGTTCGGGCGAGGTAACTCGATGGCCTATTGAGCAGGAGGCAAGAAACACCATCATTGCAGGCTGTCAGGGGTAGCAGTGCCCTTACAGCAGGTAGATTGGCCATTAAGAGCAGAGACCCAAAAGAAATCGCCCTGACTATGTGGCTTGCATCAGGCTAGTTTACTGGCCTCAAGCTGCATGTCCTTGCTTCACAAACTGACGCTGCAGGTGAGGTAAACAAGGGCCAAGCACGGAAAATGCGCCAGGCAAGAGGGCAGGAGTGGATTCCCATTCGTGTGCCGCAGCTGGCCCCATCCCCCCATAACTGCCAAAGTACGCAGGAAATTAGCACTGAAAGGAGGGAAACACCGAATACAAGAAGGAAAGTTCCATCAACCTCCATACAAAAACTGAAGAGACCGTAACAACATAATTTTTTTACTTTCCACTCAGCCTGCTGCACACCTTGAGCGCTGGGAGTGTAACCGTATGCAGGTGATGGCGGCAGAGGGGGCATGGGTGAGGCTGAGGGAGCGGAGTTACCAAGAGGCGGGGGCGGCATGGCCATGCCAGGGGGCGGCGCCTGCTGAGGTGGCTGAGCAGGATAACCGGGCATGGGTGGCGGGTACGTGGTGGCAGAAGCAGGCGAAGCGCCGGCATGTGCTGGGGATGCGCTGTACGACGCAGGAGGGGGGGCCATGGGGGCGGCCGAGGGGGCTGCTCCTGCCGTTGTGGGGTATGGGGAGGGCATGGGGGGGGCAGATGTGGGAGGCAGGTGTGCGTACCCGGGGGGTGGGATGGGTGCAGCAGGGGGGGCTGTGCTGCCAGGGGGGGGAGCGTAGGCAGGGGCAGTAGCATAAGGGGGCATGGCGGGCATTGGAGCGGATCCCGGGGGGGCTGGGTAAGGGGGCATGGAAGGTGCAGGAGCAGATCCAGGGGGGGCTGCATAGGTGTATGGGTTGGGTGGCATAGTGGGCTGCTGGGGAGGGGGGACGTAGGAGAGGGGGGGGGGCGCCTGGGTAGGCGGGGGGAGGCATGCCTGCACGTACGACATATGCACATGCATGTGTGTGTGTTTTATCCCTTCTATCACTATAGTGTCCTGATGGCTAGGTGTGCACTAGCTTCTTGCCTGAGCACTCGCTGCATGGCTGCAACAGAACTCTTTGTGTCATCAAGGAAATGAGCGATGGGAGCCATCATGATCATGAAATTGATAAAAAGAGTGAGCGATGTCATCATCAGCAGTATCAGCATTAGCAGCATTAGCAGCGGTAGGAAACAGCAGATGCGGCGGCCGACTGACACTGCTGCGTGCACACACACACACACACACACCACTACCGACTAACCTGGCTGGGGGGGAGGGGCATAGCCCGGCGCAGCAGCGGGGGGAGCTGCTGCTGGGAGTGACCCAGGAGGCGGCGCAGCAGGGAGCGGGTAGTAGGGTGCAGGAGGGGCCACAGGTGCAGGGGCTGGCGGGGCGAGCATAATCGTGCTGGCGGCCACGCTGGTTGCGAGGTAGGGGTGCAGCTTAATGAACTCGTCCTTAATGGTGTTCAGCAGGTCAATGGTGAGGCTGCATGCGCGAGCGGCAGGGCGATGGTGAGGGTGAATGCGCGTTCAGCAAGTTGGTGCATGTTCAGGCTGCAGGTCAACGCATGTCGAGGCAGCAGAGGCTGATGGTGAGGCTGCATGCAAGAGCAAGAGGGGGGGGGAGAGGTCTGGTAGGAGAGCTCTTGTAGCCTGCTTGCAGGCTTGGAGGGTTTAAGTCTGGTAGGCTACAGGGCGCTGAGATGGTACCCGCAGCTGGGCTGATCCACACAGGCAGAGATGTGTGCATACCAACATGGCTCTCACACGAACATGGCTAACACCAATACCACCCTTGTTATAAGGTGATGAACATGTCCATGCACAGGTGCAGTGGCACACAGGCAAATACCACATCGGATATCAAACCTCACCTGGCTTCTGTGCTGCTGCAGGAGTTCAATCCAGAAGCCATGCGCAGCCACAGCTACAACTGCGGCCTTGCGCATGCGCACGCGCGGACGCGCACACACACATACACACACACCGCAAACACACGACACACATACAACATACCTACTCCCTGCTTTCCTTGTGTACGGACCGCCAATGGAGGCTGCAGCGCTCAACAACGCCGAACACATGAGCAGTCAAGCTGCACACAAGATCACCCCTGCTGGTACACAGTCCACAGCACACCCTCGTCATTCTAATGACCAGCCTCATCCTCATGCTTCTTCCTCGCTCGGCATCCAGTAGCCAGCAGTCAGAAGGCAGGTAACTTACTTCCGCGCGTCATCCAGCTGGCGCTGCGTGGGCGCAGCCACATAGACATGCAGTGGGTCTGGGCCCTCCATCAGCTGAGAGCCCTGGCCACGCAGCTGCACAGTGGCCCCGGTGGTGTTCATGATGTGGCTCAGGAACATGCCGCCTGCAAGAGCGCAGCTCGCACTTGAAGTTAGTCTGGCACTTGCTCAGCAGCGGTGGCTGTGAGCGCTGGCCGCTGGCAGCTCTGCTTCAATTCAATTCAATTCACGTTTTGACATTCTTAGCGGTAGTGGCGACAGCGTGGAAGTGTACGTGAGGGCAAAAAACGCATCCAGTGGTTGGCGACACTTTTTCCAGCAGAGATCTGCATGTTGTGGATGTTCATCAGTGTAGGTCAATTCATCATATACTTTGTAGGATCCAGCTTGATAAGCAAGCACCTCACCGTACAAATTTTCCTTCAGTGCTGCATTCTGCTAAAGCCCAAAGCAGTTGCCGATCGCTGAACATGAGATTGGACGAGGATTATTGTTGAAACATCAAAAGCCACATGCAATTGCGTGCAGATGTGTGAGTGTGTGCAAATCACGCCAAACTCTTGTCACTAGCAAAGTTGTTGTAGGCCTCACTCCACTCATAGGTGTTATTGAGAAGGGAACATCGAATACACGCCTGTGTGCCATTTCAACGTTTGCAAGCTCCTCATCCCCTACAACGCTAAAAAAAATATTGCAATGAAAGAGCAGCACTAAGTTTGACTTGCTGAGTTGCGAAAGGCGATGGCTGCAGCCCCTTTCTCAAACCACCCTGACATGTGCCACACCCAGCTGCCCCTCTACCAGCAAGCTGCGCAGCAGCTTACACTCTCACCAGTTCCTCGGATGCGATCTGGAAGGTTGAAGGCTGCAGGCGGGTTGGAAATGTTGACCATGATCATGATGGGAGCAGCAGCAGGGGGCATCGCAGGTGGGGGGGCTGCCGCTAGGGCTGGCTGGTAGCCAGGGTATGCATACCCCGCAGGGGGTGGGCCCACAGGAGGTGCTGTGCAGGGGCAGTAAGAAAGTGTGTACATGTTTGTGTGTGTGCGTGTGTGTGTATGTGTGTGCGTGTGCGTGTGTGTGTGTGTGTGTGTGTGTGTGTCCCCGCGCGCGTGTGCGCCTGCTGCCTTCAGCAGGTCATCAAGTGTCCCCCTTCCCCCCAGGATGCCTAGACAAGCTCCACTGTCAGTGAACCGACATACATGTTGGAGTGAGTTGCCAGTCCTCTGAGCTCACACAAGAACTCTACCAAGCTGTCATTGACCTACCACCCGATTGTGAACTACCCCAAAATGCGCTGCAAAGCCACTGGTCAAAAATCACACCCACCTGCAGGCAGTGGCCTCCCCGCAATGATGGCATGGATTTCAGCGACAGCTGCCTGCACAGCTGCAGCCTTCTGCATTTCCGTCTGCAGCATCCAGGGAGGCAGGTGGTGCAGGCGTGGGTAACACATGCACATGTGCTTTGTCTGGAAACAGAAAGCGCTGCTGAGTTGCAGAGAGGAACTCTCTACCATGTGTGATAAATGCCCTGATGTCCAGGGCTTCAATTGCAGGATCCAACAACCCAAGACCCATGCATGCAAACTTCGCACCTGGTGATGTGCACCTGGGCGAACATTTAAATGCAGGGGCTTCTCCTTAGGATCTTGTGGCTGGCCAGGCAGGTAGAATCGTCCCTTGACGTTGATGATTGTGCCAGTGCGCCTCTCCATATCCGTCTGGGTGGGGCGTTTCAGCAGGTGCATGCGCACGTGTGCGGGAGCATCATTGATGGTCACATCCCTGTCCTGGTCGCTGGCCTGGGCAGCAGGGTTCTTGGCCTGCGATGAAGGCAGGCAAGCAAAACAGGCTCACGTGCCGAGTACATGGAGGCAAGAAGTGGAAGGACTGGTTGTGGGTGTGGTGGACTGTGATCTCTGCAATCAGACCACAATCAATGTGGGTGTTGCCCACCCCTACCTGCACCAGCCTAGCAGCAACCTCCCTGGCCCGGGCGATGGCATCCGCTGACATGGTTGGAGCTGTGCTCTGAGCAGGCCCTGGAGGTGGGGCAGCTGGAGTGGGGGCCTGCCCTGCTGCATGAAAGCCAGGAAGCCTGGTGCCAGGCATCACAGGGGCCCTCTGCTGCTGTGCAGCAGCAGCTGCTGCTGCCTGGGCGGCCTGCTGTGCAGCTGCCACGATCGGGTTGACACCGGAGGGCACGGGGGCTACCTCAGGAGGAGGCGTATCCCACTTGCCCCTCGCTCGCTTGCGAGGATTGCTCTGCTCCATCACTCTGTGATTGTGATTTCAAGTTAATAAATTTATTTTTAAGATTTTAATCTGTCTGCTGTGGATGGTCCAACTTTTTGAAGCACAATCAAAAGATCGGAGGCAGATTTTTCCAATATGATGAGGGGCCTTGAGAGGTCCCTGCTGGTGCTCCTGATTTGTGCATGCTGCTGGGGGCAATGCAGGTGGGTCATGCATGCACTTGATGTGCTTTGTGCGTGCAAGCACGCTGCAGGCATACTAGTATGCCTGCATGCTGTGGATCATATCGACTGGACAGAGCTCTACTACCAGCCAAAATTAATTGCTAATATGCACGCAGTTAGCTCAATTAAGCGCCTTGTTTTTTCCCCCTAGGCATCACCTCATCTCAAGGATCACTGGCGTTACATGCCATGCTTTTCTTATTTCCTTCCTTGTAACACACACACACACACGCACACACACACATGAAACATGAGCATCCAGGCGTGTCTTTCATCACGCTTTGGCTAAATTGCAGGGCAATTAAGCTAAAGTTCTACAGGGAGGAATGCATGACGTACGCTGTGCGCATGTATGAGCCGATACAGGGCTCGTTCGTGGCAATGCCAGACTTGTACGGGACGCAGGTACAAAATCTTTTTTTCTGCAGCAGGTAGTGTTGCTTAAATCCCATATGGAGCTCTAGGGCATGTGCCCTTACTGAGGGCCTCAATTATCTTGCCCTCAGGTTTTTGCTGTGCTCTTGACACAACAGTTGGGCTGCTTGCATACATGCAGACGGAGTATGACTTATCCATCACGGCACCATCTGGCGCGCTGGTAGGTATTGGAAGGCTCTGAACATTGGTTCCTTTGAGTGCAAAGGTGACAGTACATGCATGGGAGCAGGCAAAGGCATCTTGTCTTGAGCCAAACTGGCTTGCAAGTCTTCTGTTCTAAACGGGGCTATCCTGCAAATTTGTCTTGTCCTGCTCTCTCTGCGAGAGCTAGGTTCCGGTTGACTTGGGTGCACCCTGGCCTGGTATGGTTGGGGGTTTAGGGTGCCTGGCCTGGCTGACACCCCTTGCTTCTTTCCATGTTTTTTACCGGAAACATTAGAGTACCTCATGCGCTCAGGCCCCCAGAACTGCCCGCAGAGAACACTGGTTGCTTCATGTGTTTCTTGTCTGGGCACGATGGAGTGCACCAAGTGTGACTGCATTAATGTGACCATCACTGGGCAGCATGCTTTCTGCTCCACTCTCACAACCTACAGGCACACAGTATCAAGGCACAGACAGAGAGTAAATTCAGGGTTGTGCCCTATGAGAGCGGGCGCTACAAGTTTTGCCTGACAGTCAGCAACCAGCGCAAGGTGTCGCGCACTGTCAGGAGTGGCCAAGCGGACACCGTGATGTGGGATATGCATGTCGGGCACGTAGATTACAATGCCAACCATGCAAAAGAGGATGACACCAAGAGCTTGTGGAATGCAGGTGAGTGAGGCGGTGGTTGGGCTGGCTGTTTTTTGGCTGCATAGGATGGAGGTGAACTGGATTCAACGCTGAAGAAGAAAGGCTTCCTTTTGGGGCATAGGTTGTGCACGGATCATGGATTTGGGATTTGATGTGGGAAGATGACTGCTAATTTAATAACTGCTGCACTGCAAGGATGTATGAGATCTCCTTTCTTTGAGCACCATGTCAATCTTGATGTAGAAAACTGAGCAAGTGCATGCACAAGGAGCATTCCCATTTGACGTATTAGGCCAAAATGTTTTGGCGTAAAAACATTTAAGCCGGAAAAGAAGGCTATTTTTACAAGGAGAGCAGGCCCTATCCTTTTTTTAAGATCTTGCTTCCCTTAAAACACTTCTTGTCCCTGGCTAGCCAATTCCTTGAGCTTGAAAATGCTTACGTCACAAGTAATAATTGAATGAAAGAGAGGAGATGAGGCTTCACAAGCTTTGTTACACTCCCCTTATAAAAAGGGAAAAAGGGAACAGAGATACATTGTAGTAAATTCTCCTGTGGGAAAGGAGATGAGGTTGGGCACTTGGCATAGAGGGGTTTGTTGAGTTGATATGTCATCCATTTTCCTGATGCCTGAGACAAAGATGATCCTAGGCATGCCCCCTTCCATCACTCACACACACACACACATACACACACACTCTGCAGTTGACCAGGTTGATGCCCAGCTCCAGCAGCTGCGCACTACTCAGACCTACCTGTACTGGAGGGAACGGAGCCATCGAAAAACGATTGAGAGCACCAATAGCAGGGTGCTGTGGTTTGCCATCTTGAGGGCATCGACTTTAGTGGCGGCAAGTATTGCCCAAGTGTTGGGAGTGCGTCACATGTTTTCCAAGAAATGAGGATAGCGCTATTATTGGGGGACCGACATAGTTGATGATAATGACATGACTCAGGTCACATTTCAAATCAAAGTTCTTTCAACAAGATTTCTGTAATTGCCAGGCATGCTGGAGCGAACCCTGGGATCCCTCTGCCAGGAGTTTTGATAAGGTTCCAAATTCCTCATGTCGATCAACCAGTGTATAAGTTATGTTTCTTTGAGCTGAAAATATCTCAAATGATGCACTTACAAGCTGTTTGGGGTTAAGGGGGAGTTCCGTAGGTATGGAGTTTTGTGACCCTGGACTGAAATCTCTTCAAGTTGACTGGCACCACACTGGGAGTCAGTTCTCCACGCAAAAGGCAGGTAGGTAAGGCCACATCACTATCTCCGCCTACAAGGTCAGCTGACGCCAACAGAGCTGAAGGCCCACAGATAGCCAGTTTCTCTCAACTGAACCTTGAGTGCAACATGTCACCACACCCATGGTTTTTGATTTTCTTTCCCAGAAGATCAACAAGCTTTTTCATTACGTTTCTGAGCTCATGGATTCACTTTTGACTGGCGTAGACCAGTCACAGACTGATCAGCTGAACGCTCTGGCTGAAGGTCCCTAACATTGTAACCATCAAGGCCAGCTGAGCGGAACCACTGGGGCCAGTAACCAGAACTGACCACAAATGCTCAACATATGAAACTCGGAAAACGAAAAAGATCATGTTTGTTGGGGCCTGGCGATTGATTAAACAGTAGAAGGTATATTACTCTCTAAGGTTTCCAAGTCATTGGATCAAATGAATTCAGATGAAAGGAGACACATGCTTGGTCTTCTGTATGCACACTAGCTAGCGTGGATAATGTCAACTGGATTCCCCCTAGGTTACTTCCCAAGTGGAACTCAGTTCTTAGGCTAAGACAACTGGAGGCCCTACCCCATAGCTTGGAGGCCCAACATATCCCCCAGAAGTCCCATACTTCCTGGGAAGAAAAGAAAAGAGAAAAAGAAAAGAAAAACTACGTAGGCAGAGGAAACTCTCCCTACATCAATTAAGGAAAAGGAGACACATTGACTCAAAATGGGAGGGCTCCGTGTTGCTTAAATTGCCTGCGCTATTTTGCGCGCTTGAGCTCAACTGTTTTAGTCTGGGCTTGCTGCTTGTCCTTTCCTCCCAACTCCGAGGAATCCTCCCGTGCTCTGCCCTGGTGCTGTTGCTCCTGCTGCTGGGGGAGAATGCTGTTGGTGCTGAGAGGTGGGGGATTGGTGTGCTTTGTCTGCAGCTGCTTCTCCCTCCTGGTTGTTGCTTGACCTGAACATGAGGCGTTTGTGACCCGGGGTTGCTATTGCTGGAGCTTGTCACAATGAATCGTGTTTGCTGCTGAATCATGGACCATGATTCATAGATAAGCAGTTAGTTGGTTAGTCTGTTACCAATATTCTTGAACTGGCTCAGTAACTGGCCAACCATTTCTTGGGGATTGTTATCGTTGTAGAACACGTTGGATTGTTGTCTATGTAGCTAGTGATAGCCAATGGTCTGGATTTGACATCAACTCTTCTCAACCATGTAAACTGAGCAGATGATAGTCTTCCCTATGCCCGAGGGGAGGGCATAGGGGAGCAGGCCTGCCAACCAAGTACCAAAGCTGAGTATGTCTTGTGTGAAAAACAAGTGTTGTGCTGCATCACGTGGGAGTGCAGCAGTGAACAGCAAACCCTGTTCTTTCTTGCATGGATTTCGGCGACTTTGTACGTAAGCAAGTTGATGCTCCCAGGTTGGTGCTGTGTGTGTGATGCTGATCTCGCATGACAACTTGAAGCTGCTGTTGTGACTGAGCGTGCTGGAGAGGGGTTTTGGCCTGTTGCTTTCCGTTTTGTTGGAATGGCTGGAACCGCTCTTGCGCTTAGTGCTACTGTTGATGCTGTTATACTCAGTATACAAGGCTTGTGCTGCTCAAGACCTAATGAGACGTCAAATTTTGGCTTGTGAGCCTGAACCTCAGTAAATATTTGGTGGACCTAAGAACTAGACCCTTAGCTACTGGAATCAATTCACAACTCCTGATCCCAGAGCAAGCAACAGTAAGCGGCTGACATATCATCAATGGTGCGCACTTCCTGTCAGAACTGCTCATGCCATTTACCCTCCTTATACTCTGCCTAAATACATGTATCTGGATCTTCCCCCTCATGTCCTTCGCAACATTGCCAGATTCAGGCTGCGAGTTCAAACAGGCTGTTTGGTCCAATAGCACTTCTCCAGTCCGTGATATCTGTGATTCTGATGACATACAAGATGAAAAACATGTGTTGTTCAGATGCTCCAATCCCCAGGTCTGCTCTCTCCGTCAAAAGTATGCCTCACTTTTTGAGCACAACTTCTCTTTCCTACACCTCCACGTCTCCCACAGGATGACCCGTCTAGGTACCATTCACCATGTGAATTCCCAGGATATTAATATCTTTCTAAACCAGGATAACAACAGACTACCTTTTTTCCTTCATGATCTCATGTGTATTTATGAACAGGCTAGCAGTCAAACGTCTTTACTGAGGCCTTTTTCCCTTGTAATCCCTTGTTACCCCTTGTACTTGTGCTGCTCGCACTGCTGCTTGTGTTGGTGGGGGGTTGGGAATGCTGCTGCTGCTGCTGCTGATGATGATGATCATGATGATGATAATGGTGGAAAAGGCTTTCAGAATATTTGCTTGAGATGCTGCCCCAGCCGGACTGCTTTGTGGTGCAGAAAGGGCTCGCCAGGGTTGGGGAGGCGGCTTGCAGGCAGATGCTGGTGGAAGGGGTAGGGAACCAGCTCTTCCTCCCCATGTTTGGTTTGGTCAAATTTGGTCTCCCTTCTGGTTCAGAGGGTTCTCCTCCTTCCCTTCTTCAAACAAAAAGAAGTGGATCACAAAAGTTGCGTTCTGCCCAGATCCAGACCAGGACAAAGTTATGAAGGAGAGCCATTGGCTTCTTATTCCAAATGGCAACCAGCAAAGTCAGAACCAGAATTACACCCCAAACAGCTCCCCAGCGTGGGCGCTAAATATGATTATGTGTGGAGTCCATTGTCCAGATTAGATTAACATTTCTTGTACAGAAGCTGGATGAGGATTAGGTTTATCTGTGCTGCATTTTTCCCCAGCAGTCGAAGAGGCTTTGCCGCTGAGCCTGGGCAAAGGACAGTCACATCTTAATCTTCTTGTAATTTTGCTCAAATACAAGATTGCGGAGCCTATAGCACAAGTAGCTTCGGAGTTTGCAATCCATCAAGACACTAGGGTTTCTTAGGATTGCATTCGAAGGCATTGCTCGTACAAGGCAAGCTTTAAGCAGGACCGAGTGATAGGAAAATCCATACATCATGATCCATGTTGTTAACCCGTGAATTGAGAAAAGAGTTGAGTCAAACACGATTCGTCGTCGACTCGGTGGAGACCGTTATTGCCGCATTATTAATGTAATATGTGAGAATATTGTGGTACGAACCATGGTGTGTTTACACTGCATAGACTGCCCAGTGCAGATGCCAGTCAATTGAGCAACACCACCAACCCATGGGCAACATTTGCACAAGCTCAGGCCATGCATCAGCACCTGATCCTAAAGGCAAAGATGCTGTGTTGAGCAACGGGGCACCTCCCTCCTCCAAACCTGCTGCGCAAGCACAGTCAACGCAGAAGCAGGAGCATGTGCCTATTCACTTAAGCGGCCCCTCCATGGTGAGCGTCTAAACCTTTTTTCTCTGCTTTGCATACATGGGTACATGCAACCTCGTTACTTGTGAGCTTCTGTTGCATGGACTTAGACCTCTCTTGCTCGCGCGCCCTATGTAAGAGGCGGCAGCACACACAAGTGCAAACCATTTGGATGCTGGCAGATTTATTTGCATGGAAAATGTACCTCTTTGCAACTCCAGAGAGGGATCTTGGGCTACAGGATTTGCTGAAATTGAGAACCATGTCCAGACTCTCGACATCAGAAACCATGCATGTACAAATGTGCTCAGCTCTTGCTGGCCACTATAGGCAACATGTGAGATTCATTAAGACAACCAAGCTCTTTGTGCATACACCCCCACAGGCCCCCCATGATAAGGCACATGTCAAGGTGAAGGTGCTGGATGGGGTTGGAGCCGATGTCCGTGAGCACTACAACTTTGGACCGGACAGGCAAGGAAAAATCATTGGGAAAGGGCAATTTGGAACTGTGCGACAGGCCACGAGCATCAAGACAGGGGAGCAAGTAGCAGTCAAGAGCATAGCAAAAAGGAAGCTGCTCACGGACGAGGAGGTGGAAGATGTGCGCAGGTGAGTTTGCGGCATGTGTACGGAGATGGTTGAAGAAAGGTGGTGGGCGCTGATGAAAAGATGAGAATGGGTGTCCATGCAGTTTTTTTAGAGATGTGTGAATGTTCAACGCGTGAGCCTCGAGGCAGTTCAAAGGTCACCAATGCTTATGGGCGACTCTTATCCAACCTCTCTGCCGCCATGCCTTTCTTGTTTTTTGGTCCTCGATGTGTGCACAAAACAACTGGCTGGACAGCTTTTGCTTGTTTTTGATGGAAGATGGTTCATCTACCTATCCATTGACCAGCTTTGATTGGGAGGCCTGCTCCTATGTTTGCAGGGAAGTCGCAATATTGCACCACCTGGTGGGCCATCCTGCACTCGCCCAGATCCACGGGGTATATGAAGATAAACATTATGTTCATATCGTCATGCAAGTAGGTGCCTGTCTTGAGGGTGTAAGCCGCATCAGGGGCACATGCAACTCGATCAGTGGGGCCCTTCTAGGGCTTTCAGGTCACTATCAAACTCAGCATGCTTTATTTATTTTAAAATGGCTTTTGTTGTGCTTTGATCGAGGCCTGCTGATTATTATGATGGCAAAATTCCCAGGTATCTGAATGTGTCAGAATAAGGCAGAAATTGCTACCATGGATAATTTCAGCAACCATTGATGTTGTGAAGCCAAGGCTCGCTCATTGCTCGGCATCTTTGCTGCACCTGCTCTGCTTGCCTCTGACTTGTCAGCCTGAGCACTGGCAAATCTTTGATGTAGGTCATAAGGTCGAAAATGCCTTAACCAATCCTTGAGGGTCAGACTCAGATATCCTAAGCATCCTAGGCATCCAAAACAAAAATCCCCTCATTGACCACTTCATGTGCTATTGAAACATTGACAACCTGTTGGTACGAACGAGCTGAGACGAAAGGGGCTGAAACATTGCAATTTCTGGCAACATAGGTAGGGGCCAACCCCCTTCCTTTGGAAACAAGAACAGCTTAATCAGGCTTTATCTTGTTCACCCCAAGCATACAACTTTTCCTATCCTGATGTGAAGGGGTTACAAGGTTCTCACGTCCTTGCCTTCAGCTTTCTGTCCTGCTCCAGCTTCTGAGAGCTTGAGCGTTAGCTTTTCACATTCCTTGATTCACTCTTTCTGTTGTGCTTCAGCTTGCCCAAGGGGGCGAGCTCTTTGACCGGATTGTGGAACGTATGCGTTACAGCGAGAAAGATGCAGCTGCAGCGTTCCGGGCAATGGTGGATGTCATCCTTCACTGTCATTTAATGTGAGTCAACTTGATAAGAGTCAGTCAAAGGCTAACTGTCCACAGGGGAAATGACAACAATTGCAGCCTGGCTCGTAATATATACAGCAAAACAGGTTGAAATGATGGGCCTTTCACTGTAGTCAAGCGCCTCAGCGTGTCTGGCCTCATGTGACCTGCAAGCTTGGCTACCCCTGTAAGCTTAATATCACAGAGGGGATCGACTGGCCTACATTTGCTCAACATGCTCTTTCTCAAATCTAACCATGCCGACCATAATCTCTAATACAAAAGATGACATGCACCAAAACTTGATGAAAATCGGAGAGTCACTCTCTTGGCCTCAGACCAGATCACTCTCCTGGCCCCAGTTCACTCGCAGCTCCACTCTGGGACCAATTTTTACTTCCAAAAGTATATTTTGTGATATACTATGCTAACATCCTGCATATTCTAAAAACCAAATAAGCGTGGTCAAATTTGACCTTCTTTGTCCCTTGTGCTGGGTTTTCTCGGCGATTTTCTAAAAGGGACATGGCTGGAGTCCTGTATTTTACCAAACGCTGGGTCTATTCACTACACTTCTTTTGCAATGCTATTATTTCTGTACAAGGACTTCAAATCACTTAAAATCACCCTATTTGGTGCATTGGATCATGGTTCAGACTTGTTGGTGAAAACTAGGGTTCACGTTGCGGCTAATTAAACATCCATACCCCAATTCGGAATAATTGAGGTCTAATGTTGTAGAAAGAACATTTTCTTGTGAAGCTCGCTCTCTGAGGAACCCAAGCTTTCAAGCTACGAGTTCAGGCACACCTATGCAGGGAGCATGCAAAAAAAAAGGCAATTTCAGGCCTCAAATCACCCCCCTGCCAATATCCCTGTAAGCTTGGCCGCCCATGACCTGTGATCTTGGCCACCCGTGAGCTCACCGTTCCTCTCTTTTAATCTGTGTTCTGTGCTCAGGGGCGTGATGCACAGGGACTTGAAGGTGAGCCTGCTTTGGCTGAGATGTTGTGAGGTCCTGATGAAGGTCCTGGTGAATGGTTACGATCAGAGATACCTGCCTTTGTTGATTTGTTGCAAGGTCACAATTGATGATGCTTGCAATCAACGTGTATCAGTGTTGGTAAGGAAGGCACCATTTGGATTTTAAGTTGGAGGCACGGATGTGCTGCCTAAGCCCCAATAGCTGCTTCTGGGCTAGGTTTGCTTGCTGTAACCCACCATTCTGGGAATTTGCTGCATTGCACTTTTACAGGCTGAGCAAACAAAGAAAAAGTGATGTGCTTCCTTCAGTGAAACTAAGATGACCATCCATGGGTTTTTTTCCTGCCTGCAGCCTGAGAACTTCCTTCTTGCTGACAAGTCTCCCAATGCTCAAGTCATTTGCGCAGATTTTGGTGAGTTGCATCTTACACAGCACAGGCTGGAGCGCTTGCTATGTTTGTTGCCTTGGCTTCTGTCTGCCAACACACATTCTAACTCACATTCCAACTCCACACTTTGGTGGTTGTGCCTGGATCTAATGCTAAAAACAGTTTTAAGCACAGAGCAAGAAGACGCCCATGCAAGCGCGTGTGCGCGCTTGCGCACGCACACACACACACACACACACATACAAACACACTTGCACTTAATAGCCAGGGCTGAGGTAATTAGGGCAAACAGGGACTGTCATAAACAATGTTAGTTGGCCAGCTTTCCTCAAAACTTGCTAATATTCACCGCCTTTGTACAGGCCTCAGCACGTTCTTCAAAGAGGGGGAAGTACTGGATGACCTGGTTGGTTCTGCATACTATGTGAGTTTCCGTTACTCTGCATTTCTAATTTCATGCCTGCAAAGCCTCTAGTCTGCCCCAGATACTGTAACAACCCATAACCCACATCTACCGCCTTGCGTTTATCTCGAGCAGAGGTTGCTGGAATAACTTGGGTTGGAAAGACAATTGAAAGAGCCTTGATCTCCCTCATCTGCCTGTTTGCTGGTCCAAAAAGTGTGCAGCTTACTTCACCCCTCTCTAGAATCAATTTTGCTGTAGGATGATGGTTTAAGTGCAATAAGGTTTATGTGCTCAAGGTTGCAGGCCTGGTGAACATATCAGCTCAAATATCTGATTTGCCAGACCCTCTTATCATGCAAAGAAAGTCATTGTTCCCCTGTTCACTGTCAAAGGTGGCGCCTGAGGTCATCCAGCGGAGATACAGCAAAGAGGCAGACATGTGGAGCTTGGGGGTCATCCTCTTCATCTTGCTGTCAGGTCTGTCCTCTGTTGGCAAGCATGATGCTGCATCATTGATGCATGCTTGCAACCTAAGCCCTGGCACGGCAGTTGACGTGACAAAAAGGCGGGCCTTATGGACCTCCGCTGACCCTTGGCAGACTTGCAGGGAAGGAAAACAGGAAAGAGGCAGCATGCTCTCAGTAACCTGCCATGCTGGTCGCATGGCATCACTTCTTGTCTCATGGCGTTGAACCTGCCAGGACACTTGTTCTGTCACAGAGTTGTTGCTGGTCCTCAATAGGACGCGCATGTGGATGCAGATATATGCAGACTGCACGCAAGGGATTGCATGCAGGCTGCATTTGCATGCAAGGGAACGCTTACTTCTTCCTTGCATGCCCCTTTGCCCCCTCGCCAAAATCCTATTTGCTCAGGCCCTTCAAAGACTGCATGCCTCTCTATGTCAATCCCACTGCTTCAGGCAGCCTTCCAATTTTGGGAGAGCTTATTTTGCCTGTCACATCCCATTTTTTTCGTGGAAACGCTCACATGTCAGTCTCATCCCATCTTTTTTTAGAAAAGCTTACGTTGACAATTTCACTGCAGGCAGCCCGCCCTTCTTCGGTAAAGATGAGGAGGCCATCTTCAGGGAGATCCAACACAAGCAGCTTGATTTGGACAACGCAGGAGTGTGGCCCAGCATCAGTGATCCTGCAAAGGCACTTGTGTCGCGCCTGCTGGTGCGGGATCCTAAAAAGTGAGCAACTGTGGAGCATTCCCAAGCGTGCCAGAAACACACACACATTTCAAAATATTTGAGAGCGTTCTCTAGAGCAAAGCCAGCACCACAAAAGGTGGTGCTCCTGCATTTCCCTGCTCCATGAGCATTGCTGCAGGCATTTGCACCTCTGCCAAAAACTGAAGGACGCATTTCTTTGGTTTTGAGTAGGGTGCCATTGCCACTCACAGAGAGTAGAGTACTAGCTGCCCTTCAGCTGCGCAAGGCTTAGCCTCTCCCTTTGAATCGCCATGTGTGCTGAATCATTGGCAACGCACCAAGTTAAGCAAAGCACAATTTACGTGGGAATGTGTTTACCCACTTGTTTGCCTTGGTGGCAGATGGACCCTTGGAGTGAGAACCTAGGTTGCTTTTATTTGAAAAGGGCGTGCACTGCCCTGTAATGGGGCATGTATGGTTTCTGGGCCAAGAGGGAATAGAAAAACAAAGTCTGGCTGCCAGGACCTGCTCAGAACTGTCAAGCCTTGCTGAACAATTTTATAGAGAGGGCAAGTCAAAAAGCTATAATTGCAACTAGCTTTTTCCTGAAACAAGCGCTCCCATAAACTTTAAGTCTAAACCTTGATTGTGCTCTTTCTTGTGATTTTGAACGGCCACCTCCTTTGGGAATTTGCCTGCGTTATCCTTACAGAAATGCAGAGGATCAGGCAGGCACCTGGCAGGCTTAAAGAACAACACTCTACCAGTTTAGCTAACCGAAATAATTGTGTGTGTGCAGGCGGATGACAGCTCAAGAGGTCCTTAGTGATTCATGGGTTCAGCCAGGTGGTTCAGCCACAGACATGCCAATCCAGTATGAAGTGGTCAAGAGACTTGATGTGAGCATTGCAGGCTGTTGTTTACCTTCATTGTTGCTGCGTCCATTTTTTCAATCTCTTATACAGCTGAGGGTGGAAGCTGTCTAGTAATCGTAGGCATTGAGTGAGCATGCCTGTGTCCTATTATGCTCGGAAAGCGCAGACCCAGATCTGCAACCCTTACCACCTTGGCAGCTTTTGGTGACAAGTGTTGACTGAACTGCTGATGGTTTCTTGCTCTGCCTTGCTTTGAAGGGAACAATGGGTGCATAGGAGCCTAACTGTTCCTCACACAGGTTTTCATGAGAAAGTGGAGCAATTAATGGCTTTAAATCTAGTTAATTCTTAGTTTGCAGGGAACCTTGGTTCTGGTTGATGAAAGAACTACTGAGTGAACGGTTTATAACTTACACTTTGCAGGCTTTTGCAAAGCAAAACAAGCTCAAAAAGGAGGCGTATCGAATCATTGGAACCATGCTGCCTGATATTGAAGTCGTGGTGAGTACAACACCGCCTCCACTGCATCATGGATGCATGCCATTGACTTGAAAGCAACTTTTTGAGAGTTCAATAGGGACGTATGGTTTTCTCTCCTGGGAGCAGAAGATGCATTTTGGAAGAGCAGGGTGACCACAGATTTTGATTTTGCTCCAGCAGGCTGTAGGTTTCAATGTTTATGACGTCTCCAACATCCACCCTCAAAAACCATACACATGAAGCCCAGCTGAGCTTAGGGCCTTTGGCATAGTTCAGCCTGGCGCAATGACCAATTTAAATCTGGGCTCGGGTTGCCCTGATCTGTGATGTCATTGTTTTGCTACAGCTACTCTCTGCCTCGCTTGTTCTTCCCTTCTTGTCAAAGGGCATTTGTGTACTGACTGTTATGCAGGGTCTGCGCGAGCTGTTCAAGTCTATCGATGGTGAGTCGATCAGGGGTGTGATACAGATTGGCAGAAGGGATGACGTCCATGTGCTGTGTGTCCAACTTGATCATGGCTGCACTATCAATGATAGTGTATCTTACAGTGCTGATGGCAACAATGCCTCTTGGCTTGGTACCAGCAGCAGGTGTGCCATGCATGTTTGAATAAAATTGTGCTTGGTTTTAGTGGGGGGGGGATTCTGATCAGCTGTGGCATCAGACATGACTTGGGCCAACTATGTTGCTGACAATCAAGCCCATCCGACTGCCAGATCTCAAGCATTCCATCGCAATAGAGGCATGCATGTGCACTAATGCTCCCAGATGAAGGATGTGCAAAAGGCCTTTTTTTGCATGCACCCTCCACTTTTAGAGGGAAAAATCTGCTAGGAACATTTGACTACTGCCAGTAATACTGCTTAATTGAAGCTGCTTCAGCAATTGGTCTTGGCAGATACTTATAAAACTTGCATCAAATAACTGAAATCCATTGCCACATCTTCTTTCAAATACTGTCGTTTCTATTAATATGCCCTATAGCGGACAAGTCTGGCCATATCACCTTTGGTGAGCTTCAGGATGCGCTCAAAGCCAAAGGATTTGTCTTGCCATCGCAGGAACTTGCCAATTTGGTGAGTTTTGTTAAGAGACTGTGAGTTTTGATGAAGTAGGATCTGATTGGCATGCGCTATCCTTCTGCATTCTCGTTGTGACTGACGTAAAAATGACATAAGTGCTCAATAGCCGTGAGCTGCTGCTGTTGAGAAGCGTTCAAGGCTAGAAAGCGTCTCTGTAGAATGCTCAGCCATGGGCCAATATAGTGATCAAATTTGGCAAGACTTGGCTTGAGGCCAGTGCCTGCAACTGCTTGAGGGGGCAGGCTGTCCAGAGCTTAAAATGCTTCCAAAAAAGATCCCTAAGCTTGGCCTTTTGACTGTGAGCTACATTTTGCACGTAGGTGCAAGAATTTCCGATTCTTCCCAAGTATGCATGTTGTGCGCTTTTGCTTAAAACGCCTGCTCCTCTTTCTACTGAACGATTTGTGTGCAGATGTCCGGCTCAGACCTGAACCAGGATAGAGCAATCGACTACGAGGAATTTATAGCTGCTACATCGCACGTGAGCAAGATCACCAGGGTGAGTCTTTTGTCCTCGCTATGTACCCTGAAAATTGCATCTTCTGTAGATGCATCATTGTAGCAAACTGCCTTGTACTTGTGCCATTTATCTTGTGCTGCATCACACGCAAGTGCTCATCATTATACATGCACATGAAATGCAATCAATTATCACTCCAATGGCCTTGTCTGTGCTCAAACCTGTGAATATGTGCTTTGATGTGTATGGAAATCCAGGAGGATAAGATGTTCCAAGCCTTCCAAATCTTGGACACAGACAACTCTGGCTTCATTGACCCACATGAGCTGGTATGTGTGAAGAGGGCATGCAGCATTTCTGATGCTGCAGAGCCCAGGATTTTACAGAGAAGCAGAGCTCAGCAATTGCAGAGAGAGAGGGGGGGGGGTGGGGGGGGTGGGGGGGGCGGAAGGTCAAGGATAGATATAGATGCATTCCTCACTGCAAACTCCCTCAAACTTGCTAGTCCTAGAGTCTAGAGCTCCCTTTTGTTCCGACCCTGTTGCTATGGCCTGTCTCTTAGCATGCTACACACGTCAAGACTCTTGTGTGTCCTAGGCCTGACAGTTTGCAGTGCCGAGCATGCAATCATTTCCTGAACATGTTTGGTGAGACCCTAGCTTGCTAGTCTGGGAACCGTTTTTGGTCGTGGACGTGTCCTGTTGCCCCGTGACCTGCAGTTTTGCCATGCCCCTCTTCCTGCTCTTTTGCTTCTACTCAAGAGCTTGTCCGTAAATACTTGTACAGATGGCGGTGATTACGAAGCATGGAGGGACCAATGCCATTCTAGACCTCGAGGAAATTCTGGAGCAGGTGAAACGCAATTGGGTTAACATGCAGTTCTGGAGGAACAAAGATAGTTCGGGAGAAATGAGGCACATCAGAGGATGAGTGTATTGATGGCTATTAATGGAAAGGCCGTTGCTGAGTGACCATTTTTGGGGCAAGTCAATTTTGCTTTGCAGCGAGGCCGTTAGTGGTTGAGATTCACAAGGTAGATGTAATGGGTTGGTCTACGAAACTCCTGGGGTGACAACTCACCTATATCGCTGGATATGCTATTTGCCAGTTTTTTTCTCAAATCTGATCATGCTGACCATTATTGTTCGTTCACCAAAACATATGAAAATAATGGAAGTCGGAGGACTCCACTTCACTTGCATGGCCTCAGAGAACAAGAAACAGCCCACAGCTTCGCCCTGGGACCAAATTTCTCTCTTAAAAATGAGTTTTTCTTACTTCCATATAATATGCTTACTAAAATATCCTACATATTCAAAAGGGAAGAAGGAGGTCAAACGGTGACCTGTTTGACACCCCTTTTGCTGGATTTTTTCCAAGGGACATGCTGAAATCCTGTACCTCACCAACCACCGAGTACTTTCACTCCATTTCCTACAATGCTGTTCTTTTGGTGCAAGGACTGGAAGAGTCACTCAATTTGGTGCAGTGGGTGGTCCAGGATGGAGATTTGGTGGTCAGAAAGCAGGGTTCTCATTGCGGTTCATTAGGCATATGGGCCCCAATTCTAGACAATTAATGCTGCCCTAATTTTGCTATTTTGCTTGAGCGGCCAAGGTAGGGGCCCACCTATGCTAGGAGCATTCCAAAACATACCTATTTTTGGGAGGGAGTTGTGTAACTCTGGTTAAACTTTATAATTTTTGGTGGCCAGCAGACTTATTGCGTTAACATGGGCAGGCACACTTGCCTGCGCCCCTTTTGCAATCTAGAATTGAAAGGTTGAACGCACCTGTGAATGTATGGCCTGCGGTCCTTGTGTCAAGGATCCAGAGCTCACTGTTGATGAGCTCACTGTTTCTCCTCGAGGGAAAGTATTGGGGATTGCTCGAGCAGCAGAGTTTCTGCACTTATAAAAAGGCATAGGCATGGGGAGGTCCTGTGCTAATGTTTTCCATAAAAGAGCACTTTACTCAAGCAAAAACGAGGAAGCATGTAAAAGGTTGGGAGTAGTCAAGTGCCCTTGTTTAGGGTAAATGACTGCTGTGTGGAATAGAGCAAAGGACTCCAGATCTGGATATTCCGCCTCCTCTTAATAAGTCTGCTTGGTGGTTGTAGTTTTCTGCTGGCCCAGCATTCTTTGCTAACCCCAATATTGGGAATGCCGAATGTGACATTTTTAGGTGGACAAAAATTCAGATGGCAAAATTGACTACGAGGAATTTGCACAGATGATGTACGCCAGCATAGTGGACACCTCTGAAGGTATGCTTTTTCTTGCTATTGATGGTTCAGTGTACTTGGGCTGCAAGTTGGGGTTTGACTCGTTCTTAACACAAAAGGGTTCACAGTACCTTTTCAGACGAGGATGCTACAAGTTTTTATTCAGTGGAGCAAAAAATTCCATCCATTCATGGGCTTGTTTCACATTGCTGGGTTGTTGTGCGCACCATGCAATGTCAGGACTCACAAGAATTGCATTCATGAGGTGAAGCGAGTGAGTGCTCTTGAGATCAAAAATTGCACCGGCTGTTTGTGAATGCAGGAAAGAACATGGGAGCTACAAAAGTATTTAATGCAAGTCCTTCATGCCAATCTGTATTTTGCACTGCTGCTTGTAAGTGCAGTGGATTACAAGGGAGCTGCAACAGCTCCTTATTGCTTATCCGTAACGCACACTGTCTGCTTGTGAATGCAGAGGAGAACATGGGAGCTGCAACAGTCTTGAATGCTGTAAAGAGCCATGGAAAGTCAAAGGGAAGACGGACGGCTGGAGCATGCAGAACAGTTGCGAGCAGCGGAGGTCTGTAATGCTGTCAAGATGTACAGAAAGAGTTGATGGATTCAAGGTTCAAAAAAGGCATGCTCCTGTGTTCTGCTGCTGCCTCATGGCACAGCATGCTTAGGCCCACATCCAGCTCATGCCACTTGTCCTTATGTAATGTGGGCTTTGTGTTTATAGGCAATCAAGTCTAAGAACCCTATTTTAGTTGTGGAGGTTGGTGCTGAATGTCACAGTGTGCTTAATTGTAGGACGTGGATTGTTGTTCTGGGGTAAACGCATGGCTGCTGCATCTTTTGCACCTGCTCGCATTATCATGATTGCTGACACTGTGCTTTTGGACATGCTGATTTGGAATGCCATCAGTTGCATTGGAAAGATTTGAAGAGAAAGGATGTGTTCTGCAGGATTCAGCATAGAATTGCTTCATTTAGCCTTAATTTTCTATTGTTGCCCGTCCTCGTTTTTCACACGCGTTTTCACGCGTATTGCTAGAATCATGCTGAAAGTATAATACTGCCTTGAACCTGTGAGTGTGTTAAATCATAGTGCGCCCTGATTAGAGGCTTTGAGCTTCAGTTGTCAGCAGAAGTCGAGGCAGCTTTGAGGCAAATATCTTAACTCTTCTTGAACCTGCATGTCTTATCACGATATTGGACCGGCATCACACATTCATTTGCCGTTGTGTTCAGCCATTAGCAAAGGCAGGTTTGCCGCCTTCTCCTCCCCATGGTTGCCAAATCTGCTGCCATGGCAAAGCAATGACAAAAGAAGAGAAAAACTATGCAGCCAGTAAAAAAACTCCCCACATCAACTAAGAAAAGAGGATACCATGCCAGGTACTTCCGGATGATAAAGGACAGAAACCTATGTATGCAGTCAGTTATTCATAAAGCTCACGCCTTCATACCTCAGGCTACAAATTTTAGAGTGCATGGACCCCATCTTGACCCTACCCTTTGCTAAGGGTTACAAGGGGTTGGGAAGGGAAGGGTTACAAGGGTTACAGCTGTACCTGCCTGCGGGGGTAGCTTAGCTGAAGCAAAACGTGCCTGCAACCAAACCAGTCCAAACTAAAAAGCAAAATGAGCTAGAAGCTCAGTCACAGCATTTCAGGCAAGCAGACACGAACAGGGGTTGGCCTACAGCCCAAGACTCTGCCAGTGGCTGATCTGCTGCTGGTGAAATTTTCTCAACCAGCAACAAAAATCGAAACCAACTCTGACAAAAAGTTTGAGTCTTGATTAGAAAAGCGCTGATCAAAGTATCAGTTATAATGTGAAAGCTTGCCGAGAAAGGCCCTTTCATAATTCCGGGAATTAAGTTTGCGTTTGGAAGCCGGGCAAGAGCATGTAAAGGCTTGTAAAGTCTAACAAAAATATCCTTGTATTTTCTGCACAGCTCGTACACCTTAAAGCAATTGCAATAAAAAAGAGCATATTTCTCGTCTTAAACTTCGGCACTCTCACTTATCACAAGCATTTGAACCACCCAGCCATGTACAGGATTCAACCTTCAAGCAGTGCGCACGGTGCCTAAACCTACTCACATCACCAAACGATTACTCACGGCTTGTTTATCCAAATCCTTGAATATGATGGGATACAAAAGCGGGTGTGTGCCGTTTGATTCGAATTACGTCAAAAGCGGGTATCAAAAGCGCGGCCAAAAGCTGCCCAAAAGCGACCCCCCTTCGGGACAGTGTTAAATGGTTTTCCGCACCAACAATGGTAAGTCGCTGCTTTCCTGTCATCTCTTGGGGACTGAGAACATCCGCTCCTCTCCAAACCTTCTTCTGTCTGTACCTTATAAAGAAAAGAAAAACTACGCAGGCAGTGAAGACACTCCCCGCATCAATTAAGGAAAAGAGGATACCTAGGGCCGAGGCACCGTGTATCCCCTTCACCAAGAAAAACAAAAAAGAAGTCAATGGGGATCAGGAGGGTTACTAGCAGTAGCCCGTGCCTGTTCTTGGCGATGAGAGTTGAGAGAAGTCTTCTCAAGAGCACGTCTGGTGCTAACAAGTTTATAAGCGTACTGAACAGAATGAGCATGAAGCTTCGGAGCAAGCCTGGTGGCTGTATGAGTGTCAAGACCAAGCTCTTTAAGAGGCTCCAGAGTGTGGGGGTGTAGATGACCCCTCCCACACCTAACAGAATGGTTTGGAGGGTGACTTGAGCTGAGGCCCTTGAAAGATGGCAACATAGGTCGCGGTGCTGTTGCTTGGAGGCCTCAAGCTGGTTCTTGGGCCGGGTGTCTTCACAGTATTTGACCTCCACAAGATGGACGTGCCTCTGTTCTGGAAGGAGCTGACTAGGGTGGCGGGCCTTGGAAGTAGGTGGAGTGGCTGTGGCTGGCGCTGAGTGCTCCCTGTTCCCCCCGCGCCCTCCTCTACTTCTCAATGGGTACCTTGAATTGGTCCTTGGCACTCTTTTCATTGGGACAAATAAAATTGCATCAGGGCGACTAGAAGTGAGCCTTTGTTTGTCAGGGAAACGACGAGGAAAAATGTATTTGGGAAGGGTTCTATTTGTTGAGTGTTTAGGGATCTGCAGGTCCTGTAAAGCGAGGCGATCTGCGCTGCCAATGTCCATGGAGGCAAGGCCTGCCCCAAGGGGGCCTTTACTAATACCTTTAAGGAGGATTCTGCTAGCAATATTATGGCGTTCAGTTACCATGTTTGATATGGTGGAATGCTTACATCCTGAAAGAATGTGGAGGGCACTGTCAGGCTCCCCACAGAGGGGGCATTGTAGACTGGTGGAAATTTTGAAGCGTACCGCATGCTTTTGATTGAAGAGTGTACCTGTGCAGTAGTTGAAGATATTCCGTTTCATTTTAAAAGGAAGCGTTGGCATGGTCCAGAAGGCATTGCTGACCTTTTTATGGACTGTGGTAAGTAGGCTTTGGTAATGTGTAGTATCCTGTCTCGGTGTTAGCCTTTCCAAGTCTGTGTTTAGAGTGCATATGTGTCCTCAGAGCATCATGAAGGTTGGAAAAATGCTTGAATTTTGGGGTTGGTGAATTGGGGTGTTCTGATGTGCTTGCATGTGAGCGGGCGGTTTCCTCAAAGGCAAGCCAGGTGGTGGCATGGAAAGGATTGATTGCCTTCAAGGTTGACGCAGGAGAAGGTTGTGTCTGCAGGGGTGTCATCACCCTGAACCTTATGTACCCTATAATTCTTGCATGGGAATCTTGGAAGCGCTCAGCATGATCTGTTTAAGCACTTCCTCCTTGGGCATGCCGCTAGATGCTTCAGATACAAGTGCAGACCAATATGACTCGTCTCTATAAGCAAGGTGTAAATCTACTCTCAGCATGCAACATAACGTCTCACTGTTAAAATCGAACACGCTGTTAAAAAGCTTGAAAGAAGCCCTGAACCAACCTTTGCTAACTGTTTTCAGGCCTTGTATCCGCAGTGCTTGACCCATCAACTTGACCCATCAACATATACACTTGAAGTGTATATGCCGAGGTGGGGTTTTCGGTCCTTTCCTTAATGCACGCAGCCTAACAGCAAGCGTAGACTTTTCACTTTTCATATGCCAATTTCTTGCAGCAAATAGGTGAGGTTGTTTAATATGCGCTGTAGTGGTGTATTACCAAAGGGGGCTATCTGAGCATGTGCCCAAATATGCTCCTTTTTTGCAAATAAAGTGCGCCCACCCACAGCCTGTGTCACAGTGCTGAGCCACTTCATCTGATTGGGACATTGTGCTTAGATAGACTGGGCTAAAAGTCACATGTTGCACGTAAATCTTAATTTGGTGCTTTTTTTGGGAAAATGGGTGAAATTGCCGTAAAACACAAACCACTTTGGGCCTTTTCACTCCATTTCATTTGTAATGTTTTTTTGTTACAAGAGTTCCAAATCTTCAAGTGCCCTCTTTGCGATGATATGGACCACATTGACCACATACTCCTCAGATGTACAAACTCAACACTGAGCGGGATGCACACCAACAGACACCATGAAACCCTCAGTAAAGGCCGGTATGGCTCATCCCTTATTGATATGGATGGCTGCAGTAATGAGAGATTCCTGTATCAGAGCATACAAGTCCCTGAAAACATCTCAAGAGCTATTCCAGACTGGGTTTTCCCTAATGGTACTGGATCCCCTGCCCGGCACCAAAGCCGCCCTGATGCTCTCTTTGTGCGCCCTATTCCAGGCAGACAAGCTCACCTTGATCCCTTCAAGATCCCTCCTCAGGACAGGGACATCCACCTTGTTGAACTGAAATTCTGCCCTGACACAAATCCTTTCATCACTTTTGAACGTGCAGCAACTCAACATTCTCACACCACAACTAGACTTAAAACCCGCAGCTCAAGGAATCCAAACATGAATAACAAAGTGACCCTGCACATCATCTTAGTTGGGGTGGCTGGCACCATTTACAATGAGTATACAATCACACCTCTTATGAATCTGGGCCTTACCAAACAAAAAGCTAAATCACTAGCATCCAAGCTTAGGGACCGTGCCATTCAAAGATTAACCACTATCACTAACACTAGACACGCTCTTGGTTTTCACCGGGGCTTCTGGGGGGGTTCTGCTGGGCGCGCGGCGGCGGAGGACGGGAGAAGGAGAGTCCGGGCGTCCAGGAGCATGGCGAGCAACCCTCCGGATCCCCATTAGATCTGTTTCTGGCTCTCTCCTAGGCTAGCTGTGTCTAGTGTAGGTTTAAAGGGCCTTCTGGTGAGGCCTCTGGCTTTCCAATTAGGGGACCTTCCCTTAATGCACGCGGCCTTTGGCCTGCGTAGACTCTTCTTTTTTCTTTTCTTTCACCAAAGCACCCAATTTGGTGCAGTGGGTGGTCAGGTATGGAGTTTGGTGGTGAAAACTAGGGTTCATGCCGCGCCTGGTTGGGCACGGTCTCCCCAAATGGCAGGTTTCAAACATCAGCGCTACGGAAAGGCTACAAGAGGAAACTAAGTTTCAAATCTGCCAGTTGGGGAGAACCTACGCAGGGAGCTTCCAAAAAACACCTAATTTTGGGCCTCAGATAGTCCCCTCTAGTGTTTTACAGTTGTATGTCGTCTGCAGCACAGCACATGTGCATGGTGTGAACAGGAAGAATGTGAAGTGGGCTGTGCGCGGTAGGGCTGCCCTATCTCTTGGAGAGGTAGGAATTGTTTAAGGACGGCTGTAAGTGTGCCATAGAACAGAATCCTGGAGCAAAGAGGCCAGGGAGTATAACGATTAGAGATTTGTGTGTAGTGGTTGCACAGGACTTGAGGGTTGCATAGCACAAGCCAATCATTCCTTCTTCATGTTCCATGCTATTAAAGAACTTGCTTACTAGGGAAATATAGTAGTGTAGGGCCTTTGCTGAAAGCAGGTATAAACTTCGAATTTTGAAGAGGCTTTCCCTATCTATCTGCAAGCGAAGGAAAAAAATACCGTACCAACCTCCACCACTGCAAACACCGAAGCACACAACCCAATCTCTCGACTTGCTAACAAGGAGATCAGCAACTCCTTCTGGCAAAATCCAAAGATTACTTTGAAACAGCAAATAAATATAATGAAGTACCGAACAGATACACTGTACACACAAAGATATGCCTCCACTTTCAACTTTTCTTCCAGTTCTGGAAGATGCCCCCTTTGCGATGATGTGGACCACATTAATCACATACTCCTCAGGTGTACAAACTCAACAATGAGCGGGATGCACACCAACAGACACCACGAAGCCCTTAGTCTCTGTGTGAAAGCCCTCAATAAAGGCCGGTATGGCTCATCCCTTATTGGCATGGATGGCTGCAGTATTGAGAGACTCCTGGATCAGGGCATGCAAGTCCCTGGAAACATCTCAAGAGCTATTTTAAACTGGGTTTTCCCTAATGGTACTGGCTCCCCTGCCCGGCAACAAAGCCACCCTGATGCTCTCTTTGTGCGCCCTATTCCAGGCAGACAAGCTCACCTTGATCCCTATAAGATCCCTCCTCAGGACAGGGACATCCACCTTGTTGAACTGAAATTCTGCCCTGACACAAATCCTTTCATCACTCTTGAACGTGCAGCAACTCAACATTCCCACACAATAGCTAGACTTAAAACCCGCAGCTCAAGGATTCTAAACAGGAATAACAAAGTGACTCTGCACATCATCTTAATTGGGGTGGCTGGCACCATTTACAATGAGTGTACAATCACACCTCTTATGAATCTGGGCCTTACCAAACAAAAAGCTAAATCACTAGCATCCAAGCTTAGGGACCATGCCATTCAAAGAGTAACCACTATCATTAACACTAGACACGCTCTTGGTTTTCACGGGGGCTTCTGGGGGGGTTCTGCTGGGCGCGCGGCGGCGGAGGACGGGAGAAGGAGAGTCCGAGCGTCCAGGAGCATGGCGAGCAACCCTCCAGATCCCCATTAGATCTGTTTCTGGCTCTCTCCTAGGCTAGCTGTGTCTAGTGTAGGTTTAGAGGGCCTTCTGGTGTTACGTGGTAGCACTCTCTGTTATAGTGGTGTATACTAAGGGATGAGATCACAGGACCGGGTATGCCGGGTTCGACTCCCGGAGACACTTCTAATAATTAGGATATACATATTCACCACCCTTGTGTCTTACTGTGGTCTCATTAGTAGGCAACTTGTTAAGGAACACTGCGCTAGTTAAGACTTCGTAACATTGGTAGCGAAGCCTGGTGAGGCCTCTGGCTTTCCAATTAGGGGACCTTCCCTTAATGCACGCGGCCTTTCGCCTGCGTAGACTTTTCTTTTCTTTTTCTTTTCTTTTTTTTGCAAGCGAAATATGGCGCTCAGTCCTTTTGTTTGAGATGACAGGATATTAGCAGCCTGAGACATACGGAGCCCTAATCTTTCTGCATTAAGACTTTTCTTCATTTTGGTTTTCCCCCAGTTCCTCCACAACTTGCCTTTGATTTACACTATCTTTTTCAGCACAGTTTCGCATATTATCTCTGTCATGGTTCCCTCCAACACTCTCGGGCACGACCCAGGGAGGGGCAGCTTCAAGATAGCTGTGAGCGCCAAGTTCAGCCCCTATCCTGCTCCAGCCTGAGCTGAGTTTGGTTAGATGCTCTATCCTGGTTCTTATTGTAGACAACTCCCAATGGTGGCATGTATCCCATCCTCTGCAGGTAGGTTGTGTTTTGCTCTCAGCAGGCTCACAGGTGCTCCAAATTGAGGCCGCGCTTCCTCAAAGGGCGCAAATATTTGGATGCACAACAGCCATCACGATGATGACTCGATCAAATCAGGAAAACCATTGTCAGACTTGCAAAGAGAATTCCCTGGGGAGCAACTGGAGGGCGAGGCAAGCATCGGGCACAACATGAGATGGAAAGCTTAGCCGCATGAATTGCACCGTATTTTATGGAACGCCTCATTCCGTGGCGCACCTTGTCGAGCGGAGATAAAGATAAAGGCATCAAGTCACATCTAGCTCCAACCGAGTCATGGCATTAATTAAAACATTGGATTAACGTTCCCTTTGCTGTGGCGTGGAGAAATGGCGCAGCAAGCAAACAGTTCAACAGCTACTGAGCAGGTAACTATGCAATTGCCCCCAAGAGCAGGTGTTCTGCCCACATTAATATTTGCTCTGCATGGCGCTAAGCCATGGATGTTGTTGAGCATCCTTGATGCAACTTGCTGCGCGTTGCATGGCACCTCTTCATATGCAGATGCAGATTTTCAGCAATCCAGCAAAAAAATGTGTGCATGGGAAAAAAGACTTCAGTGTTGCAAATGTGGGAGAATTTTCGTCTACTTTGTAAACATAGCATGCCAGTTCTGGGGATGTTTGCGTGCAACAACGTGGACCTTGAGAGTAGTGCGCCCAGCCTCGGGGTTGATGGGGCAAAATCCATTTTATGCTCCCTCTTTACTTATGCATAGCAAAGTTCTGACTCATCATGGCCTCCCCACCATGTTTCCTGCATGTTTACATGCATGATACAGGATGATTTCGCAGAAGCAAACGATGAATTCGCCTCTTGCTACTCTGGATTTAGCCGAATGAACTCAGTCACACATGAAGAACCATCAACCGGGGGATTCGGCAAGGAAGCGCCATCAAATCCTGACCAGGTGTGGTTTTGCAATGCTGCACTCTATCACCTGAACAAGTGGAGCAACAGAGTGCAGCCCACAGAGGGAACCCCTTCTGAACTTGCGTTTGAAGCATCTCCGCTTTTTCTTTATGCAACTTCAACGATGCACCAAAGTCTGCCAGATCGTTGTGCCTAGTGATTTACAACAATTGCCGGTGTCTTGACTTCCATCCAGGTCAAAGTGAAGCTGGAGCAACAAACGCCACCGCAGCAACAGCAGCAGCAGCAACAACAACAAGGGGGGTCGCGGTCTCAGGGAGGAACCAGAAAAGCACCACCACCGAAGCCTGAATGGGAGAGGAACCTTGAAAAGTGCTGTATAATTCAGTAAGATGTTGCTTTCGTCATTGTGTCCCTTTGAATCTGCAAATACCCGGTTGTATCATGAGTTGGTCATAAATAATCCAAGAACCTGGAATGCAATGTTCGCAATGCCATGTGCGTGAATTCAATAGAGGGGTCACATCCCTTTAGTTTTCCAAAAACTTAAAATAAATGAGTAGTCCTCTTGAGCTTACTGGACAGGGCCTGCCTGACAGTCGTGTCGTAGGTCCCATGGTGGAGGCCAACTTGCTGGTGTAGACTTCTGTGCCACCTCTTCCTCTTGGTCTGTTTGGTGGGGCCCTGCCTTTCAGGTCAGGTGACCTTTCCTTAATACACGCGGCCAGACTTGGCAAGCGTAGTCTTTCTTTCTTTTCTTTTCGTTCTCCGGACCACAGAAAAGGGGTGGAGCCGGCACTTCCCTTGCATGCGTTGCATCTTATGATGTTTGCACCTCAACTATAAGCTCATTTAAAATGGGCTATGCTGGGGTGCTGCGCCCCCCTGCACCCTTCTGCTCCTGTTCTTCATCAGCACCATTGGAGCATTTCACCACCATGCAGGGGTCCTGGAAGAATCCCTGTGTGCAAGTGCAGATAGGCATGCAGATTGTGAGGGTTTGACCCTCAAGTGCATGATCAAATGCTTTTGCTCCACCCAGCTTCAACAGCCCAAAATGGAACCACGTTTCCATGAGAGTGCCTCCTGTGACGATGTCCATCAAAGCCCACGCCTCCACTGCCATACCCACTTTATTGCAAGAGAAGTTATCTTGGATAGCAGGCAATTTTATCACTCCCATCAATGGCACAACAAGGAAAAATAAAAGTCCGCCAAGTCAGAATGCTTCATCTTGATGAGAGCATCAGCTTGCCAGGTTGGCTTGACCGAATACCTGAAGGCAGCTTTGGAATCAGCGAAAAACTAGCTTTCTGATGGTGTAGTTCAACACCACCAGAAGTTCTTGTGCCCTTAGGTGGCCCGGATGGCTCATAGTTTTTCCCTTTCAGAGTCAACAACCGTTGACCGCCCCAAAAATCAGGTAACTACGCTGGGGCTCAGCCCAAAAGTTTATGCTTGTGATATTAGGTTACAAGTTACAGGAAAAAAGGCCTCCAGTGAGCACGGTTGACTGCTAGCCTGCTCGTAAAAAAGCAATAATTCATGTAGAAAAGGAAAAAGCTTGTTATTGTTTTGATTTAAGAAAGAAGAGATGTGATAAGACTGTACATGGTGAATGCCAGGCACGTAGGGAGCCATACTATTGGACGAGTGAGATAAAGAGAGGAGAGGACCAGAAAATAAGGAAGCGTATTTAAGCCAAAGAGGACAAACTTGGGGGTGAGTGCATTTGAAAAGAACGTGTTGTTCATCCTGCACATCATCTTGGGCATGCTCATGGGCATGCTCAACTTTCAAGGTATGGACGCGAAGGCGAAATCGAGCCACACTGCGGACAATGTGTTTGGGTAAATCCAAGTAGAAATGTTTGGGCAGAATATAAGGAGAATATGTAGCGTGTGCAGGCTTGGTTGGGAGAGCACACCAGTGATGATAATTAAT
Organism: Dunaliella primolecta; assembly: GCA_914767535.2. Taxonomy (NCBI): domain Eukaryota; kingdom Viridiplantae; phylum Chlorophyta; class Chlorophyceae; order Chlamydomonadales; family Dunaliellaceae; genus Dunaliella; species Dunaliella primolecta. The sequence continues at coordinate 7,503,241 of OU611754.1, read as the reverse complement.
TTTTTTGCTGTTTGCGTCTCGTGGGTTGTAACCAGAAAGTTGTCTCCGATATGCGAGATGGCGAGACCTGAGATCCCCTACAAGCTGACTCAAGTCCAAAGGGTCAGCAGAGCGTATCCGTTGCTGAAAATGATGGGCATGATGTCGGCCATTCATGGCAGACAATAGATGGGATGTCCAGCAGGAGGAATTCCTGGGGCTGAGGGAGATGTCCGCATGAATAACCTTGTGGAGTAGAGCGCTGTTGCAATGCATGAGAGAATTATAAAAACATGCACAAGCTCTGAACCAGTTGAACTGAAAGGTTCGATTCCACACTCACGGAGGACACTCCAGGAAGGAGTTGATGTTCGTACACCCAACACGGATCTCAAGAATCTCAGAGTTCTGGATGCAATTATCCATCTCTGTACCCTCTTGAAGATATGCAGTGGCTCAGATCTGACTTTTATACATTCCTGCTGGTGTGACATACCATCAAAAGTAAAAGTATGAAAAGAAAAAACTACGTAGGCAGAGAAAACTCTCCCTACATCAATTAAGGAAAGAGAGACACATTGGCTCAAAGAGCCGTGAGTCTCTCTCACCAGAAGATGAGAGGGGAGTTAATGTGGATCAGGTGGGTTTCTGGCAGCACGCTGCTCCAGGGCAAAAGTATGCCTCACTTCTTGAGCACAACTTCTCTTTTCTACACCTCCACGTCTCCCACAGGATGCCCTGTCTAGGCACCATTCACCATGTGAATTCCCAGGATATCAATATTTTTCTAAACTAGGATAACAACAAACTTCTTTTTTTTCTTCATGGCCTCATGTGTATTATTGAACAGGCTAGCAGTCAAACGTCTTGACTGAGGCCTTCTTCCCTTGTAACCCTTGTATGACATACGTCTTGAAGAGCCATAAGTAGGCATGTAAGCGGTGTGTAATCTGGTATTGGTGGGCAAAAGTACGCACGCGAGCCATACCTGCCAGGCAGGGTTTGAGAGCTTCCTCAACAGCATTGTGCAGATTAATGTGTTTGTCAAACTGCATCCCCAAATAGCGGAAGGTACTTAAGTAAAGCAAAACCTCACCATCATAAAAAAGGGGAGGCAAGTTATTGGTCTTGGAGTTAAAACAGACGATAATTAAGTTTTTAGTAGTGATTGTCAGGAACACGGGCATAAGCCTTGAGACGGTTAAGCATGGCCTGAAGATTGTTTGGCGAGTTGGAGGTTAAGCGTAAGTCATCAGCGCATAGAAGGTTTAGATACATGGGAATTAGGTGTGCCAGTGCAAGCTCCTTCAATCCCCTCAAAAACCTCATTGATGTCATCAAGGTAAATGGAGAAAAGCAACGGAGAAATGGGATAGCCCCGTTTAACACCATAGGTGGGCCTGGCATATGCTTGCTTATCCCCATCAACCAGAATGTAGTTGTCATTGTGATACATATTTTGAGAATATAGAGTAAGTGAAGAGGAAGCTGACACTGGTGTAGATTGCCACAGCTTGTCACAAGAGGTGGAGTCGTAGGCCTGTTGGAAATCAATGAATGCTGAATACAGGCGTGACGAGCCATGTGGTTTGCAGATTTGTGCAGCATGTTTGAGATGTCTCAAAACAAAAAGTGGATGTAAAGTGCTGCGCCCAGGGAAGAACCCAAATTGACAATCAGGAACTTTGTTGTTTAAGGCACACCAGTCCTGTAATAAAGTGCGCAGGACATTAGCATAAAGGCGGTAGAAGGTTCCGCTTACTGCAAGCATACAATAATTGCCAGCATCGGTAATAGAGCCTTTTCAATACAAGGGTGTGACTTTGGCAATTTTCCACTCTTGTGGGATAACAGCTCGTTGCATGAGAGTATAAAAAAGTTGGGAAACACATGGCATCAGCACATTGATAAAATGGAAACCCCTGCCATCCTCTCTTCGCACCACTGGCAGTTTGCATGCATACTTCAGAAAAGATGGAAGAACAGTATCAAATCTAGGGGAAGAGGTGAAATTGACACAAGAAATGTGTTAGGCCACAATTTCATTCAGCTGACACGCGTCTGGAAGATGGAAAGGCTGGAAATGAGGGAAAGCAGACTGCGTGTGGTTGCGGCCAAGAGGAACTGCAAGATCTCTCCCAGATAAAGTTCGTGACCACTTCACGGCAGATCTGTCAGCACGCTGTCTAAAAGCAGCATTGGTGGTCTTGCCAAGCAGCAGCAGAAAATTGGAGTAACATGTTTGACCGCAGATTTTATAATAAAAATAAGGACAGAGGGATCCTTCTTATACAGCTTGTCTAAGAAGGTAGCTGTACGCGCCTGTGTGTATCTGCACTTGGCCCGCTGGGCACATGCTTTGTACTGTCGTTGAAGTTGCTGACAAGCATTCCATGCCACCCCTGTTTTGGCTGCAATGACAAAAATCCGTTTTTTCTGGGAGCGCTCACTCAGCATCGAACCATGAGGGTTTTCTGGATGATGCCCAGACGGCACAGAGTAGTTCAGAGGTCTAGTCGTGCCAACATTTGGGTGACACGCGGTCCGCATGATCCATTATTTAAGGGTGGTGTATGCCTGATCACAGTCATGAGCCTGAAGTTGTTGACAGAAGTTGTGATGCACCTCTTGATTGTTTTCAAAAACTTCTGGAAAATGTCAGCTCTGTCAGGGTGCCAATGTAAAATATATTCATCTGACTGGCCAGGAAAAAGAAAATTGGCAAGTTAACCAGGGACCATGCGAGTGTCAATGTGTGAAGTAGACTTGTTAGAAACATCAAGAAACACTGCCATTGCGGCATGGTCTGTACCAGCAGGAAAAGTGATATTTGCATGGCATAAAAAGGAAAAGATCTCACTGCTCATAACTAAAGAGTCTTAAAAAATTGGTCTGGCCTGCTAAAATGGTTCCTACCATAGCAAGTAAGACTGGGCTGACCATAGTCACCTTCAATGTGTCCTGTGGTAATAATCAGCTTGTCGTTGGATGCTAAGTCAATCAGGCGTGTTCCAGCCCTATTCATATGTGGGCAGCAAGAGCGCCTCTTTTCAATTAACTGGGGATGTGTGGGTGGAACATCATAGTTTATGCCCGTTACTTCCTTTTTGTGTGCTATATGGGCATTGAAACCTCCTCCCAATAAAACATGGGTAGTGACAGCCTGAGTGTACACGCATGAAAACATTCCCCAAGGGTGTGAAACCCTCCTGATCCCCATTGACTTCTTTCTTTTGTTTCTCTTGGTGAAGGGGATACACGGTGCCTTGGCACTAGGTATCCTCTTCTCCTTAATTGATGTGGGGAGTGTTTTCACTGCCTGCGTAGTTTTTTTCCTTTTCTTCCTTGAAAACAATTGTCAATCTGCTTTCCAGATGTAGAGCTGCTTTGAGGGTTCACATAAGCCGCGCAGATCAGAACATCATGATGGAGTGAAAATAATTGTTTGTAAGAAAAGAAAAGAAAAGAAAAGTCTACGCAAGCCAGGTCCAGCTGCGTGCATCAAGGAAAGGTCCCCTAACTAGCAAGCTAGCTAGGGCCTCACCGAGGAGGTTCGCAGGCCCAGCCTTAACCAAGCTCAGCTAGGCTATGAACCGATGGGGAATAACTAATGAGGGTCAGGCAGGTTGCTGTCAGCCATGCGTCTGCGGGCGTAGACTCTCCTCCTCCTGCTCTGAACTACCTCGCCCCCAGTGATGCCCCTGCCAGAAGAACCCTGCATTGCAGGGCCAGCAAGTATAATGAGTGCCTGGTGTTTATAATTTGTTAATATAATTTGTTAATGATTGGAGTGCATGGCAACTTAATTGAGAGGCTAATTTTTCTGCATTATGTCTGGTAAGACCCAGCTCAACCAGGGGAGTGATGGTGTAGTCATCATAGATAGTACCTGCTACACCAAGTAAAATGGTGTGCAAGGTCACCTTATTATTATATAAATAATAAAATAATAATAATTATATGTATTGGGCTTCTGAGACTACAGGTGCGAAGTCTGGAAATGGTACCAGCATGCTGGTCAGCAGCTGTTCGTAGGCTGGGTAAGGGGTTATTTGTCTGCTCTGGCCCAAACAGTTTGCAATGATTCTGGAATGTAAAATAGCGACAGGAAGTCCTGTACAAACTTTGTAGCAACAACTGCCACTCCATAGCCTTTCTGTCCATCACGTCCTTGGGGTAAAGGGGTCTGTCCTATAAGATAGTGGCGGGGCAAAAAATCCAGGAGCCTTTGTATATTGCTTGTGCGTATTTCAGACAATAAAACGATATGATGACAAGTTACAACATGTAGTAGTTCCTCAAGCTCAATGGAATGTTCATCAGTGGGAATTCCATCGCAATTAAAAGTCAAAATGAAAACCTGAGACTGGAGGCCTGTTCCTCAAGTACATGAGCTCCCACTAGTATGCTTTTTGCGTGCAGTCTCGAGCTCAGCCTCTCTGACCCTGCTGTATCATACAGCAGATGATCTTGTGCATATGATATTAGGCATACCCTAGAGCTGACTTGCTCTTCCCTTGTGTGTGGGTTGTCTGCAAGGTCTACCATGGTGAATGTGTGTGTGCAAGTTATTGTTTACCCTTGTATTATCACTTATTGCAAGGGAGACAGTTAATACAAGGGTTTCAAGGAAAAAAGGCCTACGCATTGTAAGGTAGAAATAAATGCTATTATGATTGTTTCAGCTGCTTGTACCAGGAGAACAGCTGCAAAATGTGTCTTTCATTCTGCAGGGGCACCTTTCTTGCGCAAACGCCCAGAGCTGGAAACCCATGCACCAAAGAGCTGTGCTGCACTCCAGCATTTGGAAAGGAAAAGATTTTTGAGGGCAGCCTAGCTGTAGGAATAAATGCACTTGTAGCTAAACATCCTAGGCTGAGTGCGTCAAAAAGGAGTAGCTTTGCATCAATTTCTGAGTTGTTGAAATGCTGAAGAAGAAAAAAATATCATGTATGATTTAGGCAGTGAAGAGGAAAGGAAAGGATAGGGAAGGAAAGGGATACATTGCTGTACCTGCATATCAGGGTAGCTTAGCTGAAGCATAAAAAGAGATGCCTGCAACCAAACCAGACCTAAGCTTTTAAAACCGGTGAAAAAGAAAAGCTTGAAGTCCAAAACTGGTCCTGTGTTCAAGTTGCTAAAAAACAGAGATATATAGGAAGTGTAGAAGTGGCTCAAACTGTTTCTAGATCAACCATGCCACATTCATGTACAGCTCCATGCTTATCAGGATAGAAAGAAAGAAAATAAAGAAAAAGAAAAACTATGTAGGCAGAGGAAACTCTCCCTACATCAATTAAGGAAGAGGAGACACATTGGCTCAGAAGAGCCGTGAGTCTCCTCCACCACAAAGCTACAAAAAGAAAAAGCCAATAGGGATCTGGAGGGTTATTGGAAGCACCCGGCTCCAGAACCTGGCTGTGAGAAGGATCATTTTCCATAGCACGTCTAGTGGTAACAAGCTTATGGGCATACTGAACCGAATGGGCATGGAGTTTTTGAGCAAGTTTATGGGCCCGTTGATGGTCCAGTCCAAGTTTTTTAAACTGGTTTAAGGTATGATCAGTGTAGCAGGTCCCACCAACACCCAGAAGGATAGTGTGGAGAGTCACAACTTTAGCACTTATGAGTTTGCTGAGGCCTGTATGCTGCCGCTGTGCCGCCTCTAACTGTTGTCCAGGCCTCATGTCTTCACAGTACTTAATTTCAATCAAGTGCATGTGCCGCTGCTTTACATGAAGTTCGTGGGGCTGTCTCTCGCGGTTGGCTCGTGTGGTTCTCTGTGTTGGGTTGTGTCTGCTGCGTAACACATGGTGTGAGCGGGTGGAAGAAGGAGAAGAAGGAGTGGATTTGGCTTTATAGGGAGTAATCAGTATAGCATCAGGACGGCTGGAGGTGAGTCTAGATCTCTTAGAAAAATTACGAGGAAAGAGGTAAGGGGGTATAATCCTGTTTGAAGCATGTCAGGGATTTGAAGGTTGTGCTGCGCCAACCTATCACCACTTCTTATGTACATGTTAACCAAGCCTGCTCCCCAAGGGCTTTTGCTAAGAGCTTCAGTGATCATCCTTCCAGCAATATTGTGGCGCTCAGTTTTCATGCTGGAGATGATATGGTTTTGGCAGCCTGAAAACATGTGGAGTGTGCTGTCTAATTGATGACAGCCTGGGAGAGGGCATAATGGGTTGGTGGACCTTTTGAAGCGCACTGCATGTTTTTGGTTATAGAGGGTGCCCGTGCGATATTGTAAGATGGTGCGCTTCATAGGTGAGGATGTACAAGGCATGTTTCTAAAGGCATTGCTGATTTTCTTGTTAACATGAGGTGATAAGCTCTCTTAGTAAGATTAGTATCCTGTTTTGGGGTTGGCATATCCAAGTCTGGTTTGTATGCATGTGAAACTTGAAAGCATTTTGAAGATTGGGGAGGTAGGCGATTTTAGGATTGGGTGCAGGAGCTGTGGATGTGCCAGCCTTGTGTTTTTTTTTCCTCCGAGGAGTCCTTGGCCTGCCTTGGCTAACCAAAATAAATGAGAAAAGGATTTCCGCCGGGGATAGCAATGAAGTACCGTGTTCAGCAACCAGAGGATTGACAGACGTATGTGTAGCTCCAACAAAGCATACATGTGCGCACACCCCAAACTCATAGTGTTAGCCCCACGACTTGCAACAATTATCAGCCATGTTTAGCTTCCGAAGTGCTGTACTGTATGGCCCCGCACCCTTCTGGACTCAAGGCAGTGAATACACTCCCTGCATTGCTCAAGGAGAAGAGAGCACCAAGGGCTCAGGCCCCGTATATACGTCTCAAAGAGGAGAAAGAACAGAAAAAAGTCAATAGGTTAAGTTAGGTTACATGGGGGTTTTGGCCTTCAGCTAGGTGGTTTGACTACTCAGCCTGCTGGTCTCTGCCAGCCAAACAAAAAACGTCCATGACGTCAGGAATGAAGTGATACAACTGATTTGAGTCTTGCCTCAGAAAGGAGAGACGTTGTTGATTTGAGAAAAAAGCTCAGATGTGTGTGATGCTGATGCCTTGGCAGAACACGGGGAGCACACAAAAAATTGGCTAAATATCATCACTAGATGGCACTTCCTTTGAAACTCAAATCTGTTAATGGCCGCCACCCTTTTCTGCCCCTTGTCATGCAAGATCAGCGTCAGTCACATCTTATTGTTTTGGGGAAGCATACCACTAGGTATTTGCATCTTGATTTAGGCAAGCACAAGCTGAAAAACATAGCACGCTTTTGTTTACATGCTCACACCTTGAAAATTGAGACATCACTGTGGCAGGAGCACACATCTGCATGTGATCATCATCATGTGATATTCTATGATAGATGTGACCAAGGAGGACTCCAAGATGTAAAGCATGCCATGTTCCTTTGTTCTTGCAATCCTGTTTGTTATCTTTGAAGAACTTATGCATAGTTATTCAATAAAAGTTTTCTGACTTCCCCTCTCACATAATTTCTCTGGATGATTCAGGCGCTTCTTTTTATTCTTAAGCTGCTGAATTGTGAGCCCATTGATCTTAGTCGTTTTGTTGTAGATCTCAGGACCAGGCATCTACATTATTGGGAGCCTTTTTCCAACACACACCCTAGAGAGCGCAACAGTAAACGCTTGACCTATCACCAGTGGTGCGCTCCTCCTACTAAAAGAGCCTTGGTTATGCATTCTCCTTATAGTCTCCCCAAATACATGTTCCTTGACCTCCCCCACGATGTCATTCGCAGCGTGGCTCGGTTTAGACTCCGCATTCATACCCTTCGCTATGAGACAGCAACTTGGAATCACAGCTCTTCCCCAAACTGTGACCTTTGTGAGGCTGATGATGATGTCCAGGATGAACAACATGTCCTCTTCCATTGCACACATCCCCAGATGGTCTCTCTCTGCAGGAAATATGCTCTCTTGTTCTCACAGGTAGAATCTCGTGATGTGTCTGCTTTTTTGAACCAGAACAACAACAAACTTCCTTATTTCCTTCATGAATTGATTGCCTTTTATGAGCAGGCTAGCAGTCACACTTCTTGACTGAAGGCCTTATCCGTGTAAACCTTGTAAACATTTTTATTCTTAACTTGAGATGGCTTGAAGCTAGCTCTGAGGATGTTTCTCATTTCTTGCAGAAGCAAACTAATGAGACTAAAAGAAAGAAGAAGAAAAGTCTACGCCAGCCAAATGAGACTTATTGTTTTATTTCCGAACTCATGGATATATTTTGTGCGGTTGGAACAGTTGAGCAGGCCGAGCAGCCAAAATACCTGGCTGAAGGTCAAACCTCACTGTAACCGTTTAACCATTCAAGCTAGCTCTGAGGATGTTTCTCATTTCTTGCAGAAGCAAACTAATGAGACTTTTCATGTTATCATAACCTGCTTGTCAGGAAGAGATATGGCTGTGCCTTTAGGTAGGAACCACGCACCCCCAGAGGTGCTCTTGAGACAAGGTGCTGAATCTGGGTGGGTTCCTCAACCTGACTGCTTGGAGACTCCTAGTACAACAGTTTTGGAAGGAATGGTCGGGTCCCACATCAAGAAATTAAATGCGAGTGCTTCATCTGGATTAGACGGTATTCCTATACCCTTCCTTAAACATGCCTGTTTGCCCATTGAGCGTGGTCGGAGAGTGGATCATGTTAACGTGCTGGTGCCTCTGATAGCACGCATGTTCAGGGTTTTTCTGAGTAAAGCTAGGATCCCTGCATGTTGGAAAGTGGCAAAACTGAGTCCCCTTCACAAGAAGGGAGCTTTATCAAATCCTGGGAACTACAGGATGATTGCTGTCAGTGGGGTGATGTACCGTATTTATGCCAACGTGCTAAAAGACTTGGTGACGGATTGGTGTATCCAAAAAAATAAGGTCCCAGACACCCAATTTGGTTTTTACCCCGGTAGGAGCACTCTGCATCCACTCTTCATCCTGAGGCACTTAAGACATGCTGCAAGAAAGCTCAAGCCACGGCAATCACCTAGGCTGCATGCTGCCTTCATTGACTTCTCTCAAGCCTACGACACTGTGCCCCGTTTGCAACTTTGGGACCATCTACAACGCATTGCCATGCCTGCATTACTTCTCCAGGCAATTAAGGAAATGTACCAGGATGATGAATATATTCTGATGGATGGGGATAAAAGGGCAAGTGTGCGTCCAACAAATGGAGTCAAGCAAGGTTGTCCCTTGTCCCCTCTCCTGTTTTCTCTATACATCAATGATATGGGCAGAGATATTAGTGAAGGTATTAGAGGTGCTGTGACAGGGGATGGAGTGAATGGCGTTTCATACATGCTATATGCAGACGACTTGAGTTTAACTACCAATGACCCAGGTGAAATGCAAGTTATGCTGAATAGATTACGAGCTTATGCAATGAGAAAGGGGCTGACTGTCAATACATCAAAGTCAGAGGTCATGCATTTTAATAGTAGGTCGTGTTCTTCTCTGCCTACTTTCATGTATGGAGACGTGGCTCTTCCAGAGAAAGAGCAGTTTAGATACCTCGGTATGCTTGTGGACAAGCACATGAATCTGAAGGTGGCTGAGGAGCATGCAGTGCGACCTTACATGGTTGCCCAGCGAAGGATCAAGGAATTTGTGCATGAACATGATCTAAAGAATAGGCCGCATGCTCTGATTTGGCTCTCTAAGGTGTATGGCATTCCGGCTGGGATGTACGCGTGCCAAGTGTGGGGTACAGAGTACTTACGAGAAGGCAGTGAATTCAAAAGCCATTTGCAAAAAAGCAACTATGCTCTCTAAGGCGTTTTCTAGGTGTGAAAAGTACTGCCACGAACTGGCCAGTATTGAGAGAGTGTGGTCAAGAGCCCTTACAGTTTTATTGGTTTAGGGCTACTGTTAAAATTTTCAACAATATGCTCAATTCTAACAGTAAAACATTATGCCAAGTGCTGAAGGCAGATTTACACCTTGCTGATATGGATGAGTCTTGTTGGTCTGCTCATGTATCTAAGTCATTTAATGGCATGCGCAATGAGGAGGTGTTTAAACGGAAATTACTGAGTGCTTCCAAGATACCCATGCAGGATTTTTTAGGGGATTTGAGGTACAGACAGCAGAAGGTTTGGAGGGAAGCAGACGCCCTAAGTCCCCGAGAGGTGAACAGAAAAGCAGTGACTTACCATCATTGGTGTGGGAAACCTTTGAATCAAACAGCACGCACACCCTTCTGTATCCCATCATATTTATCTAAGGATCTGGATAAAGGAGTCATGAGGAATGTGAGTAGGTTTAGGCTTCGTGCCCACTGCTTGAAGGTCGAGTCCTGTAAATGGTTGGGTGGTTCAAATATTTGTGATAAGTGTGGATGTGCTGAAGTCCAGGACGAGAAACATGTTCTTTTCTACTGCAATTGCTATGAGTTGTGTGAGCTGCGCAGAAAATACAAGGACCTGTTCATTGATATTTTTAAACCGTTACACACTTTTGCCCAGCTTCCAAACACTGATTTTGTTCCTTTCTTGGCGAGCTTTCACGTCGTGACTAATCTTGAGGTCAATGTTTTTCTAAATCAAGACTCGCACAGATTTTCAAAATTTTTGTCTGAACTGGTTTCAATTTTTGATGCTGGATGAGAATGTATCACCAGCAGCCGATCAGCCAGATTTTCGGGCTGTAGGCCAACCCCTTGTAACCCTTAACCCTTTCATGTTATCTCCGACCTCAGGCTCATGGGTATTTTTTGTGTGGCTGGAACAGTTGAGCAGGCCGAGCAGCCAAACTACCTGGCTGAAGGTAAAATCCCATTGTAACCTCGTAACCTACTAGGTTACTAGCACTAGTAGTGCTCTCAAAACAAAATTGCGCTATTCCATTCATTATCGTCAAGCAACTTTACCAATTTTTTTCATGGTTTTCTTTTCCCTTTGCAGAGGAGCATCAAGGTGGAACACATGTTTTCTTAAAGTGAAGACAAAAGAATATAAGGTGACATGCATGAGGCCTGTAGCAAGCTGCCTGCACTGTTGCACCCTCACCAAAAAGAGAACCCTGAAAAAAGGACCCTGGATTCAGAAACGCAGTCGAGGTCAGATCAAACCTGATGATGCGCCACAAGTCTCAAGAGCAGTAGAAAATTAATACACCTACACCACTTTGCATGCATGGAAGCTGTGCACAAACAGCAGACAGTGGTCACAGTAGACAATGAAGAGCAAGTGACCAGTGCAGACTTTTGACTTTCCAACCGCTTAAAAACAGAACTGCTGTGCTCCAGTCACACTACTTAATTCTGCAACGTCTCAAGAGCAATAGAAGGAAAGATTCCTACACCACTTTACATGCATGGTAGCTGTCCACAAAAAGCAAACAGTGGTCACAGTAAACAATGAAGAGCAAGTGACTAGTGCAGGCTTTTGACTTTCCGACCGTCTAAAAACAGAACTGCATAGCTCCGGTCACACTACCTAATTCTGCAACGTGACATATGCTCAATCCTGGAGCCACCCATCATTTTCATGATGATGACACAAGCTACTTCTGGATCTACGGTTGCTTGTAGGGAGGTCTTATCGCAAACAGCTCACTACTGCATCGAGGCAACGTCCTCGAAGCAGCTTATTGGTGCGCCCTTGCTTGCGTGCACGCCAAAAAGCAGCACAACTCAGTGACCTTGGTAGAGGTAAAACAACAAAAGGTTTCCAATCCTTTTTTTCACCATCTTTAGGTCACAGGACAAAACCAAGCTCGTACATGTTCACCTCGTCCAAAAACCCTGAGGCATGCCACAGCAGCTCCCTCTGCAGCGACCGATCATGCCTCTTGCACCAACCAGGCCTGATGCATAAATCAGGCCTTATGCACATGATGTGCGCACCCGTGCTGCTCAGTTTGTTTCGACCAAGTCCTGAACATGGAACAAGACAACACCATGCTGCTCAACTCGTTTGTTTGTCCTGGCAATGGAGGAAGGCAGGCAGTTTCTTTGTCTTCCTGCTCAGTTTGCTTTGTTAGCTCTGGTGATGGAACGAGGCCATCATGCTGCTCAGTTGGATTGGACCATGCCCTGGTCATGGAACGAGGCCACCATGCTGGGGCGGCGGTCAATTTGCGCCAGGTCCAGCTGCGCCTGCACAATGTTGATGGCCTGACGGAGCACAACCTCTGGATAGGCCTGGCTCACGCGCTGCTCATGCTGTAAGCTGTCCAGGCAGCGCAGCAGCAGCGCCCGCACCTGCGAGGCGAGCATCCATTTATATAAGTTCATAAGTGAGAGCAGTGAGCTATCCAGGCAGCATGGTGGTCAGGGGGAATACATTTGTTGGTAAAGTACATGTTCACAGCACACATAGGGTTACAAAGCAGAGTGATATCTCTGCTGAAATTCACCGTAGGAGTGCCTGCAAAAGGAGCTCATACCATATGCTCAGTGGGCATGAATTGTATCAATCGTGACCCCATGACCCCCGTGGCCTTTACAAGTCCATTGACCCTTAGCATGTGCAAGAGCATCGACCAAGAGACGATGCAGATGGGGCTGGTTCATTACAGAAGCAATTGCATCTGTCTTGCTTTTGATATTGAGATGGTCTTGAGACCTGCATCCCTTCACAAGCCCAGCGGTTCATCAAGGCTCAATCTATCAGTCAGGTAGCTGCTGAGCAGTGACCGTGTTTGGACAATACAAAGGCAAGCACGCACGCATGCAAGTATGCACATGATGCATGCTCGCGCGCATGAGCGCATGCACACCTTCAGAGGGGTAATACACACCTGCTCAGCTTTTGCCACGCTTCGCCCTGCACCCCTGCCCATTGCAGTTGCTGCGCCTGTTGTATGACAGGACAAGTGAGCATCCTCAAGTTGATAAGGCAAAGAGGGGATGAGGGGCAAGAGGATGCTGCTGGTAGGGAGATGAGCTGCACAGGGCTGTGGATATGAGACACCAAGGCTGGGTGATACCCTCACTTATCATGCTTGCCTGTGCTCTTGCGTACGATATGTGGATCGCTCTAGTTGTATGACACGAGTGGAAGCCAGGCAGGCGGTGAAGCTTTCCCTTTCCACTGTGCCGGCAGGGGGTAGAAACTGTTCCCGATCCGATTATTGGAGGCCACACATCCTTACGGGTACGCCATCCGCTCTGCCTTTGGAATTTTCAACGGGTTTACCACGGTAAGCATGGCACTTGGGGCTAAACCAATGCTGGATGACAACCAGCATTTGAGACTCTGAGCCAGCGCTGACTCGACAGTGAGCCCCATCTGCTCTCAGAGAAGAGGCATTGATCCATATGACCTCCTTGCACAGGCTATGTGGCCAGCACTCACCCACAGCACTGGCAAGGGCAAGAGTGAAAGTGGCGTGAAGCCTGCTGTTGCACCTCAGCACCGCATCTGAGGCAAGGCTGTCACTCACCCACAGCATTGGCGAGGGCAAGAGTGAGGGGGATGGGGAGGTTGTTGTTGTACCCAAGCACCACAGCTGAGGCAAAGCTGTCCCCGCAGCCCACAGTGTCTTGAACTGCCACCTGGAAATGTCACAGGAGGCATATGTGTCCAATGGGGTGTAGTAAAGCAGGAGCAGCACACCCACGCTCGTTCATGAGTGGCATCGCTTGCCTTGTTGTTGCTGTCTCCGCCAACCACAGAAATCATGGCTGCGTCGCATGCAAGGGAATAGGGAGCACAAGCTGTTGTCAGCCAAAACACCAGAGCAGACAAAGTCTTCACAACAGGATTCCAGCCCAGATGCTGGCCCTGACATCCAGCCACATCACAGCTCCCAAACAGCCCTTAATCACGTGTTTAGCCGGGGGGAATTAACGAACCCTTTGGCAACTTGTAGTAACACCATCTTGTTTTGCCATACCCACTGCAGTGGAGCAACCTAACCCACCTTGAAGCCTGGCGACTGATGGACAGTGATGGCGCCGGTCGCTGCATCTTTGCTAGCTAGGGTCGCTCCATGGGCGCCCTGCTTGACCACACACCAGCTTGTGGATGCACCCGTCCGGCTGAGCAAGGAGCGGGCCGCAGCCTCCGCCTTTTGCTGCCCTGTCACCACAGATGCCTCCTCCTGAGACCAAACACAGGTAGTTCGTGTCCGCATACCTGAAATGCTGTGGCTGAGCTTCTAGTATTGCTTATAGATTGGACTGGTTTGGATACAGGCATGTTTTGCTTCTGCTAAGCTGCCCCCGCAGGCAGATACAGCTATGTAACCCTTCCCTTCCCTTCCCAAACACAGGTATGCCCCTGCTTTCTGGATTGGGCTGCTTTGGTCAAAGGCGCTTCTCTTTGCCCCTGTGCAAACCTGCTTTCACAGGCAGGTACAGCTGTGTAACCCTCTCCCTCTCCTTTCCAACACTGGTGCAGGTTGCGGTGCTTCCCTTTGCTCCCTAGCAAAGCTGCCCTCACACAGGCAGTTACAGCTATGTAACCTTTTCCTTTATTTCCCTTCCCAACATAGGTGCAGGTTGTGGTGCTTCTCTTTGCTCCCCAGCAAACCTGCCCTCATACGCAGGTACAGCTATGCAACCCTCTCCCTCTCCTTTCCAACACAGGTGCAGGTTGTGGTGCTTCTCTTTGCTTCCCAGCAAACCTGCCCTCATAGGCAGGCAGGTACAGCTATGTGAGCCTTTCCTAGCCGATCAGCCAGAGTCTTGAGCTGTAGGCCAACCCCTTGTAACCCCTTGAACCTTTCCTACCTGTTCCAACACAGGTGCAGGTTGCGGTGCTTCTCTTTGCTCCCCGACAAATCTGCCTTCATAGGCAGGCAGGCACAGCTATGTGACACAGTCCTACCCGTTCCAACACAGGTGCAGGTTGTGGCGCAACATGGCAGCAGTGGAGTGCTGCGACGCGCTATTAAGGAGGGGAGGCATAAAAAGGTAAGCTCCTTCATTCATCTTGGAATGCAACATTAATACTAACATACCAAGCCAGCAAGATAGATTTTCGGTGGGATGTCCGTTGTTCCTCCGCTCAGCTGCTCTTGTAGGCGGACATAGCGATGTAACCTTACCTTCACCTTTACCTATTGTTCCTCATGTGCATTCCTCCGTACTGATGGTTTGTCAGCACAGTTGCAAAGCGCGGCAACCATCCAAGTCCAGGTCTCAACACCCAAGAAGCGTGACACCAGTCTAAGGTGGCCTGCTAAGACCCGACTCGACCCAACCCCCCACCTTGCTGCACCACCAGCAGTTCTGAGACTTTGTTGGCCTCCTTTCCATGGAGCAGAGGCCACATGCACTTCCCTTAAAAAACACCCTAGTCAGCAGCACCACAAAGGCCACAGGCACTTCCCTTCCCACCTCGCACATGCACAACAGACCACATCAACTTCCTTAAGGACCCACCTCAGTCAGTAGCACGACTGTGGACAGGTTCAATATCGTGTCCAGGGCCTCACGCCTGCTGCCCTCCATCATCGTAAAGCAGCGAGGTCCTTCAAACATAGCAGATGAGAGCCGACAAATGGGGCTGTTAGGGGGACAAAGGCTGGGTATAAAAGAGGCTGATATTGGTTTATTGTGCAGGCATTTAAAAGAATAAGAAAGGCTATGCAAGCCAAAAGGCCGCATGCATTAAGGTTAGTTCACTCAAGGCCCCATTCGCAGCAGCTGGTGATTTGGGGGCAATCAGGCTTAGCTGGGAGGCGTGGCTTGTAAGGGCCATAATGCTGTTAAAAGTGTGCTTACTCAAAGCTGGCTTACAAATGCGTGTCACTGTGGGGTAGGCTTTAATACTTGGGCAGGGGAGTTGTTGCTGGTCCCAAGAGCTTCTCCAGACCCCTTATCTCCAAGTGCCATAGGGCACAACTTTCCTCTCCA
The DNA here is from genome assembly GCA_914767535.2 of Dunaliella primolecta. Taxonomy (NCBI): domain Eukaryota; kingdom Viridiplantae; phylum Chlorophyta; class Chlorophyceae; order Chlamydomonadales; family Dunaliellaceae; genus Dunaliella; species Dunaliella primolecta. The sequence goes on along the minus strand of OU611754.1, from coordinate 7,487,461 downwards.
GGCCACACTCATCTGCATTCCTACACCATAATCTTGCTGGCAGCTGGCATGGGCCTTGAGGGGCACAAACCAATCAGCCAGAGTCTCGGGCTGTAGGCCATTCCCTTGGAACCCTTGTAACCCTTGAGGGGCACAAGAGGCTGTCAAGGGACTTTTGGTAATGAGAGCCGGCAAGCTCTTCTTCACCCTCCTGAGCACAGGCGCTGCTGCGTCCTCCCCGCTTCTTCCTCCCTCGCCAAGCTAGCAGTCACATGTTCTAACTGCAGGCCTTTTGCCTCTGTGATCTGCCATCTGCAATCTGCCTTCCTCACCAGGATCAAAAGGGATTGTGCCGTCTTCAGTGTTTCTATTTACGGTTTTGGGGTTGTAGCATTGTGGCAACCAAGGGTGCTCATTTCAAGACTGTAGCGCAGCAAAACAAAAGTGCCAAATTTTTTTGGCTATCAATTATGTAAGGGTTCAAATGTTGAAAGGGGCTTTCCAAACATGATCCCCTATTTATGCGATGGTAAAGCCAAAGATTCACACCATTTCTTTCTTTAAGGGTCGTATATAAGGCTATACCCAAATGATAAGCAAAAGATTCACTCAAATCATTGCTTAGGCTTTCCTTGTTGCTGTTGCTGTCATTGCTAAGCTCCATGAGCTCTTGCTACTAGCCCCTACTGCTGCCATGTCATCATGCAGCATGGGTAAGGACTGCAGATGGTGGCACAGCTGCTGTGCTTGCAGGGACAGCCTTTAATGCCGCTGGTGCCGCCGTTGCTTATTGACGTGGTGGTGGTGGCGACGACAATGGTGCAGCTGCTATTGCTGCTCCTACTGTTGCATACGGTGCACTGCATGCTGCTGGTGCTGCAGCACGGGGAGAACTTGCTGCTGGCAGTGGTGCTGCAAGCTCTGCAAGAGCTATTGGGGGTACCTCCACTGCTGATGTCAATAGGGTTGGTGCACTTAATGCTGTTGATGATGGGACAGTGGGGCAGGGGGAAGGGCTCAGTGCAGGGGCCTCTGGCTGATGCAACCCTCTTATTGCTCTTCCTCATGTTGCTATGCAAGCTTCGGCCCCACTAATTTGTATAACTGGGTGATGGCAACAAATGTTGGTCCCCAGAGCTTTTTGTGTCGCCACATGGCGACAAAAGATGCCCTCCCAGGCACCCCTTGTGACAACCATTTGCGATCAAATGCGTCTAAAATGCGACTCGTCACCCCTTATAGAAACACTGGCCACCTTTTTGCATGGCCGCCTGGCAGGCCTGTCGGGCGGCCCAACTAAGCCCTTTTGTTTGCGTAACCTGCAACCCGTAATCTGCCTTCCTCACCAGGATCGAAAAAGACTGCGCCGCCTTTTTGCATGGCCACCTGGCAGGCCTCCTGCACCACATCGAGCCGCAGCTCATCAAAGATGAAGCCATTGACAAACACTGTGCGCGCATTCTCGACCAGCTCCATCGCGCGCTTGGGCAGGTGGTTAATGCCACGCAGCAGTGGCCAGGGCCCAAAGTCTGCAGGGGTTTGCAAATGAGTTACGGGGCAGATCGTTCAACCAACGACTCAGGTTTGATGCTAAACTATGGCGGGCAAATTGAGCATGGTGTGAAGGGCCTTCACTGAAGGTGCTGGGAAACAACAGCAGACAGGGAAACCTGGAGGTCAGCAACACTGATGGAGCTGCCTGAATCTGTGCATGATGTTATTGGAGATGCAAGTGCCTCCCTACTGGCAGGTACTTATTGATCCAGCAATCTGGATTAGATATCCTCCTTGCCGGGCATGGACAGCTTGAACATACTAGGCAACTGAGCTGTGGGGGGTTAATAGAAGGATGCATGTCGAGATCCAACAGCAATTTGCTGCCCAACAAAGCCTGCCTACATGCTTTGCTCAGGTCAAAGCCTGTAGTGGATTCGAGCAGCCCCAAGGCTTTTACATTGCCCACAGGTAGATATCCAAGGTTGCACATTCATGCCATTTAAGCATGCAGGTCTGGTGTGTGCCCCCATTGTTGACGCTTCAAATGCAGCGTACAGGACGCACGCACCATACAGGCTGCAGAAAGCATGTCGCCCCAGCGGGTCCACCAACACAAAGCAAATCAGAGTTTGCTGCAGCAGGGCAGCCTCCTCTGGAGTGAGGCTGGAGTAGGCGCTGTCGGCAGAGTCTGATGCGGAGGCCTGGGGGGCGATGCGCTCTAGTGCCTCGATGCCTTCATCCTGCACAGGAGGACAAGAGAAGACATCTCATGAGGCGTGTCAGGGCTGCACAGGAGGGCACACCTGTTGGGGAGGTTTGGGAGACAACGTGCTCTCAGGCCTCGATGCCCTCATCCTGCCCAGGAGGATTGAGTGTCAGGCAAGTTGTGGGCCTTAGCATCGAGTGCGGATGCGCACACTCCTGATCAAAAGCTGTGCTACACTTGCAGCATGGAGCATAGAGGAGTCATGTCACACCAAGCCGCGGCCAGCTTGCCATCTAGCACACAGCAACCATACAGGCGTGCAAGTCCAACACAAGTCAGAGCCCCTCATGGCAGGCATGCTTTCCGCCAAGCACTCTCTTGCTTCAGTTAAGCTGCCCTGGTAGGCAGGTACAGTTATGTAACCCTTTCCTTTCCTTCTGTCATCTGGCCATCTCCAAACTACTCCACAGAACAAGGCTTATCGCCGCTTCAGCTTCCAGATGAACAACCCTGCCGGCCAAGGCGCGCACCCACATGCAGGATTTTGGCCATGAAGTCACCATACACATCACAGCCGGCATGTCCCACAGAAGCTGTCCTCAGGCCCATGCGTGCGGCTGCAATGAGGAAGTTACAATTCCCACCAACCTCCCACCTGCGTGGGCATTAGGAACAGGTACATCTCTGCTGAGCACCCGAGCATGAGGGCTGCATGTATACGGCGTGGCAGGAAAAAGAGAAGCAAGTACCCCTTCCCAAACATTCAAGGATTCAACAAGGTCTTCTTAAGGAATTGGTGCAAGCACTTGTTTACTAGGGGAGTTGGCATTCTGTGCAAATAGGTGTAAATGATCCAACCAGCAGAGAAGTTAAGCAGGACAGGCTCCTGATTTGCAAAACCATATGTCAATGGTTTTGTAGGTTTCTTCCTTGCCAATAATAGTTTTGACCTCTGCGGCTGGTCATGACAGAGGAGGACACCCCGAATCACCTCTTCCTCCCAAACCATAACCAGGAAAGAAAAGGAAAATGATTGTGTGTTGAGCATGAGCAACCACATCAACAAGGGCAAAAGCCATGGTACTGCCAAATGAAGTTTACTTACAAATCAGATGTTGTGTGTTTATGGGTGCGCGCGTGTGTGTGTGTGTGTGTGTGTGTGTGTGTGTGTGTGTGCGCGTGCATGCATGCGAGTACAAATGTGCCTTTGTATGTGTAGCACCCACGATGTCTCATCCAATGGGCCTGCATTCAGCTCATCCAGCATTTGCATATTCTTGGGCCCCTTCGGCAAAGAATCCACAGGGCTGATTACATCAACGCACAGGTTGCCAAGCCTGAGAAAGTGAGAGCGCATGTAGAGGCATGCTCCAGTGTGAGTCAAAAGCGTGAGCTCAATGATGAGACGTGACTCTTTGGGCACATGGTTGTGCACACACCCTATCAAGAGCAGCATCCCACACATCAAGCTCAGACTAGTGATTGTGTGAGTGTGCCTCCAGATAGAGTAAATCAGCAATGTCGTGTTTGGAGCAGCACATGAGCTCTGGTCTGAGCATGTGCAAGATTATACACAGGTGATTGTACACAGATTGTACACAGGGATCGCAGGCACGCACGCACGCACTCACGCACGAGCTCTACATGATGTTTGAGCAGGACTAGCACGGCTGACATGCATGCTGCGCATCAAGAGCTGTAAGAACTTGCATGAGTACATATATTTTCCTGTTGTGTACCGGACTTACCCCACTACATCAAATTGCTGAGCGGACACTCGCTGAGCGCGCTCCTTGGACAAGAGCGCAGAACTTGAGGGGCTGCCTCGCCCCCATTCCCATCTCCGTGGCCTGGAGTTGATGCAGGGTAAGCTCCCTCTGCAGATGTGCTTGCCAAGGTACCCAGAGGCTGGGCCTTGTATAGGGCCTAGCATCTGGGGGGCAAGCTAAGGTCTAACAAGCAACGACACGCCCGGACCCCATTGAGAATTGCAAGCAACCTTCCAAATGCAAAACACTTCCAAAAACGCTACAAAATTTCTATGTCGCCCTCAAAACAGGGATTACACACCCTGAGGATTCTTTAATTTTGGCAATTGCGGGTACGACAACCCGACAGTCGACGCATCGACGTGCGGAAATAATTCTAAATTTTAATAAGAATTTCGTACAAGGCAGCCCTTGGATGAAGTTCGGTAAACGTCTCAGCTCTTGGATATCCCAGCATAGCCCTGAAGTCTACTTTGACTACGCCCTCTTCAAGAGGGCCTTGGCGGATGATGTTCACCTTGGCCAAGGTGTGCGGTGCTGCAGTTCTGCCTGCATGAGAGCACAGAGCTGGACATGGGCCGTGGCTTGAGCCCAGCACACCGTGGATTCCAGCATCTAAATGTGGCTGCCCCTGACACTGGCCCATGCATGTTTACCCCTCTCTCTCTGCAGAGGCCCTTAAGGCAGGCGATGCTCTCACAACGGAGTGGAGCTGCGATAGGGTGCTCCAGGTGAGAGAAGAGGAAGCTGCACAGCCTTTCAGGCACTTGAGTCCTCCCCCTTGCTGCCAACCCGGACCTGTTCTGCCACCCACGCCTCACCCGCTTCTGCCACTGTTTGCTCCGCATGCAGACTGAGCTGCAGGCGTTCAGCGTGTTCGTGGACGCCAAGACAGCAGCGTTCGAGGTGCGAGGTGATTTGAGCGAGGGGGCGGTCCGTTGGTGCGCACAACTGCTGTGACAGCCTGGGCAACGACGTGCCGCGCGCTGCTGCAGCAACTGGCGGCACAGCGGCTAGCGGCCACCTTTGCACAAAGGTCCCAACATGAACTCAGGACCAAAGGAATCTTTTCAGAAGATGCTCTTGGGAAAGTAACCACCACCAACTTGTTGGTTAGTTTGGTTCCATCACATGGCCCGTGACCCAACTGACACACAGGTCAACTGACCTGTTTCCACCTTGCTCCCTGCAGGCTGCCCTGAAGCGGCTGGCAGAGTGCCCTGGCGGCCCCAGCGAGGAGGCAGCTAGTAAGCTGGCGCAGGAGGTCAAGGATGTGCTGAACCAGGGGCAGCTGTGCTACATTGCAGTGGTGAAGGCAGCAAAGAAACGCAACAGGCACCTGGCAGAGTGCTTTGGAGCGGCATCCATCAAACCCATTCAGGCGCTGAACCTGTTGGTGGGTGTACCCACCCCCTCGTCAGCTACCCATGCAATTTCTAACTAATTAGGCTAAGCAACTAAGCAACCTGTATGTGGTTCTCAATCTGATTCATTCGCAGTAGCACACACACACACTCGCATGCACACACATACAAGAACAACCCCTTTTTTTCCTGATGGCATCTAATTTAGAAATTGACTGTTGCGCGTGCTTGCATGTGTCGTACCCGGACATCAGTCAGTATTAACTGGTCATAGGCTATAATCAGGAGAAAACAGGCAATTGAAATTCATAGCCTGTATATTTTCCTTCACACACACAAACGCACACAGGTCAACGAGGCCTTCTTCAACTCCCCCCGCCTGGCTCATCTCAGCACGCATGCGGAGGTGCTAGCACAGCAGGCAGTGCAGAAGCGGCAGGAGCAAGGTGCTGCCAAAGCCGATCCAGCCCAACTGCTGTCCTCTTGGGAGTGCCCCATTTGCCTGGAAGCTCTTCACCAGCCAGTCGTGTTGACGTGAGTAGCAGCTGAGCACAGCGCTTGGGCAGGCTGCTGTGGGAGAGCTGGCTTGGGGCCAGGCTTTGATCAGCTGTGCCAGTTAATGTCCGGAACACAGCCAACCCCTCTGAGGCACCAATGCGCTTCCAAAGGCCCTGTTTCATTTGATGCTGCGAGTCTATTGCAGTGAGATTCATTCATGTGCAAACAGGATGTATGCATCATGTTGCTGACAACCCACGGTGGACATGTCCTTAACACACATGAACATCGGCGCAGCACCGTTGTGTTGCGTAAATGGCCATCGGCTTGCAATTGCTGTGTAGCAGACAACCATCATTGCCAGGTGCCCTCACCATTGCCCTACCCCACCACTTTCTGCTTTGTGCAGGTGTGCCCACCGCTTCTGCCGCAGCTGCGCAGCCAACCACGCTGGGCGCTGCAATGGTCAGAGCTCCTCAGGCCGCCACATGCCTCCCTCCAAAAGAGCCAGCACCAGCAAGGACCAGATGTCCAGCAGCAATGTCAGCAGTGCCGGAGGCAAGGGGCCCGTGCAGCAGCAGCAAGCGCAGGAGCAGCTGCTTGCAATGCCACCGTGTGCGATTGGAACATTTGAGATGATGGTGGGTGTGACCGCTTTGCTCATTTCATGAGGGTTTGAGCAACAAGTGGGCAACGGCAAAGGAGGCTGCTCCTCCTTCTTAAGGCTGTCCATTGTGCACCAACAGACGTGTCTTGCCTGGCTGCTTGTTGTTTTGGTTGTTGCATGCACCATCATCTCATCTGAGATTCCGCAAGTTCTGCCACACCTGCTGGAGTACTACGTAGCAGTGTGAGGTGCTGGATGAATGGCGATCATGTCAGAAAACATAGAGGCTCTGTTAACCTCCAGGCCCTGTGTGTACAGATGACTGATGAAGAAAGGCCTTCAGCCAAGACACCAGACAGCTAGTGCCAGGCCCTGTCAGATTGACTTAATCAGGGGACGCAGTGTTATGATGTTGGAGTGCTACATGCTGGTGTTGCTGCTACGGACGGTGAGGTCTGAGGAGGGGTTTACATGGAGATATGGCATTCAATATAACAGAAAAAACTCAAGATTGTAGGCAAGGTTCACACCTTCTCACAAAGATACTGTCCCAGCTAGTTTAGTTTACAACACGCAGCTCTCGCCTTAAATTAGCACGAGTGTCTGCTGCGCATGAAATCTGATTCTTAACCTATGGCGTGCACTGCTTTTTGCAGGAGGAGGACCTGCATGATGTGGACGACAGCAGGATTGCCGGGGAGCAGGAGTTCTTCGCCTGCCCTGTATGCAGGAAGGCCCAAGTGTTGGACTTGAGCACGCTGCAAGTGGGTGGATGCACGCGGATATCTCCATGAGTGCGATGATGGGCATGTTGGATGGATGCACATCCAAAACATTTTTTGATGGTGATTGTTGGACATACTGCACTGCAGCCTGTTTGTTACACGCAACACACAAACATCTCTATGAGTGTGAATGCTGGACGATTTGCACTGCAGCCTGTTAGATCCTATCAAGCCCCCAGATGCGCTAAATTGAGAACATCCATTATTGTCTTCGCCTGACACTTTTGCCTGCGCCCTGAGGATGGATGTCTGTTGCGCGGGTGCTGCAGGTGGATGCTGCCCTGCATGCCCACATTGAGGAGCTGCGCAGGCTGTCGGGCATTAAGGCTCCCAAGGAAGCCTCCTGGGGCCTGTTGCCTCCACAAGCACCACAGCACAAGGTGTGTGTGTGTGGGGGTGTGTGCGCGTGTGTATGCATGAGTGCGTGGATGTGCATGCGTGGATGCGAGTGTGCGTGTGACAACATTCCTTGTCATGCAGATTGACAAGCTAATGCTTGCGTGAGGAACAATTGTTTCTGTGCATTGCGCTTGTTTCTGACCCTGGCTGCTGCTTGCCTGTAACGTGTCACTTGAAGTGCATTGGCATGTGCTCTCTGCACCGTCTGCAGGGCAAGCTCACTGTGTTGTTGGACCTGGATGGCACCCTGATCACCAGCTTCCCCCCAAAGCGCGCACCTCGTGTACCGCCATCCATGCGCACCCACATTGTGGGGATTGGCAGCAAGGTGAGCATGGTCAGGCAGAGCATGGTTGGTAGCTTGCCAGCAAGTGAGCAGAAGATGGTTTGGGTTGAGAGCAAGGTGAGCAGAGCACAGAATGGGAGGAGCCTTTCAGTCAGCAAGTGGAGGATTGAGCAAGCAAAGGGTGTGAAGACCAACTGGGAAGGGCAACCTGCTGCGAGTCCGCCCAGGAAAAACATGGCTCTTCCTGCTGATGTGCTACACCCCTCTTGCAGAGGCTTTGCGCTTGTGTTCTTGGTGTAAAGCACAGCGCGTTCTGCAAGGGGAGCAGGAACTCTCTGTTTGGCACTCAATGGTCAACGCATCCTGCGCCTGTGCTCACTTTGCAACACATGCACCGTCTGTGCAGCTCAACCCCCTGGGCGTGTTCGTGGTGGAGCGCCCGGAGCTGAGGCAATTCCTGCAGTCTGTGGCCGAGTTCGCTGAGGTCGTAGTGTACACTGCAGGTGGGTGATGTGTGAGCTAGTCCCTGGCTAGGTCTGCGGTCCTTGGAAGACCAGGCACAAGAAGAAGAAAGGTCTCAGGTTGAATGTTTCTCCCATCGGAAGTCCTTGCAAGACCAGGCACGGGGCCAAGTTCTCAAGGTCAAGGTCTGAGGCTTGACCTCACTCCCATTGGCAGCCCAACAAGCCAGTATGCAGGGAGCTTGCTGTACGTGTAAAGGGCAATTGACGTGGTGGCCTTTGCCACACCTCTTGATCTTGCCTCCTGCTCCCTCAGCGCTCCTCTCATCGGAGACCCACTGCTCTTGCATCGCATGCTCCCTCGGTGCTCATCTCGCCTGGGACCCTCTGCTCTTGATTTGCTCCCAGGGTTCGAGGACTATGCCAAGCCCATCATTGATGCCATCGACCCGAAGCGTGAGTTCATCATGCACACGCTGTACCGCGACAGCACTCTGGCCACGGAGCACTACCAGTGTGTCAAAGACATGAACCGTCTGAACCGCTCCCTGGAGGTGCGTGATGTGATGCACAGTACATCTTCTGGCTTGAGCTGGGGGAAGTGTTTTTAAAAATGGGCTGTCGCCCAACATGATGCACCGTCCGATTCTCTCAAAGATCAGAACCTTCGATTGTGAACAAAGTGTTTGTTGTCCACCCATTTGATGTTGGTGAAATGATGCTCTGTTGAGAGCAGCAAGTGTTGCCAAAACTCCCTTAAGTGGTTGTTGACCTCCACCTCTCCAACCCATGCCTTTTTTGCAGCGCACGGTGCTGGTGGATGACACACCCCTGGCATTCCTGCATCAGCCAGACAACGGCATTCCCATGCTGGCTTACAGGGGAGGGGCAGACGACAGGCTGCTGATGGAGGCTGTGCTGCCACTACTTCAGGTGAGTGGTAGCCATCCATGAAGTGTGTTCAAGAGGTGGTCGACGGTCTTGAGCCTTACATACTAAGCTGATTTCCTTGGCATTGGAGAGCTTGTCATGGAAAGTGGCACTTCAACCAGGGATTGAATCGCAAAATGGCATCTTGGGATTGTAGCTACTATGTGCCCTAGGCATTTTTAGAGCAGGCTAATTAGCCCATCTTTGCATATCATCAGGACTGCAGGGAACTCCATACCCGTGAGGGGTCGTCCCATCTGAACCATGTGTGTGTGTGTGTTTGCAAGGCCTGCAAGGCTGGAGGCTTGCTGCTGCGTTTGCACCTGGCCTTTCATGCTAACGCTTGCAGGCCTGTGGTTCAAACTGCAGAGCAGAGAGGCGATCGCAATTGCAATTGCACTCTTCTCGGCTGTCCAACAGCCCAGCCACGAGTCCTAATTACACGGAATGGTGTATACCCCTGCAGGATCTGTCAAAAACCACAGACGTGCAGCCCACGCTGCGCAAGCGCTTTGGCATGACCCCCTGGTTCAAGCGCCGCGGCCTGCCTATTGAGCAGATCAAGCAACGTAGTGCACTGATGGCACAGGTGAGCACGGACTGGTTTACTTCTACTTTTTTTCGTTTCGGTGCTGAAGAGATGGTCTAGAAAAAGAGGTCTCTGCTTGCATATTCAGTTATCCCAAATCTATGTGTGATCTCATTTTCAACTGCATCTCACTTCAGAAGAAATATCTCTGCCCCATCTTGCAGCTGGAGCGCGAGCGCCACAGCTGTGGTATTTCCTTTAAGACCCATCAGTCCCCTGCTGCTTCACCCTTTGCAAAGCAACAGCCCGAGCCCAAGCAACAGCAGCAGCAGCAGCAGGCACCTGCCTCAGTGCCAGCTCCCAAGGCTGCAGCAGGAGCAATGCCGCGCAGCAACGAGTCCTTCGTATTTGTCACAGACTTTGACAAGACCCTGATCGATTTCGATGCTGGGGAGCGGGTGAGTGGCGGTGCTTGTGACATGTGTTTGCGCAATACTGCCGTTGTGCGGGGATGTTGCTTTCAAACCTCCATCACTGTTCTAAAGCTTTAATGGGAAATGCACCGATCACGCTGCCTCTTCTCGCTTTTCTCAGAGATGGTGTGCTCATGGTGCCCAAGCAAATGGCCACGTTTCCTGTACAGTCCTCCCCCTCAAGGCCACACTGTTCCTTGAGGCAGAAGCCTTGTGCCAGCTCATGATGTCCACTGCTACACCGGTGCTGCTCTGATGAGGTGGAAACCTTTCCCATTGCTGTGTGTATCTTGTAGCAGTAAGTGATGGTAAAATCTGTACGTGCCTGCCTGCTTATAGGTGATTGAGGAACTGGCGCCAGAGCTGCTGCCCATGTTGGTGGGCATTGAGGGCCCTGCAAACTTCATCCCCATCACCAACCAGCTGCTAGAGGAGCTGCACCGCCGCGGGGTGTCCAGGGACGACTTGCTGCTGTGCCTGAAGGTATGGCTCAACCATTGAGGTCCCCAGGATGAACTGCAGCAGTGCCTGAGGGCAGTGCTTCGATTAGGGGCGACGCGTCGCGTTTTAAGCACATTGTGTTGCATTTGGTGGCGACGAGGGGTGCCCGGGAGGGCACTCCAGGAGCACCCGTCGTCGCTATGGGGCGACGCAAAAAATTCTGGGGCCCACCCCTTGTCGCACTTTCGCTTTTACTCAATCTTAAAAAGGTGATGAAGGAAAAGAGAAGCAAAGAGAAAGGGAAAGTCCCAAATCAAAGGCTCCTGACCTGGACCAAGGTCAGCAGCAGCAGAGCACCAGCAGCAGCAGCAGCTGCACCACCACTACCGCTACCTCCAATGGTAATGGCACCAGCAGTCACTGTGGACAGTAGCCCAGCAGCTGCAAGCATGCAAGCACCCTTTGCCCCTGCAAGCGCAGCAGGGGAGGGCAACGACAGATAGCTGGCGCGCACACGCATGCACACACACACACACACCACCACCACCACCCGCATGCACTGCCCATGTAGCAGATGAGGACATGAAAATGGAAGCAGCAGGAGACAGCAGCGAGCAGGAGAGCTCCAGTGAGTCTGAGGAGGCAGCGGGGAAGAGACGCAAGCGCCAGTGAGCGCGCGCACTCTTGGGAGCATGTATAAGATACCCCTTCTGCACAGGGGGGGACTTTAAAGCAGAGGCGCAGAGGTGGCAAGTGCCTGCTCATGGGTTGCAAAGCAGAATGCCTTGTGTCCCTGCACAAGTTCGTGCCCCATCTGGGCTTTAAAAAGCGCAAGCTCACCAAAGCACAGCAGCGCCAGCAGGAAGCAGTTGTTCTCATCACCCGAGGTTGCCAGCATACAGAGAATGTGGAGGTTTGGAGGCAGCACAAGGAGCATCTGGTGCTGCAGGACAGGCAGAAAGCCCCGACAATCGGCAGCCTTTTGCATGCAGGATTTTATGGATATTCATATGTGATATATATATGATATGTCTGTAGTTGTGCCAAAATTTTGGCGAAAGAAATTTTTGGGCTGTGCTACACGTTAACTTGACATGAGCACCCCTGGTCGCCAAATTGCTACCAACCCAAAATCCTTAATCGAAGCACTGCCTGAGGGCGAGGCATTTTTGTGATGAGCATGCTGGATTGTGGCGAGGCTTGCGCTGCCTAGCCAGTACTGTGGTAGCCCTCCAATTGCTATGCTGAGTGCCTGCCTGCCACACACCGGAGGTTGGGAACAACTTTCACTTGTTGCTTTACTCCCTTTGTTGGCAAAAACAAATACTCCCTCCATCGGCGTCTGAGCTCCCCTGCCTGTGCCTTCCTTGGCTGCTCACTCTGCCAAGCTCCTCGCCCGCTGCTGTACCTGCAGAGGCTGGGATCTGAGGTGCCTGCGCCCTCAGTGGCTCTCATGCACACCTTGAGGCAGCACAAAGTGGAGTCTCGCATCCTTTCAGACTGCAACTCGGTGGGTGACTGGTGCTTGAGTGTACCATGCAGAACTTCTTTCGCAGTGCAAATAATGTTTTTTGCCCTGCGTGGTGACTGGGTGAGCATGACATCTTTATTTTGAGGGTGCGCGGTTGCTCCAGGTTGTGGGAATTAGCGTTATTAAATGGCTTGGGGCAAAGAATTGGCAGGAGCAACCCATCGCCCCCCCTGCAGCAGCTTTCCCCACTCTGCATGAAGACAGCAGCATGGAGCAGTGGCATGATGTACCATCAAAGCAGTAACATGGGAGGGCAGCATGGAGCAGCAAAGAGCACAGCAGCAGCATGGGGCACAGCAACCACGCAGCATGGAGGAATGCAGTGGCAGCAGCAGGGAAGGCAGTTGTGGTGAAGGGGAAGACAGGCAGGACTCCTTTGCAGGAGGATGAGTGTATACAGGGGGTTCCCCACAATTGTATGTGACCTATATCTTTGACACTGGAGGCTTCAGATGATCTTGCAGATGATCAAATTGTGCTTCTTGAGGGCAAAAAGGGGCAGAGGCCCCTGCGTGGTCGATGCGCAGTTGTGAAAAGTATATATTGTAGAGGTGTGTGGTTGATGTGTGGCTGCATAACATTTTGCTCTTTACGGGGGGTGCAGGGCGAGTACATCCCTCTACGGTATGTGTTTGTTTGTTTGGGCGTAGGGTGAGAGAACCTGCAAGGAAGAGAGGCAGTGACGAATGTTAAATTGAATTTTGAGATGTACCTGCTCACCTTGCTGACTCCCTGCTTTGGCGAAAAACGCATGCTTATTGACACCTGAGCCTAAGCAGCAGTTCCTTTGTGCGTGTTGACGCATGCAGGTCTTTATTTCTCACATCCTGGCTGGTGCGGACGCCCCTGATTGCTTCAAGGATGTGCTCACCAACCCCGCCTCCTTTGAGGTCGTGGAGGCGCCAAGTGAAGGCATGGGCTCGGAAGTCATTGCCCTGGGCAGCACCAGTAGCCGCAGCAATAGCAGCAGTAGTACCAGCAATGACAGCGCGCGCAGCAGTAGTGAGAGCAGTGGGCGCAGCACGGACAGCACAGGGACTGCCAGCAAGCTGTCCAGCAGCACCGAGAGCAGCTCAGCACAGCAGAAGGCCTCGCGGAGCAACAGCAGTGCCAGCAGCAGCCTGAAGAACGGCTGGTTCATGAAGGGCCTGAGTAAGCTGTTTGACAAGACCAAGCCCCAGCCATGCAGCCAGACCACCCGCATGACCTCCCACCAGAAGCTGGTCATCCGCCCGCACCACTCCCATGTGCAGCCCCACGGCTGCCCCCGCTGCCCCACCAATTTGTGCAAGGGCGCTAAGATCCGTGCCCTCAAGCAGGCTGGCTGTGGCCGCATCATCTACGCAGGAGATGGCTCTAACGACGTTTGCGCTGCCATGGCGCTGGGCGCCGGTGATGTGGTGCTGGCTCGCAAGGGGCATCCCCTTGGTGAGTGGGCGGCAGCTGTCAGCAAGGGGGACGCCCAGAGCAAGGCGACGCAGGCAACTGTGCACCTGTGGGGTTCGCATGAGGAGTTGGAGCGCATGGTGCGATCCCTGCTGTCGTCCCATGCATAGGGCTGTGGAGTACCTGCATGCGGCGTCTGTACTATGTCCCCTCCTCTACCTCATTATTCCTCTTCCTCTCTCTTTCTCCCTCCTTCTCCCTCTGGTTTCTTGTGAGGGGGACGCGTCCAAGGAGAAAGGGGGAGGTGTACCCTAAGATCATTCATTCACTCGTGTGAGGGTCGCTTAGTTTCCGTCGGGTCACTGGATCAAGCTGCATTTGTAACTCTGTTTTTGCGGCCTCTGGATTTGCGTGCTGAGTGCATTGCATGTGTACTGGTGAAGTGGTATGTGGTGAATTTATTATATGAGTGGTAATAAGTGTTGTCCCTGCACACATGACACCAGTAAGGGCTAAGAGTGAAGAAGCCCCTATGTACTATTTTTTGCCTGTCTTGAATTTCACTTGTAGGGCACGTGTTAAGCAAGCAATTACTGCAGCTCCTGCTTTACTCTTGCACGCTTCATCATCGAAGGGTTCTTAGGCTTTGTTTCTTCCATTAGTTTTGCCGTTATCCCATAGAACTATTGCAGGTGTTCACTCTCTTTTCTGTTGCGCTTCGTTCTTGTTTACCTTGGGAGCCTGGGACGTGCTCTGTCAAGCGATTCACTTGAAATTTTTTAGTAACCATAAAAAAACGTCCCTTGTCTTTTTTTGACAAGGCGCCGTTGCTACACCTTGCTCTTTCCCCCTTCTTGGGCCTAAACATTTTATTGTGAACCGGTCATGTGTTTGTCTTGCAATGGATTGGTTGTGAGGAGCACATGGAAACAGACAGTGTAACGGATTCGGATGGTGGGGTCTAATCAATAATTCAATGTTCTGGCAAGGCGAGGTTAAGTTACATCGCTTTGTCTGCCTACAAGGACATCAGAGTGGAAACACAGAGGCCTGTGACCAGACCTGGCCAAAAAAATTCTCACCTAACTTGAAGCTCGGAAAAAAAAAGCATGTTCATTGCGGTCTGCCAGTGGTGTTTGACGGAATAGGGTTACAAGGGGGGTTGGCCTACAGCCCGAGAATCTGGCTGATCGGCTGCTGGTGAAACATTCTCATCCAGCATCAAAAAATGAAACCAGTTCAGACAAAAATTTTGAAAATCTGTGCGAGTCTTAATTTAGAAAAGCATAGACCTCGAAATCAGTCAAAAAGTGAAAGCTCGCCAAGAAAGGAATAAACTCATTGTTTGGAAGCTGGGCAAAAGCGTGTAACGGTTAAAAAAGATCAATGAACAGGTCCTTGTATTTTCTGCGCAGCTCACACAACTCACAGCAATTGCAGTAGAAAAGAACATGTTTCTCGTCCTGGACTTCAGCACATCCACACTAATCACAAATATTTGAACCACCCAACCATTTACAGGACTCAACCTTCAAGCAGTGGGCACGAAGCCTGAACCTACTCACATTCCTCATGACTCCTTTATCCAGATCCTTAAATAAATATGATGGGATACAGAAGGGTGTGCGTGCTGTTTGATTCAAAGGTTTCCCACACCAATGATGGTAAGTCACTGCTTTTCTGTTCACCTCTCGGGGACTAAGGGCGTCTGCTTCCCTCCAAACCTTCTGCTGTCTGTACCTCAAATCCCCTAAAAAATCCTGCATGGGTATCTTGGAAGCACTCAGTAATTTCTGTTTAAACACCTCCCCATTGCGCATGCCATTAAATGACTTACATACATGTGCAGACCTGTCACGTCAAATCGTGGTTATTGCTGAATCGTTGCAAAACCTAGAGTGTGAGGTGTGACCTGTATTTAAGTGGGGTTCTTTTATTGGATGCTCTCTCTTATTCAACCTTCTGTTCCACCTTCCATTGAGGTTTGGCGCTGTTTCTGTTATCCCTGGCCTTGTGCCAGGGGTGCCTTGTCTCTGATGTAACCCTAACCTGGTGAAGCTGGTCCAAACGCTGTGTCTGCCCCAGACATTCTCTATGTGCTGCAGCCGAGCCAGCACTGTTCAGCAAGACCAAGAGCAGCTTAGCGTGTGTTACCTGCTTCAAGAACAGTAAATGTGCAGTAACGGTGATTCAGCATGACAGCTGGTCTGAGACCAACAAGACTCATCCATATCAGCAAGGTGTAAATCTGCCTTCAGCGCTTGGCGTAGTGTTTCGCTGTTAAAAACAAGCATATTGTTGAAAAGTTTAACAGTAGCCCTAAACCAATAAAACTGTAATGGCTCTTGACCACACTCTCTCAATACTGGCCAGTTCGTGGCAGTACTCTTCACACCTAGAAAACGCCTTTAAGAGCATAATTGCCTTTTTTGCAAATGGCTTTTGAATTCACTGCCTTCTCGTAAGTACTTTGTACCCCACACTTGGCACGCGTACACCCCAGCTGGAATGCCATACACCTTAGAGAGCCAAATCAGTGCATGCGGCCTATTCTTTAGATCATGTTCATGCTCAAACTCCTTAATCCTTTGCTGGGCAGCCATGTAAGGCCGCACTGCATGCTCCTCAGACACCTTCAGATTCATGTGCTTGTCCACAAGCATACCGAGGTATCTAAGCTGCTCTTTCTCTGGAAGAGCCACGTCTCCATACATGAAAGTAGGCAGAGAAGAACAAGTTGGACGGGATAGGTGACAGGTTACAGGTAAAAGAGTTGGACGGGATAGTGTTATGCTCAAACGCTTCACTGTTGTTGGATCTGATAAATGCTCAGAACATGATGAAAAATGTATTACCGTAGGTCCACGAACAGTTCGAAAATAAATTAATTTTGGGGCCAAAATTCGAAATTTTTATTAATTATTGCCAGGGCGTTCGAACCCCATTCAAACTGGAAATTAATTCTTGGGCTCAAAAGGGCTTGTGCGGAAATTGGCCTCCCAGGCCCCCAGCTTAAGCTCCAACCCCTAGCTAGGTGGCTTAAGCCTGTATCCCCCACCCAGCAGCTCTTAGCCACCCAAAACAAGCTTGCCATGGCCCAGGCATGCAGGAAGGGGCAGCCAGTGAAGCGAAAGTACCCAGTGGGACCCAGGTGACAGCTCGGTCGATGTTGCATGCATGGGCTCCAGTGTCTAATGACACTCTGATGATACAGACAAGCTTATGTGAAGTGTGTGTGCGTGCGTTTGTGTGCGCGGACGCATCCTGTTTTATGTTTTGAGTGCACATTCCCTGTGGGTGCACATTCCCTTCATGTGTGGCTCCCTCTCTTGTGTGACTCCACTCCTGAACAGAGCTCCTCCAGTCCCCTCCAGCAGGAGCAACAGTCTGGCAGCAAAGCTTCCATCAGCATTACCACCAGCAGCAGAGGTAGCAGCAGCAGCAGCCGGGATTTGAATTGGGCACTTGAATTATGAAATCAATTAATGCCAGCCAGAAGCCTTTTGAACCCAATTAGAATTGAAATGTTAATTGTGGGACCTCCATTCGAACTAGATTCGAAAATTTTATTAATTTTCAGAAGGGGACCATTCGAACTGGTCGTGGTTTTTTGAAAAGCAATGAAGTCCACGTGGAGTGCGCTTCATCAGAACATGCGCCGTGTTTCTACCTGGAGCCGCATATGTTTGGAGATATTGAGAACAGCATACCGCTAAAAGTGGTCTGTCTGTGACAAGCCACATCAGATGTACCCGCAATCAGCTCTGTACATCATTTCTGCATGAAGGCCATCGGGTTATGCAGCGTAATAAATCAGAACAATAATCACACTTTCAACCTGATATCCGCGCAAGCCAGCAAGGTATTGCCTCATAGCTCATTCAACCATCAATTTTTCATCCCCAGGTGCGGTGCAAACTTCAAAATAGCTCGCTGCTCAACCCAAACATCCACAAAAATGATTATTCACATAAATTTGTATTTGTATGTACAAGAAAACTTGTGCTTAGTCCATCCGCACAGGAAGCATACCATACTCATTGCGTGGGAAGGATGTCGCAAACAAATTTGAATTTTAAATCAAATTTTACGTGAAGCACTGTCACAGCCGGGTATTTGGCATAAAAGCTCACTAGGGCTACCACCCTTTGACTATAAATCCTAATAAAATACGAGCCAGGCACTTAGGTGGCAATGGAATTTGATTCCTCAAATGAGCGTGTTTCCTTGGAAAATGGGATACCACCCTACTCTTAGAAGCCCTGTCAATGCACCACCAGTTTTTAGGGAGATTTTTTAGGTTTGCAGCATGCAAGTAACATCTGAGGGAGAGATTATGAAGCAGGAGTCTGAGGCCAACGGGGTTGCATGCAGAGAGAGGCACCGCAGGGTCGATCCTTTACCGATTGAAGCACGCAAAAAGGAGGTTGAGAGGCTACAGGTACATAGGGCGTAGCAATCCTTGCAGATGCTGTTTATCTTGTCTCTATTTCAACTTAAACATGCATGCTTATCTTTTTCAGGGCATCATACAAAAACTCAGGAGAGAGGCTGTCACATCCAGGAACAAGGCAGAGCAGGAAATAAAGGTTCCGCTTCTCCTTGGATTGAATTGGATGGGCCTCATTTGGCTTGCCTATGTTTGCACGAATGCTTTGAATAGCTTGCTTCTCGAGAGGTGATGAGGCCAATAGGGCTTTTAGGCTTCAATTGTGCTGCTTTACATTGGCTGCAAAGGTGACTCAGAAGCTCAAAGCATAATGCAACCCACGACCTGTGCGTACGCAAAAGTTGCAAGGAAGGACACATGTTCAGAACCTTTTCGCAACTTCGCCCTGCCTTCTTTCCCTCTTCAACTTGGATTCATGCAGCAACGTGATACAGAAATCGAGGCCTTAAGGAGGAGCTGTCAATTGCAACGAGAGCATATAGAGAAGCAGAAGAAGGAGATTCTTGCTCTTGAGCTCACGTTGAGGGACTACCGAATCACAGACATGGATCAGGTAAAGCCTTCTGGAATGGGAAAAGTATTAATGTAATTCCCCTTTTATGTCTGTGCTGCAAGATGCATACATTTTGATACTAGTTTGAAGAGAGTGTGTTCGCTTGCACAAGTACTGCCTCTTGCATCATTCCCTGCTTGCCTTACAACATCGTCAACGTCCAGTACGTGCACGAGACAGAAGCTGTCTTGCTCACAATGTGTGTGTGAGTGTGTGTGCCTGTGTCCACAATAATCTCAATGGGCCACTGAGCACCTGGTGGCCTGTAGCATCAACCCCCAAGTTCGTATGCAGCAAAAGCATGAATGGGGCAAGCAGGGAGCACTAATTTGAGAGCTACCTTATTGTACAGGGGTGGATAAGGGTGGTTTTGACTGCTAGTGACCAGCTTCTTTTCATTCCATTATGGATTCTTGGGGTGGATTGCGAGCGTACCAGGCTTGTCTCTGTGAGCCTAAGAGCCAGAGGAGTGGTGCAGCGAGCATCAACCTAGCTGGCTGGGTATATTAGTGCCTGTTTTTGCAACCTGAGACTGCTGCTGGAAAGCCCAGCGATTCCCGGTTTCAGTTGTTGCCCTCTTGCACAAAATCTATGCAATTTCAGAAGACCTTGTCTTACCTCAATCAGGCTGCTTCTCAACGAGCAGTAGGACAGGTGCTGAACAGTCTGCCTGAGTTAGCTCTGCACAAAGACTATTGCTGCACGCACATTTTTGTCTGCACAAACAGGTTTGTTTTCGCTGTTGGCATGCAACGCTCTGCTCTGTGCCCTTCCCACTGCCAGACTTCTCCCCTGCTCCCTCATTGCATCGCAGCAACGAGCACTGTACAAGTTCAACAGCAATGCAGAATCCCAGCTGCACCGGCAGAGGCTTCAACTGGCCAGTATGCAGCAGGCGCATGAGCAAGCCCAGGAGAGGGCACAGCAGCAGTTGGCTGCCTTGCGCAAAGAAAAAGCAGCGATGTGCCTGGGTAAGAGGGGCCGGTAGGGGAAAAGTAGATTGAGAAGTGTGTGTGTGTATGTGTGTGTGTGTGCACGTGTGTGTGAACTGCACTATAGATGGTGAAGTTGTAAGCAGCAATTTTATGTATCTGGGATTTGAGATCAGAAACTGTAACATCTGCCGTTATTTGGATATTATGGAAAAAGGATTTAAGCCATGCAGGTTGTGCCCTGTGTTGGCTCTCGCTGGCTCCTCTGCTGCTTTTTTGGGGTGGAGCCCCCAGGGGCGTAGTCCCCTTATGTTTTGTCCAGTCAACACTGAAAGAATAAACTGGCTTTGAGCCACCCAGGCTGTCCCATGTCATACGAACTCCATCATTGGAACGCTTTTTTTGTGCTGATTCTAGAGCTGCCGTTGGGTATTCGGTCAAGCCCCTTTGCCAGGCCAAGATTACCCTCTGCTGGTGACATTCTATTTATGCAAATTCTAGATTATTTCACATTCATATGACAAAAAATTAGTGCCTGTTCTCTTGGAAAATAGTGGGCATGGATCAGCTGAGGCGTGAGCTTTGCAAGGATGGACATCATCGCAACAGGCACTCTTATGGAGACGTGTTGTAGTCTGGGATGGTTGAAAGCTGGGTGGAAGGAGAGTGAGGAACAGTTGCCTCTACTCCTTTGACTGTGTACTCAACCACAACCATCATCTTGCATGCGTACCTCCACTTGCCCATAGGAGTTCTGCCCATAAGAGACTGGAGCCTAAATGGCATTGATATGCTCCAACACTTTGAAGATGTGAACAATATTTGGAGGTGCTAAGGAAGTACAGGAGCAGGGGAGTGCAGGGGGGGGTGCAGCCCCCCCTGCATAGTTCATTTTAGTTCAGCCAATGATTCAGCGCAAGGTCATGAATTCAGGTGCTGTGGCATGCAAGGGAAGCACAAGCTCTGCCCTACTTTTGTGATCAGGAGGATCACAACCTACTTGTTTGGTGTGTATGCGCACCCTTTTGTACACTTTTGTACTGTGATAGCCTTTCTATGACAAAATGACGCTTTTTTCTGCTGGAGGCAATGACCTGTGTGTATACCATGCCTTCTGCAGAATTTGAAACTAGGTGTAGCTTGAGTGCAGACATCAGACAAAAGCTGAAGTCAGAATGCTTCTCAGCATTAGTCTTTGGGTGTCTATGTGCCATGTTGCTTGCCCAACCGCACTATGAGGACTTTTTTTCCGCACGTTTCTTTTGTATGCAGGGCTTGCCGCAATAGCTCAGCAATCGGTGAGTGTGTGATCCAGATGGCCACGATTCTTGTGATGGGATAGCTTGCACAACCTATCACTGTTCCGTGTGAAGAAATTGTGTCAAAGCTATAAAAATCAGAAGAAGCAGAGCCAGATCTAGTATGCTGACTTGCAACGGCACCTTCCTCATGCCAATTGGATGCAAATAGTTGGCACCAACAAAATTGTATGCGTCATCATGCTTGATTTGATATGGGCGTTACAACGAGTAGGACAGTAGGCTTTAGAATTTCTCCTTTCCTCTGTTGCCAAGCAACTAAAGCATACAACAGCGTGCAACCACTGAGTACAAGGAACCTCAAAGGGCTGCTTTCACGTTGTATCTTGTATCGTGGGTGTGTGCAGATTGGTGGACCAGATGCAACTGCTGAGGAGCTTGCTGCCGATGTGGAAGCTGCAGTAGCAGACAACTGTGAGCCCATCCCACGGAACGCCACAGCTTGGAGCCAGCTCAGATTCCATGTGAGTGGGTGAGAGGGAGCCAGTCCAGTCTTCATGTGATTGGAAGGAAGGAACTTTGGAGCAACAGCAAGTCCTCAAGCGCTTGCATGAGTTTACCAGCAAAAGCCAACACCCTCATTTGACGTCTCCCTGTCTCAATGTGTAATCGTATAAACAACAAGCCCAGTTTTCTTCATGTCCTGGCTTACTTTGCATGTACACTCAGGATACCTGCTGAACGTAATCCGCACACACAGATGAATGTGTGTGTAAATTTATTTCTGTACGAACGTTCCTTGGATGTTTGGTCGCGTATAACCCATCTGGCATTCGCACTTTCATAGCAACCCCCTCAAGTATATGCCTCGTTAGCTTGGAATAAAGCTCTGTCAAGCTTGAGACTGCTTGAAGGAATGTTTGATTTATTTGTTCTTGCCATGGAGGTGTAGTTATCTTGGAATACAAGCCCCAATACCTCAACAATAAAGGATGGATAAGGATTGGTATGAACGCCAGTAAAAACTTTGTTGACAGTTTTAGGCGTTATCTTTGTGCATGAATGCTTTGCTCTGGCTTGCGAGCCCCACGATGTGCAGGCGGCTGGGAATGCAGGATGCGCATACCTCTTTGTAACGCACCTCTGATCGTCCTATCATGCACGCACAGTTGGATGATGTGGGCAACTTGGCGATCCACAACCGGGGTCCCAGCTCTCATCTTCGACCATTTGACAGGGATGGCGCACGTGCAGTTGCTGCCCTTTGCGCACAGGTGGGGTGCCTCCTATGTTTGAATGATAAATGCGAGATCATTCACAAGTGTCCTTGTGCATGTTTGTTGCTTCTCCATCAGGCGTGGCTGAGTAAGGCCCAAGAAGGGCATTCTTCTTGTTGCTCCTAGCCTCTAAGCTCCCTCTTTCCTTACCCTTGCCCCTTTTGACTTAGCCTTCCAGAGCTTTCTTCAAGACCATTTAGGGCTGTGTCTGATCAGCTGCAGCACTTCTAGAGCCCCTACTCTTTGCAGATTTTTGTCAAAAATCCAGATTTGCATATGTACCAGAGTGGGTGTTTCGGTCATGTTTAGCAATTTGGTGATTATCAGTTACCTTTGAAACTTTTTAAAGTAACAGGGAGGCGAGGCCTTGTAGTGGCCTTTTTTTCTTACAAACACCAATTCCATGATGCAAAAAAAGTTTGATTCGGGCCTCCAGTTACATCACTCTTTTGTTTTAGCAGGATCTTACCATGATAATGAAGAAATATGCACTGCATGTTGATCTTACAGCAAAGCTGCCTGTCTATTTTAGGTGACCTGGGACAAGCACTGAGAACACTGGTCATCTGATCTACACCGCATCTAGACAGACTAATTTTTGTGGCAAGATGAAGAAGGATCCTTGGGGTAGAGCATATCCTAGGATCCATGGGAAAGAGCACGTCCTGCACTGCAGGCCAGTCGGCAAATCCATAAGAAACAAAAGTTCTTCAATTCTGCATCAAATGCCTTCAATCCTGCATCAAATGCCTTCACTTCTACATCAAATGCCTTATGGACAGCATGATGCATGGCCTTCAGTGCATGGCCAGTCTTGGATAGCGAGCGCACTCTGGAAGGTCAAAAGCTTTGCTCCCCCTAAGATTACCAATAAAGACGCACACTTGATAGAACATTTGCATTCAAAAAGCTCCGCAGCAAATTGTTCTGGAGGTTTCGCAGGTCTTGCAATTGTTGACTGTAGACCCATGCTGATCAGAACAGGGAATAAGTTATGCAGCACCTCCAAGCCGTACTGTGAAAAAGAAAAGAAGCCTTCGAGCTTAGGCAGCCTCTCTCCCTCGCTTGTCCTCCCTTTCTCCCTCCACGTTGTTTGGACATGGCTGCTGTCAGCCTGGCTGGGCACGGCTGCGTGTTCGTGTTTGTGTTAAAATTGCCCCCAAAACACTTCAGTATTACCTTCTGGCCTTATCAAATCAGGCCCATGAAATTTCCAGTTTTACCGGACTGGGGTTGGCTTGCACTTGGGGTGCAGGCCAAATCCTTTGATACATGTCGAGTAACCCAAGAGTTTGATCATCAATGTTGGCCTTCCAGGCCAGCTTCCTTTAGATGTTACAAGATTTAGCCTGGTGCAAGCTCCTAGCCAATCAGCGAGCAGCTTAGGATCTCGCACATACATTTCATGATCCAAGTGTTTTGAGAAGCTAAGGAGGGTAACTTTACCATCCCTTCAACGACGTCTTTTCAATCTGACACGCACCTTTGTTTCAAACCTGCAGGTAGCGCGTTTGTTCTTACAACGAACCGCACTGCGTTCTCGGTTACGCAGCTTGGAAGAGCAAAATAAGAAAGGCGTGCATGCTGAATCCTTGGTACGTCTGCCGAGTTTTCCTGTAAAAGTTGGACATGCCCTTTCTCTTCCAATGGCAATGTGCCTGTCTGGTGTAAGAAATGCATGGGAAGCATTTCCCTTTGCCTGTCAGGATGGATGCCATCTTTCGATGCCACTCAGGATGGATGTCACTGAGGGCACTGTGCACTGCCATATCATTCATGCCTTTGCATGTATCAAGAGAACATCAGCAGCAAGCTTTTGCCGACACGCAAAACCAGCCTTTTCAATGAATCTGTAGGTCTTGCACGACCTGCTGGCGGAGCTGCACGGTGAAGTAGTCAGGCTGTCCAAGATTTGCGGCCAAGCATCAACCAGGGAAGAAACTGTTGCCTGCCAGGATACCAATGATGGTGATGATGGCGCTACGACCACGACAACCTCAGCTTCATCAGGGCAGGTAAGGAGTGGCAGGGTCTAAGTGGTAAGTTGTATCAAGCAATGACAGGGCTTAAAAAAAGCCACTGGATGAGCCATCAGTGATGATGCACACAAAAAATAATTTGCGCAGAAGATCATTGCTTTCAAAGAGCATCCAAGTTGGATTGCGTGGCTGAGCCAGGCAGCTTTTGTAGAGGTGGGCAAATCCCGCCCAAATCTGCATGTATTTAACATGCTCTCAGCAAAGGTGGGCCCAAACCTTGGCCAGCCAAGCTTAGTTGGTAGGGCTTTCTGCAGGGTTAAAGTGACCAGCCAAGATTTTGGCCCATATGCCTAATCATTCGTGGCGTGAACCCTACTTTTTGACCAGACAAATCTCCAACTGGAACCGCTTGCTGCACCAAGTTGGGTGATTTGAGTAATTTTGTGTCCTTGTATTAAAGCAATGCCATTTCAAAAAATGGAGTGGAAAGACCCAGTGGTTGGTTTGATTCAGAGTTCCAGCCATTTGATTAAGAGAAAATTCGCACTAAGGGTGCCAAAAAGGTCATTTTGACCCCCTTCCTTCCTTTTTTTGAATATGCAGTATATTAGCATTGTATATGGATACCACAATTTTATAGGTGCAGAAATGGAAAGTTGTCTCATAGTGGAGCCGTGGGCCATTTTTTGGTGATTTGATGCTGGAAAGTGATCTGGGGTCCTCCGTTCTTTCTTATCGATTTTGGTAAATATGATGTTTTGATGTAATGCAAATGGTTGGCATGGTTGTACTTAAGAAAGAAAACTGGGAAAGAGCCTGTCCAGCGATACAGTAGAGTTGTCCACCACTGCAATTTTTAAATACCTTGCGAATTTTTGTCACCACGCGTAAAAAACAATTTTTGTCCTGCGCGGTGACTGCTGCATGTAAAAAAAATTTATTTTAGGTGCATGGTTGTCCGCGGTCGTGAATCGTGAAATGAACTTTTTCTTGGGACAGCGAGAGGTATGAGAGCGCCCCCTGCCCCCCGGCAGCAGCCCCCTCCACAGCTGCTCCTTCTTTGCTAGCTGCTCCTCAGGTCTTGCACCAATGTAGCCCGCACCATGCAGCACCAGCAGGGCAAGCTTGTGTAAGTAAGGGCCAAGCTTGCAGCCATGGAAGCAGTAGCAGCAGTGGCAGCAGCAGGGAGGAAGACAGCAGTAGCAGCAGTGGGGAGGGCAGCAGTGATGACGAGTCAAGAATGGAAGGGGGATGGTTGGATGGCAGGGGGTGCTGCAGGCATGGTGGGAGCAAGTGTACATGATTACTCTGGATGGGTTGCACCTCTCCATGGTCCTGACATGTTCTACTGTTCATTGACTTATAAAGAACCTTTGAATTTCTGCCTTTTGTGTGCTCCTATTCTCCTTTGTGACAAAATGAAGCAAAAGCCCTTTGCCTTAAGGCAAAGTGGGGCAAAAGCGTGGTTGATGCGCTAATATGTAAATAACTATTCTGGGGTGCATGGTTAATGTGTGCTTGCAAAACTGTTTTTTGGTGCGGGATGAGTCCAAGCTTGCATGGTCCATTTTTTTCTAATTCAATCTAACATGCCTGGCTTCCGAGACTGATGCAAAATGACAAAGGTTCTACCTGCTTGTCACTTTTTTTGCAAAAATAGACATTCTGGCAAATTTTGTTCTCATTGCGTGCAAGCACTTTCCGCATCCCTCTTTTTTACGCTCTGCTATGCAGGGAATGGCTGCTGTACAGCAGGTGGTCAGCCACATGCTCCTGTTGTTGTCAGCTGCGCACAAGGAGGAGCTTGCTTTCAGGTCAGGTTCATCAGGTTGTTTGTTTGGGAGAAGTGTACAGATGCAGAATAGGTGTCAATGGGCAGCGCACGCTGGTTCCCATCTCAGTGGAATGAAAAACTTGGTGTGTACTCTTAACTACTCAGACTGCAGCATTTGCCGAGAGAGCGTGCAGACCAGTGCTTCCTTTTTGATTTTTCAAAAACCTTGTTTCATATCCCACCTAAATATGCCCATTTCCAAAACCATAATTTCATATCTTTTCCCTCGTGTCACCAGCTCGCCGCCTCCCGGCTATGAAATGCTTGGCATCATTTGTAAATGAGACCCTACAAAACGATCTTGCTGCTGCGTACAAGTTGCTATTGACAGTCGTTAGAATGCTTGAAGTGTCTTCCTGCTAAGCTGTCCAGTTTGTAACGGCCAGGCTTGGAGATAGTATGCAATTGCATCTTTGGGATGTGGACTCCAGGAAAGGTCGCTTAGTTGATTTATCAGTGATGTCATTCTCCAGCTGCAAGTGCTCTGTGTGCTCTCAAACAGAGTGTGAACCTTGGGGTTGTTTGCGTTGCGTACTCTGCGCCCTTGTCCATCTGCTGCTACCATGATGCCTTGCCTTTTACGCCTGCTGCCATACTGCAACAAAGCTTGCCTTGCGCATGAGCTCTCACATTTTGTGCTCTATACTGGGAGCTGTTCATGTAGAAGATGCACTGCACCAAACACTCCTTGATGGCATCGAGACCACCATATTCCAGCCAACACTTCCACCAGGGACAGTTCAGGCGCGCATACCAGTCTGCCTTATACATAGTCACTTGTTCCCTCTTTACCCTTTTTCTTCTTCCTCGTCGCTCATTGGAGAAGATTTTGAAGATTTTAGGTTAAGACACTAAAGTCGAAATTGCAAGGGAGTCAAAGGCCACTCAAGGCGATCCTACCCCTTTGGCAAAGCGCCATTCATGGGGCGTGAGCCCCTAGGTTTGCCAACCTCTTTTTAGGCGAAGCGCCATTCATGGGGCGTGAGCCCCTAGATTTGCCTGTTTCCCGGTAGAGTTCACACCTGCCGCCCTGGCCCATCCAGCGCACCCCCGCCCTGAAACTTTGGCTACCCTCCCAAACGGCAAGTTTAGGCAGCCCCGCTTTGCCTCAGTAGGGTGTGGGAGGCAGTGGCTGGTGCTGTAAAAATGTTTGCAACGAGTTTGGCCTACAAGGCAGGCAGTCCTTGACCTGGGCCAGCCGGCCTACCATCCGCCCTGAAACTTGGCATGCTTGCCAAGCAAAATTGGTTACCGGGACTGTCAAGTTTTGGTGACCTGGGGTGCAGCGGGCAAAGTTTGGGAGCAAAGTTTTGGTTTTGACTTTCCCAGCCCGGCCACCTCAAGTTCCCGGAACACCTCCAGTCAACACAGACTTCTTCATCATACTTTTGTGGATGCCCTTGCTGGGTCCAGGGTCTGGGGGTGCCCGTTCCAGGGACTTTGCAGTCCACCTGTAGACCATTCCAGCTTGCCGCTGAGCAAATGGATCTGTGTATTTCTAATTGCGATGTGATCTTTATATTATGTTTTGACGACGGTGTGAATTGCTGTGTTAATAGTCTATTAATACTAGAGGTGTATACACAGAAGCCTGCTGATGCAATGTGGAGCAGGACCTCCACCCCTTGCCCTGGTGTGTGGATGAGTCAGCCTCTGGTGTATGGTCTGCTGCAGATTGTCTAGGGAGAGCCTGCAGTAAGTAATGAATGGCAGAAGCAGCTTGCATGGCGCGCACTCAGCTAGCCTGCATGCATGTGTGAACAAGGCATGGTCTGCAGGAAGGCCCTGTCATTGCCCCGGGCATTGCATATCAATGCCAACTCTGTGTCAGGAAGGACTGGCTTCGCCAAATTTTCAGCGTCACTTGCGTCGCTTCCCTCACTCGTCTCAAAGCCCCTCAATCCCCCCAAAATCCAAGGCTATATCTTTTTAAAAATTCAAATAAAACCGAATGTCATTTGAAAGATATAATATTTTGCAAAATAGGGAGCACTGGTGCAGACCATGTCATGCTAGGCATGAAAACTGTATAAACCACAATCATTATAAGTCTTATTTCTCACTTGTCACAACCTTCACCATGAGGAGGACATAAAGGTTGGCTTCACCATCTTGAACACATTAACAATGCAGCTGCAAACGATTTCAGCAATCCCCTTGTGGCGCAAATTACTTGCAGGCGTGGCGCCACATCTCCGACACCCTCCAAGCAATCCCGCAGCACTCCCATGGCTTCAAGAGGCCGCGCTAATGGAAGCCCTGTGCGACCCCGGCCCACACTTGCAACGAGCATGTACAAAGAGGTTGGTACCTTTTTTACAGTTTAATTTTTTGGCGGCCAGAGACTTTCGTCTTAGGTCACTTTGTCACAGGTCCGCCCTATCGTGTCAACTACAGTCGCTCTCACTGGTACAACAAGGCCTGGGTTTGTTACTTTTCCCTTGGAAAAAGCCTGCCCTTGCCTGATCAAAGGAGAAAGCCCTAGTCTAATTCCTGAAGTTTATTTGTAATATTCTGCAGACCAGGAAATTTCAATTAGGAGACCAGAGAGATAGCAATGTTTTGGTGAAGGAACTGGAGGACAGTACGAAGGCAAGTCCAGGCAAATTGGAAAAATTTACAATATCTTCTAGAGCTGGTCCGGAGGTCCAGGGTTTGAACCCCACTCCCCTCGAACCCATTAACTGGCATGACTCCGATCAGGGAAAAAGAGCAAGGGAAAAAGGAAAAACTACGTGCGCCTAGGCAGGGGCCCCCCGCTAGGCAGGTACTCACAAGTTTACTTCATGCATTTTCCTTGTTGTCATGCATGCTGCTTTGCAACGAGGTGTTAATGCATGCCAGACTGTCAAGTGTATTTGACTTCATGCTCAAACAAAGTT
The DNA here is from genome assembly GCA_914767535.2 of Dunaliella primolecta. Taxonomy (NCBI): domain Eukaryota; kingdom Viridiplantae; phylum Chlorophyta; class Chlorophyceae; order Chlamydomonadales; family Dunaliellaceae; genus Dunaliella; species Dunaliella primolecta. Next base: position 7,458,654 of record OU611754.1, on the reverse strand, counting down.
TTTGGGAGAGTTATCTCCATATATTTTTGCGGAGCCCAGCAGCTCCTCCCTGACGCGTACGCCCAGCATTGTAGCCCGCCGCGTCAATTTGGCACGCCTGTCTGTGCGACAAAAATCCAACAAGCATCAGGGGCTCTCTCAACCCAAAGTCACTTGCAATATTACCAGCAGGGTTCCCGCACACTTGCTGCTGCAGTTTGGGCCTGCCTTATGTGTAACAATCAAATGTTGAAAAGGATACTTGCAAGGTGACAAGAGCTTGAGGTGCATAGGGGTCAAGGTCTCATTTGCTCTGGCGCCTGCGTGGTTACAGAGGACTTCCATAATAATACTGTACAGGAATACTGTAGCTCCATGACCAGTTCAAATGTTAATTAATTATGGAGCCAAAATTTGTAAATTTTATTCATTTTTGCCAGGCATTCGAACTCATTCAGATTAGAAATTGATTCATTTTGGGGCTAAAAGGGCTTGTGCAGAAAGTGGCCTCCCAGGCCCCCAGCTGGAGCTCCAACCCCTTACCTAAGTGGCTTAAGCCTGTAACCCCCCCCCCCAAGCAGCTCTTAGCAGACCAAGCCAGGCTTGCAAGGGCCCAGGCATCCAGGAAGGGGCAGCCAGCAAAGCAGAACCTAGTGGGGCGTCCTCCAGATGACAGCTCAGTTGATGTTGCATGCATGGATGGTGAGGTGTGTCCTTCTCAGGGAGCAAAAATGCGCCCAAGCTTCTCCAGCCCCCTGCCCCTGAGCAGCACAGCAGCAGCAGCAGCAGCAGCAGCAGCAGCAGCAAGGATTCGAATTGGGTATTCAAACTGAGAAATCAATGCCTGCCATAAGCCTTTTGAATCCATTTGAAATACTAATTTGGGGCCCCCATTCAAATTAATATTTTTTTGTTGATAATCAAGTGGAGACCATTCAAACTGGTCGTGGAGGTACAGTTATCTCACTTTTCTCCGGACAATTTTTCATGCTCGCAAAATACTGTCTGGAGAGCCAAGCTCGCCGTTGGCCCTGCTTCTCAGCTTTGTTGCTTCCCCACGGCTTGTAAACTTTGAAAACTATGGTTTCTTCCTCAAGATGAAAGGACTATTAGACTTTGGTGCACAGGGCTTAACCTGAAGCACAACCAGGTGGTACCAGAATGCCTAAGTAACCCTTTCCTGCAAACAAGCAACCTCTCATACCCAGAATTGGGTTTAGATCTGCCCGGCAGTATATCATCCATTTCTGGCATAGGATTAGGGATCTAACAAAGGCTTTGGAGCCATTATCAATTCCAAAAACATGCACCACCATGCCATAGCTGATCTTCTGTAATAGACAAGCCTTTTGGTGTTGACACTTCATTTCTTTGGCAATGGCATTTTTTTGCAACACAGATTTTCAAGCAAAAAAACCATCACCCAAGCTTGTGTACTTGGGTGGAAACGATTCTCTATTGGTACCAAGCTTGGGAGCGCCATTGATGCTTCTACAGAAATTTTGTAAAGCGTACGCATCTTGTACGTGTCCTGACAGAACACACATTTTTAGGGACTTCCCGAATTACACGACGTACACATTGATGCATGCAGCCTGAAAAATGCAGTTCAACACAGTGCACTACAATGATATACGTGCACAGGCCACTGACAACTGTGCAGCAATACTGCAAAAGGAGCTGGCAATTCGCAACGCTGCTAGGGTTTCAGCCTCCCCGCCAAGGACAGCGCCTGAGCCGCCGTCCTCGTATATGATCCCCTTGAAGCTGGCCACCAAGCCAGGCACGGCCTCATCAGGCCCTGCAGCTACAAGGAAGGGGGTAGGACTTCCTGGGCAACAGCAGCAGCAGCAGAAGCAGCAGCAAGAACAGCAGCAGCCACAGCAGCAGCAGGAACAGCAACAGCCACAGCAGCAGGAACAACAACAGCCACAGCCACCACCTGCTGCCATGGAGATCCCTCCCCCTCCCCAGGCTCCGTCATCACTCTCCTCCCCTTCCTCATCATCACCAGATGATGAAACCTATAGCAGCAGTGGGTCGAGCATGCAAGCAGGGGACGATGAGTTTGAGGAGCTGGAAGGGGAGGATTGAAAGAAAAGAAAAGAAAAACTACGTAGGCACAGGAATCTCTCCCTACATCAATTAAGGAAAAGGAGACACAGGAGGGGGAGGACTGACGTATTTTCATTCTATCTAAACCCATCCATGCATGTCGACTATACTTACTTTCTTGCTTCTCTTGGTCCAGGGTCTGTGACTCGTGATTCGTCAAGCACTGGCTGTTGACTCTACAGCAAATGTTGCATGCACCCAATTTGATCCTTAGCGTGCACTTTCACTTTTGCCCCCATTCTTTCCAATTCTTTCTTGCCTTAGCTTTCTTTGTATGCACTCATACCAAGCCGCTTAATTTTATGTGTAATAATGATGTGGAAAAAGATTGCTCCACTCTGGCAATTTAGCGTGATTGTGTCCCAAAAGCTGTTCAAGAAGATGTTTGCACCTTGGGCTCGAGATCAAGATTGAGCCTTGGAGGGGAAAGGAAAGAAAAAGAGAGAGAATTACTTAGGCAGCAATCCCTAAATTGATTGATAGAAAGAGGATATCTGGGGCCAAAGCACCATGCCTCCTTTTAACAAAAAGTAAAGAGAACTTCTCTTTTAAAAGAAGTCCATTGCCGACCATCATACATGCATCACAAATACATAGGTATGTACATAGGTATGTACATATACAGGGAAGGGGGTGCCTATGCGGTATTCGAAGACTGTGCGTTTCATACGGGCTGAGAAACATGGCATGTTCCAGAAGGTATTGCTAGCACCCTTATTTGCATGAGGTAGCAAGCTCTGGTAATAAGTGTAATAGCCTGTCTTGCAATCTGCATATTCAAGCCTGTGTTTAGCATGCATATGGGATTTTAAAGCATCCTTAAGGTCTGGGAAGTATATCAGGTTGGGAATGGGGGAGGGAGATTCAGGTGTAGTTGGTCTTGCCTAATCCCGAGCCAGCCAAGCAATATTGTAGAAGGGGTTGCCGTCTGGACCAGCGTTAGGAATACAGGTATCGGTCAGAGTGTTATCTTTGAGGCTAGCCTGGTATTTAGCATTTCTTTCTGCGTATTCATTCCCAGCAATTCCAGCGTGATCATCAATCACATTGTCCTCGGATGTTCACACCCAACATGCCAAGGGATGTTCATAAGCAGACAACATTGCCCTCAGTCTCTGTTGTGAAGCCCTGAGCAAAGGTGCACATGGCTCATTCCTTGTTGCCATGGACGCTTGCTGTAGAGAAAAGCGCCAAGAACATGGCATTGAAGTCCCTTTTGGAGCCAACTCCAAAACAGGCTACTACTCATATTATCAGAGTTTGTTACCACATGTAGATAAGAAAATCCGCAATGCCTTTAGGAACATGTCCTTTATATCCACAGTGTGATTCCACACCCATGAAGCACACCATCTGACAATATCGCACTGGCACCCTCTATAACCAAAAACATGTGGTTCGCTTCAAAAGGTCCACTAACCCACTCTGCCCTCTCCCAGGCTGTCATCAAGTAGACAGCGCACTCCACATGCTTTCAGGCTGCCAAAATCATATCATATCCAGCATGAAAACTGAACGTCACAATGTTGCTGGAAGAATGATCATCAAAGCTTCTAGCAAAATCCCGTGGGGAGCAGGCTTGGTTAACATGGACATAGGGAGTGGTGATAGGTTGGCCCAGCACAACCTTCAAATCCCTGCACATGCATCAAACAGAATAATACCCCCTAACCTCTTTCCAAGAAATTTTTCTAAGAGATCTAGACTCACCTCCAGCCGTCCTGATGCTATATTGATTACTCCCTATAAAGCCAAACCCACTTCTTCTCCTTCTACCTCCTGCTCACACCATCATGCATTACGCAGCAGACACGACCCCACACTGAGGGCCACAACAGCCAACTGCGTGAGGCAACCCCGCCAACTGAATGTAAACCAGCGGCATGTGCACTTGATCGAAATCAAGTACTGTGAAGACACGAGGCCTGGACAGCAGTTGGAGGCGGCACAGCGGCAGCATGCAGACCTCTGCAAACTCATTGATGCAAAAGGTGTGACTCTCCACACCATCCTTTCGGGTGTTGGTGGAACTTGCTACACTGAGCACACCCTTGACTAGTTTAAACAACTGGGACTTGACCACCAACGCGCCAATAAACTTGCTCGCAAACTTCATACCCATTCTGTCATGTATGCCAACAAGCTTGTTACCACTAGGCGTGCTATTGAAAACAAGAATACTTCTTGCAGCCAGCTTATGGAACCGGGTGCTTCCAATAACCCTCCAGATCCCCATTAGGATTTTCTTTTTGTAGTCTTCGTGGTGGAGGGGACTCAGGGCTCTTTTGAGCCAATGTGTCTCCTTTTCCTTAATTGATGTAGGGAGAGTTTCCTCTGCCTACGTAGTTTTTCTTTTCTTTCCCTGAAAACATCTCCAGGGATATTCCTGATCGGGCTTTTCCCAATGGTGCTGGCCCCTCTGCCCGACACCAAAGCCGTCCTGATGCTGTCTTTGTGCGCTCTATCCCAGGGAGAGCAACCCATCTCGACCCTAAAAGGATACCTGCTCAAGATAGGGATATCCACCTTGTGGAACTCAAATACTGCCCAGATACAAACCCATTATCAAGCCTACAAAAATCTGCTGACCAGCATGCTGGTTCCATTTATAGACTTCGCACCCGTAGTCTCAGAAACCCAAACAGAAATAATAAGGTGACCTTGCACACCATTTTACTTGGTGTAGCAGGCACTATCTATAATGACTACACCATCACTCCCCTGGTTGAGCTGGGTTTTACCAGACATAACGCAGAAAAATTAGCATCTCAATTAAGTTGCCATGCACTCCAATCATTAACAAAAATTATAAACACCAGGCACTCATTATACCTGCAGGGTTCTTCTGGCAGGGGCATCACTGGGGGCGAGGCAGTTCAGAGCAGGAGGAGGAGAGTCCACGCCCGCAGGCTGACAGCAACCCGCCGGACCCGCATTAGTTGCTCTCCATAGGTTCATAGCTTGGTTTAGACTGGGCCAGTGAACCTCATCGGTGAGGCCCTAGCTAGCTTGCTAGTTAGGGACCTTTCCATAATGCACGCAGCTGGACCTGGCTTGGGTAGTCTTTTCTTTTCTTTTCTTTTCCAGCGTGAGATTTGAACTTATTAAGAATGTGACCTTACGAGGTGCGGGCAAGGTTTGATATTGTCTTCAGAGCATCTCCTTGTACATGATGTCTTTTCTTCTATGGATACAGGATTTGCTTTCTGAGTCGGTGAAGTGAGCAAAGGCTGTCTGTGGCAAAGCGTGTGTGTTCGTGAGTGAGTGCAGCAGCAATTGCAGCCAGCTCAGCTCTTCCTATGGTGCTGGTAATACCAACGCCATAAGGCTCAACTATATCTTTTTAGGCACTCATAGGATGGTACACGCCTGCCCCTATAACTGTCTTGCCGTCCTGAACCTGGCAGCTGCCGTCTATTTAGGCCCAGGACTTCCAATCTGCAACTTTGAGCTGGAGGATTGGATTGGACTGACAAGGAAAAGGAACGGTTATGTCTGGCTGGTTTATGGGGGACCTTAACAATTTGCTTCTTGTCTAGGGGAAGCTTTTCACATTTCCCTACCCCGAGCATAACAGCGTGCCTTGCATTTCGGATGGGGTCGTTCCTCACATTTTTAACAAAACCACTTGGCCTCTGGAATATCCTTGGCTAAACCTTGGAGCCAGGTAGGGCTCTGGTTGTTCAAGTGGACTCTTGCAGTTTGTTCCAGACAGCAATCATTTTCAAGTCCCAGTTATGGAGAGAGAGAGAGAGAGAGAGAGAGAGAGAGAGAGAGAGAGAGAGAGAGAGAGAGAGAGAGAGAGAGAGAGAGAGAGAGAGAGAGAGAGAGAGAGAGAGAGAGAGAGAGCAATTTCTTGGCTGGGACAGGATTGGGGATTGTCATAGGTAATTTCACCTTTTGGAATAATCCCAAGCTTGCAGCACAGATGCGGGTAAGCAGTGAGGAGTTCAGAGTTATCATCAGCTTACCGCTTGCTGGCAGAAACATGAAGGTGGCCGTAGCCTGTGTATTGAGGATGGCAGAGAAGATAGCGTGTCGCAGGACTTTTGTTATGGCCTTATCGTCATAGATGGGGTGGCAGATGGAAATCCCCGTAAATCTGGATGAGAGTGAATCGTGTTGGGCATTAAAAAGAATGTCACGGGGATCAGAGCTCCGGTAGTGTAGGTATTGAGTGTTATAGTGTATTGAGTGTTATAGTCTAAGGGAGAGGCCATTTTTTCTTGGGTGGCGTGTGTCCAGTTTTGGAAGGCATTGTGGATTTAAGGTGGAAGTGTCCGTGAGAAGGAGTCTTTAATCCTTTTGCTGATATTTGTTGTTCGATTTAGTCTTGCGGGCTAAGAGTCCTATTAGTTTAGATGCAAAGCTTGCTGGTGGAGGGCAGATACTACTATGTAAGCAAATTGCTCTGGCTTTGTGGAATGCTTTGTAGAGGACATTAAAGCGATCAGGGGTCATCATCCCAATGCATTTGCAGTCCGTATTGTAGATACACGCCACCCTTGATTTTTAGGTTTCTGGGAGGATAAGGGTAGGTGGGGTAGTTGAAGGGGGAGTTTGGGTTGCAGTATCTGTTGGTGCCTATTTAGGGGATGGCTTGGAATTGTGTTTAACGAGGTCAATTTCCTGGACCCAGAACGTGTAGGAGGCTGTGGGTTTGATATCTGTTTGTGGATTGGTGGGGTGTATATCAAAATTATTTTTGTTTTGATTCTGCGTCTAATATCTGTTTTCAGGTGTTACTTGCATCAGGTTTGTTGAATTCTTGTCTCTCTAGGTTGGAGATGGCTAGGTCTGGTGTGGGTAGGAGGAGGTTGGGTTTGCTTTGCTGGACTCCAGTCGGACTTCAAATTCTTGCATGCGCTGGTAGAAGGTTGGCCAGATTGTTTTTGCTTCTTCTAGCTCCCATGATGATATCCAGCTAACTTTAAGTAGCTCTTCTCTTGAATTTGTTTCTCTGTTTAGTTTGTCTTCAGTATTGAGGCTAGCACAGGCAGGGCAAGCCCAGGTTTCAGCTGTGTGGACCTCTTGTCTTTGCTCGTCAGTGTAGCAACCAAGCTTTGTCAGGCATATCCAGTGGTACGTGTGTTGGCTGACATCACAAATATACATGTCAGGGTAGGGGGGTTCCGAATTTATAGGCTCCAGGCCTCCGGGGCAGTTGCATATCTGACAACATGCACATTCAATGTCGGTGCGGGCAGTAGTGCAGATGCTTGCTGGTTGAAAGCCAGCATTCTTGAAGAAAGGCAGGACCCACTTTTCTATTATCATGGGCCCATATTGTGTCACACACGGTGTGGTACTGCTTCTGTTGGGGTGAAGCCATTTTCTCTTGCTTTGTGTATCATTTTCAGCCCTAATGATGGGAGTTTCTAGGAGGACTTTGAAGTGGTCCTCGCACTGCCGGTCCATCCAGGGATAGTTGTGGCTGGCTTGGGGGTGAGATGGAAGATAGGCCCCAGTCTTAATGCTAGGGGCAGCCATGCTGTCTGTGTAGAGCTTTTCCGTAATACCAGCTATTTTGCACGGGTCCGTTTCCACTTCGCCTGTGGTGGGGTCTGTGAGTGCTTGGGCTTGAGGAGGAGCAGTGCTTTTGCCATTGAAGATTTCCTTATTGGCAACTTGCAATAAGGAAATCTTGAAGGGCAGGGTGCTTTGCGATTTTTCTCTGTTGGCATCTTTGCACTGGGTGCTGTAGTCAGAGTCTATCTTGCTAATTTGCTTGTTGAGTTTCTTGTGCTGGGCTTGGAGGACAACTTCCAACGGTGGCAGATGGGGTGAAGCGCTGTTTGAGGCAGGGATGGTGGGCGTTGTTTCTGCGTAGGAGAATTTGCGGACAAAGAGGATGGCCTTATGGAGATTGGGGTCATGGCTGTTTAGGGCCAGGACTCTAATGAAGGTGAGGGCCAGGTGGGCCTGGGGCAAATTTTACTGTATGTGGATTTGGATTTTGTTGCAGTGATTTGCAGAGATTGCTGATCCTCCTGATTCTGAAGTGTTTGGAGGTTGCAGGTTTAATTTTGGTGGTGCACACCTGCAGAGCCACTTCAAGGTACTCTTTGATAGGATTGACAATTTTGTCGGCAATGTTTACACGGCTTCCCTGGCAGGGAGGCCACAAATGAGATCCAAATGAGCTGGTTTCTTAGCACGAGTGCTCTCTATGGCAGACAGGTGGGAGAGAGCAGCCTTGTGCAGACTCTTCAGGGTTTCCAGATTTTAGTACTGGTGGTGTGAGGTGTGTACGTAGGTCGTTGAGAGCATGATGTAGCTTTTCAATATCTGAGGGCTTTATAGGCCGCATTAGTACAAGCTCATTCTGATGTAATGGTGCAGGCTCTAGGATTTCTTTAATTTTGACCCCTAGGATGTTATTGGGGACGTCGGCAACAAGGGGAATGTGATCGCTGTGCTTGTAGCCTTGGTCAGCAGAGTTGCAGAATAACTGAGAATGTTGGAGGCTGGTGCTGGTTGCTTTGAGGATGGGAGAGGGCAGCAGACTGTCATAAATGCGGCTGTGCGTGTGTGAACCCTTGGGGTTTGGCTGCAAGGCGCTATTTCTTTCATACACGTCCAGGCTCTATGTGGCAAGGGACAGTCAAGGGGACAAAAATTGGTGACAGAGATGAAATTTCGGAAAATCTTGTCTTCCTCGTAGGTATATTCCCCTGGTTCTTTCTTGTGAATAGAGTGTAACATGCATGTCACCCAGTAGAATGGGGAGACAGTGGCAGGAATTGAGAAGGCGTTTCAGTGTTTTCACCATGATGTTTTCTTGTTTCAAGGGCTGTATGCTTATCACCTGAAGGCCAATAGGTAGAAATCAGAAGAATGGGCTTGCTTGAAACCTTGAGTTTGGCAGCCACCATCCTTCCGTTAACGTTATCTTGGCATCGGACCTGGGTGGCTTGCGTGGTAATGGCAATACTTTTCTTGACACATAGAAATGTGCCAGAGTGTGGTGAGAATTGGTTTCAATATTTGATGCTGGAAGAGAATGTTTCACCAGCAGCCGATCAGCCAGATTCTCGGGCTGTAGGCCAACCCCTTGTAACCCTTGTGTAACCCTTGTGTAGAGAGAACTGTACCACCAGGCGTAGTCTTGTAGAAGATGGTCAAGCCATCGTGGCGGTTTGACGCCGCTAGTGATTTTGGTTTCTGTGAGAAAGAGTGTGTCCGGATCATGGTGGGCGATAATCATGCGCATCCTCCTTACCTTTGTAAAGGCCGCGGACATTCAAGGTGACAATCTTGAGGTGGTCATGCCACGCCTGGGGGCCTGTGGAGATGCTTGCTGGAGCGTGTAGTTGTGCACTTTCTATCTTTTGAGGGGATGTTGAGATTCTCATAGAATTTTTCTGGACGATTCAGGCACTTTCTACTATCCTCAAGCTAGCTCTGAGGATGTTTCTCATTTCTTGCAGAAGCAAACTAATGAGACTTTTCGTGTAATCTCCGACCTCATGGGTATTTTTTGTGTGGCTGGAACAGTTGAGCAGGCCGAGCAGCCAAACTACCTGGCTGAAGGTTAAACCCAATTGTAACTTGTAACTTGTTCTTAGGGGATGTCAAAGGGTTGGTCTCACGTGGGTCAGCAAGATGAAGATCAGATGTAACAGTCAAATGGCACCAAAAAGAATCAGACTGAATGGTGAGAATATTTCCACTAATAGTGGCGAGTTTGTAAGCTGTCGCCAGCTTTCCTCTGTTGTGAGGTATGAAGGATGGCAATCCTCAGAGTCCCTATATCCCAATGTTATAAGTGCGACCAAAGAGACCCCCAAGATGAAAAGCATGGTGTTTTCGTTTGTCTGTGCGCTTCCATGCATTATCTAAGATCTTGGTGGAGGGGGCTCACGGCTCTTCTGAGCCATTGTCTCCTTTTCCTTAATTGATGTAGGGAGACTTCCCTCTGCCTACGAAGTTTTCCTTTTTCTTTTCTTGCTGCCTTAAAAGGTGGTGGAGGCTCACGGCTCTCCTGAGCCAATGTGTCTCCTTTTCCTTAATTGATTGATTTTTTGAACCAGAACAACAATAAACTTCCTTATTTCCTTCATGAATTGATTGCCTTTTATGAGCAGGCTAGCAGTCGCACTTCTTGACTGAAGGCCTTATCCTTGTAAACCTTAATTGATGTAGGGAGAGTTTCCTCTGCCTACGTAGTTTTTCTTTTCTTTAAAAGGAACTTTGCACACCCTTTCTCTGACTTCCCAACAACACACGCAACTTTTTAGATGAGACAGGCACTTTTACAGATCCTAAGCTAGGTCCGAGGATGTCTTTCATTTCTTGCAGAAGCAAAATAATGTAACTTATCGTTTTACTTCTGAAGTTATGGGTGTTTTCTCTTTGGCTAGTAGAGTCCAGCAAGCCGAGCAGCCGAACTACCTAACTGAAGGTCAAATCCCATTGTAAGCTTTATGCTAGGCTGAAGCCATGACTCATCTCATGTAGGAATAGCACGTTCCAGCTAGCCGAGCAGTTGAACTACCTAGCTTAAGGCCAAATCCCATTAAAATTGGACCCTTGCAGCCTTGGGCTAGGCTTGTAAACCTCCTGGTGAGGCAACTAGCTAGCTTGCTAGCTAGGGAAACTTTTTTTATTAATTGAGGGAAGCATGATGCACGCAACCGGAACTGGCGCGCAGTCCTCAGGCTGCGCATGCTTTCTGCCAACCGTAGCCCATCAATGACTGGCATGGAAGAACCTCTATGTACCTCTTTCCACATTTCACGCCCTGTTTTTCATCAACAGCAATCTTACAATGATTCCTTCATTTCATATCGTGTGAAGTGCCCAGGGAGATCAAGGGATCCATGGTCACAGGCCCGGTTTGAGATGCGTGATGCGAATAAAGGTCAAAGAACTGCTCATTTTCTGGTTTGCTGCACAAAACTCTGCAAAATTCAAGAGCACCCCCAAAAACTGAAGGTTAGAACTATTGGTCTCTGAGACTTCTGCAAAAGACCGTCAAAGTACAAAGCAGCTATTAACAACCCAACCTCCTCATGCCTTGTTCCTGCAAGCCAGCTTTCTGGCACCTTTATCCATTCTCGCCCGTACCTTGCGCACCTGCACAAACAGAGTAACTACCTACTTCCCTGCAATGGAAGAGGAAAACGACTTAACAGTCCAAACTGGCTGCATGCGGAACTGCAAAACCAGCAAGACCAGCAGACTTGAGCTGAGTCTTCCATCATGTGCACAGCAAATTATGGACTGTGAAATTGTCTCCTTACTTTCCTTCTCAGACCCCTGCAATGTTCCTCACTTTCCGCTCTGACTCCTGCAATGCTCCATACTTTCCTTCTCTTACTCCTGCGGACACAACAAATAATTCAACCCACACATGCCTCAATGCCTATATTATATAAGCTGGCAGAAACAACCACATTGAGTCACCAACATGGGGCTACAGAGGCCCCGCCCAAGAAAAAGAAAAAGAAGAATAAGGATAAGAGAAACATTTGAGAAAAGAAAAAGAATGAGGAAAATGCTCACAACCAATCTTTTCTTACTGCCTCGCACCCCTAGAAAATGCTCCTGCCCAGAAAGCTGAGGCCAGATTTCTTGCGTGGCTCCTCTGGTGCAGGGGCGGTTGTGGGCGCAGCAGTGGCCTGCAGCCACGCATCATGCATACATACAGGCTGTCCCAGGATACATTGTCCACATGAATTGGCTGTGTCACATCCACAAGAATAGGCTGGGTAACATCAGATCCACATGATCAGGCTATGTCAGTGTGCACCACGCACATCATGTGGCACAGCCTGCTCCAGTATGCATGATGCAAATAGAGAGGTTGTGTTGGCATGCATGGCTCATGCAAGCAGGTTGCTCCTGTATGAGTGCCACGTGCACCCTGCAAGCCTCTGTGTGCCGGGGCTTGTGCTGCTGCAGGGGTTGTTATGAGCTGCTTTATACTAACAAATAGAGGAACTCTCTTTGGGTGCTGAGTTCCTGTATCAGTGCCAAGGGCGCCCTGCAAGCCTCCGCGTGCCTGCACTCGAGCTGCTGCATGGGCTGTTCTGAGCTGCGTTTTGCTAACAAATACAAGGCACTCTCCTTTACTGCTGAGTTCCTGTATCAGTGCCAAGGGTGCCCTGCAACCTTCCGTGTGCCTGGGCTTGAGCTGCTGCATGGGCTGTTATGAGCTGCATTTTGCCATAGGCGTTTTGCAAACAAATACAGGGTACTCTCTTTGGGTGCTGAGCGCGCACTTACAGCTGAGGGCAAGATCTGTTAATCCTGCAGGTGCCATCTTGCATGCAGCAGAGCATCTCCAGACGTTCTGATTCATCATTTAATACCTTCTTTAGTATAAAAAAGCTGGCAGTGTGCATCCGCACCCCAAAGGCTGTGGATACACATTCATCCATATACTTGAAAGAGCTCAGTTTTACAGTTTTGGACAGCAGCTTCGAGCTGCTGTGCGCACTGCCGGCATTCTTTCAGCTATAAATGCGCAGCTCATGCATCATCAAGTAAGGTGAGGCGCTGAGAGCAACACCTTGCTCAGAGTTTGGTTACAACGACAGCATGATTGCTGCCAAAACAAGGCTTCCTGCACACCAGGAAGTTGGAGGGATGCTGCTCCTGCTGAAGGTCATAAGTGCACAAATGGCTGTTTTTATGCAAGTGCTCTCACCTGTGCGTGTGCAAGTGCTCTCACCCATGTGTGTGTGTGTGTGCGCGTGCAAGCGCTCTCACCTGTGCTGCTTGCTCCGCAGCCCGCCGGCTTCCGGGCCTCCTGCTGGAGAAGATCTGCTCCTCAAACGATTGGCTGAAGCCAGTGGCTGCGGCGAGCACACACACACACATTGGGAGTAGATGTGTCAAGCCTGCAAACAGCTCCTCTAATAATTGGCCGGGGCCTGAAGCTGTGGCGTGCGCGCAAGCACACACATACACACACACAAGGAGTAGATGTCCAGCCTGCAAAAAGCTCTTGAAATAATTGGCTGGGCCATTGGCTGGCACTGACACACACACACACACACACACAAATTGGGGATAGCTATGTATTCGGCCTGCAAAGAGCCGTGGTCGTCCCTTTTAGCGCATGACCCATCAATCAGGCAAGCATGCCCATCTATGGACGCCTCCGTCTGACACCTCTTATAAGTTACCTTCAGCAGATACCATCTGTAAGAATTGACCTCCGTCTCAGACAAATCTTACATCTTACTCAGAGCCTTCTTTTAGGATTGGCCTCCGTCTCAGACGCCTCTGACACCTAACTCAGAGCCTCCAATTAGCAGCATGGCCAGTAGAAAGCTGTCAGCCTGAAGCGTTAACCACACAGCAATACTCGTGGACGCTGTTAGCACCTGCAACCCAAGTGGTCCTGCTCGGCATCTGGGGCAGACCATTCACCAGTATGCGATGCCAAAAACGTGGCTGGATGCGCATGACCCCTAGTATGTGATGCCTACGACACGGACGCGCATGATCTCAACTATGCGAGGCCCAAAACATGGCTGGACGCGTATGACCTCTGACAGCCACCCACCAATGATGGTCACATTGATGATGCCTTCATAGGCATCGTCCACGACCGCCCCAAAGATTATATTGCAGGAGGCATCTGCTAGGCCAGTCACCACCTGCAGCAGGTCAAAGGTCATGGTGGGTGGGTGTATGTTGTGTGTGAGTGTGCATCCGTGGTACCGTGTGCGATACATTCGTTGTGTGTGTGTGTATCCGTGGTATCGTGTGCAAAACATGTTTAGTGGATTCAACTGGGGTGAGGGCGAGTATGGACATGCACCAAATCATTACATGAAGGACGATGCTCACCATTAGTCTGACCTTGCCGCCACCCTCCCTTCCTTTTTCTGGTCAGCCAGCAAGTATAGTCTGGCATTGCTTCCACCGACCCTTCCCTCAGAAATGATAAATAGTATTGCTTGACTAAACTGTCAAGATCTCAACACTTTTCAAGCGGGCTCGAAGCAGGGGGTGCCTGACAGTGGACTGAAAAAGAAGCTGATCCAGCAGCGTGTGGTGCAGCAGCGAGCGCGGAATGGCATGGTATATGCATAGAAAGCAGAGACACGGCAGTGCGGGCAATACAGCCACAAGGCAAGAGACACAGGGAGGAGCTGCACAGGCTGCAAGCTGCTGCCTCGCCAGAGCTGCAACACGCCGCACATTGCTCCTTGAAGATTCTGCTGTCACAACTTTTCTCGCCAGAGCTGCAGTACGCCGCACCTTGCTCCTTGATTATTCTGCTGTCACAACTTTTCTGGCTGCAAGCTCACCTACAAGGGGAGGCTCCTTGCTGGTGCACTTTTGATCATCTCTTCATTCTTCTGACTTCAGATACATGATTGACGTCCTGGAGCATTATGTCCGGCCTGCCCGCAAATTTGTATACAATAATCCTATTCTCTCATTTTCTCACTTCAAATACATGGATGATCATATTAAGTGTTATGCCCGGCCGCCTGTAAGTTTATAAAAGAGGTGGACAACTCCCCCCCAGATGGGCATCTTTTTCTCATGCTCCCAGCATTTATGGGCCGTAACCTTGGCCGGTCAAGCTTGGCTGCAAAATATATGCCTGCAGTGCTAGAGCTTGGCTGGCCAAGGTTTGGCCCATCCGTCAAATTAGACGCGGCGTGAGCCCTACTTTTTGACCACCGAATCTCCATTCCAGACCACTCACTGCACCAATTTGGGTGGTTTTGAGTGCTTTAGAGTCCTTGTACCAAATAAATATCTTTGCAAACAAATGGAGTGAAAAGACATAGTGATTGGCGAGACACAGAATTCCAGCCATTTCCCTTAAAAAGTCCAGCACAAGGGGTACCAAAAAGGTCAATTTTGGACCTCCTTCTTTCCTTTTTCTGAACACGCAGGATATTAGCATATTATATAACAGTTGTGAAAACATATTTTTGGGAATGAAAGTTGGTCCCTGAGTGGAGCTGTGAGCCTTTTTAAAGTAACTTGAGGCCAGGGGAGTGATCTGGAGACCTCCGATTTTCATCATTCTTTGGTGAATGCAATATTTCCTTATAAGATGATGGTTGGCATGGTTAGATTTGAGAAAGAAACGCGGGAAGGGGCATATTCAGCAATATAGGAGAGTCATCCACCTCTGATGATATACACAAGTATCTATTCTTCAATGATCTTATCATTCTTTTTCTCACCTCAGACACGCGGTTGATCTCCTGGAGCGTCATGTCCGGCCCGCCTGTGATATTGTACACAATGCCTGCAGAAGACGTGGTATAAGTGAGGTGCTTATTTGCGGTGGCAACTGGAAAGTACAACATACACTGGGACAGTCATGCAGGCTTCAATTGGCCAAGAGTATTTGTGTACACACTACCACAGATGCCTGCACTGTACTGGTCTGTGTAAAGGGGTTTATCTTCCTGTACGTCCTTAGTTCAGTCGGTAGAACGCAGGTTTCCAAAAACTGGTGTCGTGGGTTCAGGTCCTACAGGGCGTGAAAATTTGATTATAAGTTCTTTAATTTAGAAAAATAAAACAAAGAGATTTTCAAAGAAGCATTCTCAAAAGCCCGTCTTGAGCTCACTTTGGCCTTCAGGTCCAAAGAATGCAAACCCCAGACCATGGCACACCTGTTGCTCTCTCGATGGAGCGCTGGATAAGGGGAGCAGCTGTAGCACTTTGTGCCGCTTGCTCTGCTCGGTCTGGGCCGGATGCCACACCCACGCCTGCTCAAAAGAAAGCAGGCAGCACATATGAGTTGCAAATGCATGAGCCCAAGCCTACTGGTTTGTGCAAGAATGACACTTCCTGACTTGTGACAGATCCTTCATTGTTAGAGGGCTTGTATGCTGCACACGTGCGACACATCTGATGCAGGATCTCCTTCGCGTAATGTGTGCTTTCATCACAGCGCAAAAGTCTGCCAACTTTCTTGTGTGTCCTGGTTGGAATATGGTGTCATTGGTTGAAAGCGGTTGCTGCAAGCGGGGCTTTGGGCATGCCTTGATTCAAACGCTTGAGCTAGCCCCCAAATCAGAGAGCACACGTCTTGAACACATCAAGATTGCACAACTGAAACCCATTCATTGAATCATGCACTCATCCTCACAAGCGCAGGCGCACGCACCAAGCATGGCTGTGCCGCTATTCAGCATGATGGCCCTCACATCTGCGAAGTCCACGTTGATGAGGCCTGGGACGGTGATGATGTCAGAGATTCCCTGCCATGTGCATGCAAGGAAATGAACCTCAAAAAAGGGGACAAATTAAATGCAGCACTGAACAAAGGAGTGAGAAGTGCATATAGACTGGGTCTCTTCTAGCCTGGCTCGAATTGCACATCAACCGGCAAATATATATCATGCAGAATGCCAACCTTTACGCACATGCATCCAACGTCATTGCAGACATCTGTAACCATGCTTAGGCGGCTCACCTGCACGCCCTGCCGCAACACGTCGTCCGCAAGCCCAAAGGCATCTTGTAGAGCGGTGCTGCTGCCTGCCACATCCAGCAGCCGGTCGTTGGGGATGACGATGACGCTGTCCACGTTCTGTGCGGCACAAATATGCAAGTATGCAGAACCAAATTGAGAAGGTTTCTAACAAGGACTGTGGAGGGTACTGGCAGAGTATGATCCTGTAAAACGAGGAACCTCTCTCCCTATATTGATGCAGCGCGCATGACACAGCTTTTGCAGCCTCTTTTCCTTCTTCTCTCTTTTTCTTTTCCCTTTCTTCCCTAAGTTCATTGAAATAAACTGTCCATGGTAGTGAGCTGCTCAAAGCTGCATGTAGCCTCCACAAGTGGATGGTTGCCCTTGAGAATCTGGTCAGCCCACGCCTATAGGCACACAGGAATTTGCCTCAGCCAGCTTCCTCTAAAGGAGTAAAACAGCCGTTCTGGACTTTTCTGAACATCAAGTGCCGAGCAAGGAGGCTTAGGTATTAACGCTGGCGTTGCTGCTCTGGAGCAACTGTGGCGTGTAGTCTCAAAAGTGGCATGATGGACATGTACCACCTCTTTTTATTTATAATCGTCTGACGTCACCTACAACTGCAGAGCAGCCCGTAAAGGCCACCTCCCTATGCTTCGACCCAAATTTCAGACCCCCCCCCCCATTCTACCTAGCGGAGCTGCTCAGTATCACCTTGGCCATCTCTTCATGCCTTCGGCTCTATTCCATGTCCCACCACCACGTGGCAAGCCACATGTCTCTCTCTGTAAACCTCCCACCACTATGACAACAACACCACTTGTAGATGACTTGTAGGTTACTTGCAGGCAAAGTACAGTACTTGCAGTCAAGTGGACAGCTAAGTGCACTTGCGGACAGCTAAGTACACCTGTGCTGCTTGGACCCAGCGACTCAGCGCTCATGCTGAACCTTGCTGCTTTACTTTTACTCAATGCTTTCTTACATAAAATCAGGAATTGAGGTGCATCGAAGGAAAAGCTGATCATGAAGTGCCTTCTGTGCACAGGATAGCCTGCAGCCATTCAGTGATTGACATCACACCGTCCAGACATCTTACTCAGGATACTCCCAGGAGCATCAAGCTGATGAAGAGGAAAGGGCAGGGCCACCTCAGAAATTTAAGTTTGCTGCTTTGCTTTCACTCACTTTGATGAAGCGACAATAATGAAAGCTTTGAAATATAAATATTTTTGGTGTACCTGGCGGAGTCGTTCGGTGCCCTGTGATGCCTGATTTGAGCGCCGTCGGCCTTCAAAGCCAAATGGATAAGTCACAACACCCACGGTCAAAATACCTGCGCACAAGCAAGGAAAGGGGCAACGTGAGGCAGAAGAGGTCCACAGGGGTGGCAGGTTGCTGACACGAGTGCTAGGCGGACGGTAGAAAACTGCGAGGGACCGGTAAATTTTTCAATAAAATCAAATATATATAGATAAAGATATAAACAGACAGGAGTAGGACGCACAACTCCTCCTGCGAATCGATTAGCTTCGCAGCCAGAGCTGCAGCCTTATCGATAGCGTGCAAGGTTGGCTGTCACGGCTGGCTGGTACCCTCTTCACAATCCTCAAGGCCTACAGTCCACCAAGGGCACGCACTGTGAGCAGGCACAAGCTCTCCACAAAGCCTACAGCATTTCACCAATGGCACACCCATTGCCTATGGCAATCCACCAATGGCACACACCGTGAGCAGGCGCATGCTCTTCCTCAATGACACACCCAGTGAACGGATTGTATACGCTGTGCAGGCAGACCCACCCATCTCCTTGGAGATCTGGGCCACCACCGGTGCCGCGCCTGTGCCTGTGCCGCCGCCCATCCCAGCAGTGATAAACACCAGGTCGGCTCCCTGGAGGGAGGGGAGTGGGTTGAGGAGGGGGTAAAAACAGTGGTCAAACCATGAGGGGGAGCGATCAGGGGATTTTAATATGGTGGTTGAATCATGACCTGATTAAATCCAAATTCAGAAGGAGTGCCGGCACAAAAGGTTGGGAGCGAGGATGAGCACGCACGCCAGTGCATACACAGACACAACACACACAAACACACACACCTGCAACATCTGCCGCAGCTCGTCGTGCGACTCAATGGCGGCCTGTGCCCCGAGCTCTGGGGCACCTCCGCATCCAAGGCCGCGCGTCAGCTCACTCCCGATCTGGACCTTGTTCGTAGCTGAGTGGTTGGCCAAGGCTTGTGCATCAGTGTTCACAGCCCAAAATTCTACGCCCTGTATGCATGGACCACATAGGCATAATCTTGGGAAAAGGGAGGCACAGACGCAACAAAGCAAGGCGATAATATGGCTTGTAAAATTGCTGGCCACACTCATAGCAACCAGGACAAGTTGCATGCATAGGTAGCAAAAAAGACAGGAGGACAGCTGCTGCGGTCTTGGACATACAAATTAATTTAATCAGGCCTTCCTGACCTGCAACCCGCTGGCGATCATTCGGTTCAACGCGTTGTTTCCTCCTCCACCCACGCCAATGACCTTGATGTTGGCATGTCCACCGACCGCTGCACAGAAAGCAGAGCATGGTGTAAAGCAGCAGAAGACTGTAAAGTAGGGCTATCCTTCTTGCATGCACGTACGCATGCATGCCTCTTTGTTTGTTTGTTTGTGTGTGTGTGTGCGCGCGTGCGCGCGCGCGTGTGTGTGCGTGTGTGCGTGTGTGTGTGTGTGTGTGTGTTTGTGTGTGTGTGTGTGCGCGCGTGCGCGCGCGCGCGCGCGTGTGTGTGTGTGTGTGTGTGTGTGTGTGTGTGTGTGTGTGTGTGTGTGTGTGTGTGTGTGTGTGTGTGTGTGTGTGTGTGTGTGCGCGCGTGCGCGCGCGCGTGTGTATGTGTGTATGAACATGTAAAAGGTCCTTTTGAAGTACAAGGTTCATGTTACGAGGCACTCAAGCTCAAGCTGTCTCAGTCAACGCATGGCTTTGACTCTGCAGAGACGCAGAGACTGCAAAGGCCTTCATGGTTGAAAGGACACAATGAATTAATCATTGGGATCCGCTTTTGACAACTGTGATATTTAAACATGCAATTCAGGGATGCTTTGCAATTGGTCCCAGCTCAGACTGCACTAGCTGTCCTTCCTTCTAAAAGCACCTGTTTACCAGTCTCACCTGCAAACTCCCCAAGCGGCTGTGCATGAACCAAAAAAGCTCTCCTTGGTCCATGTTGCCCACGCTGCTGGTGGAGGAACCGCCTCTTGCTCTCTGAATGGAGCTGAATGCCACATGGGGGTGCCTCGCGCATCTGCGGCCCGCTTAAACGAAGTCCAGAGGTCCCATAGCATTGATTCCTCACAGCACATGAAGAACTCGGCCGATTCGAAGCAGACAACCCGCAGGGGGTGGGCCTGGTGAACAGCTGGTCGGCCATCCCTCTTAGACACAGCTAAACCCTTTTAAAACAAAAATACGTAATCTATCTCTCTCTAGCGACCGGTTTGAAAACTCCTTTCATTAAATCTTACATACGCAGGTCTGGGCTGAGGTCTGAGGGCGTGCGTGAGGAGTAGTTTTAATGAATGCTGATATAATAAAACTTCATTTAATTCCTAGGATTCAGCAATATTGCTTCCAGGGCCTTGGAAGTGACCTGCAGGGCGTTTCATGGCACATCCAGACATACCTCTTACTTTTGAGCTGGCCAGCTAACAAGGTGTCAGTAAGGGCTCGCACAAGGTTCTAAAAATTCTGATCACGAAGGCCCTTATGCAGTCAGCCCCTTTTTGAAGCTGAGTATGCCCTGTGAAAAACATGGCGCAGCTTTTCAAAATTTCTTTTCACATTTGACACTGACAGGCCTGGGAGCGTCCGTACATTGCAGCCTTTAAAAATCTACCAAAAGAGGGCTACAGCAAAGCAAGCACTCAGCGCCCAGGATTCATCAAGCAGCTTAACAGACTGCTACGATTTCTTTTGAAAAGAAAAGAAAAGATAAACTACGCAGGCAGAGTAAACTCTCCCTACATCATTTAAGGAAAAGGAGACACATTGGCTCAGGAGAGCCGTGAGTCTCCTCCACCACGAAGCTACAAAGAAGAAAAGGCTAATGGGGATCTGGAAGGTAACTGGATGCACCGGGCTCCAGAACCTGGCTGTGAGAAGCGTTATTGTTTTCCATAGCACGTCTACTGGTAACAAGCTTGTTTGCATACTGAACAGAATGGGCAGGAAGTTTGAGCAAGTTTATTGGCGCGTTGATGGTCCAATCCAAGTTGTTTAAACTGATTCTAGGTATGATCAGTATAGCAGGCACCCTTAACCAGTTTAAACAACTGGGACTTGTCCACCAATGCGCCAATAAACTTGCTCGCAAACTTCATGCCCATTCTGTCATGAACGCCAACAAGCTTGTTATCACTAGGCTTGCTATTGAGAAACAAGAATACTTCTTGCAGCCAGGTTATGGAGCCGGGTGCTTCCAATAACCCTTCAGATCCACATTAGGGTCTTCTTTTTGTAGCTTCGTGGTGGAGGGGACTCACAGCTCTTCTGAGCCAATGTGTCTCTTTTTCCTTAATTGATGTAGGGAGAGTTTCCTCTGCCCAGGTCCCACCAACACCCAGAAGTATAATGTGGAGAGTCACGACTTCAGCGCTAATGAGTTTGCAGAGGCCTGCATGCTGCCGCTGTGCCCCCTCCAACTGTTGTCCAGGCCTCGTGTCCTTACAATACTTATTTTCAATCAAGTGCACGTGCCGCTGGTTACATGGAGTTGGTGGGGCTGTCTCACGCGGTTGGCTCGTGTGGTCCTCTGTGTAGGGTTGTGTCTGCTGCAAAACGCATGGTGTGAGCAGGAGGTAGAAGAAGAAGGAGGAGTGGGTTTGGCTTTATAGGGAGTAATCAGTGTAGCATCAGGACGGCTGGAGGTGAGTCTAGACCTCTTAGAAAATTTTCTTGAAAAAAGGGAAGGGGGTATATTTCTGTTTGATACATGTGCAGGGGTTTGGAGGTTGTGTTGCGCTAACCTATCATCACTTCCTATGTATTAACCAAGCCTAGCCCCCAAGGGTTTTTGTTAAGAGCTTTGATCATTCTTCCGGCAACATTGTGGCGTTCAGTTTTCATGCTGGAGATGATATGATTTTGGCAACCTGAAAGCATGTGGAGTGCACTGTCTAATTGATGACAGCCTGGGAGAGGGTATAATGGGTTAGTGGACCTTTTGAAGCGCACTGCATGTTTTTGGTTACAGAGGGTGCCTGTGCAATACTGTAAAAAGGTGCGCTTCATAGGTGAGGATATACAAGGCATGTTTCTAAAGGCATTGCTGATTTTCTTGTTAACATGAGGTAATAAGCTCTGATAGTAAGAGTTGTAGCCTGTTTTGGAAAGAAAAGAAAAGAAAAACTACGTTGGCAGAGGATACTCTCCTTACATCAATCAAGGAAAGGAGACACAAGCCTGTTTTGGGGTTTGCATTTATGTTTATTTAGATTGAAAACATTCAGTTGTTCCTCTCTGTACCTGCTACATATGCTCTACTCTGATCAGAACACACACATAATGTGTGAAGAATATGATATTCTTGAGCAGGTTCTTCCAGGTGAAGCGAGAAGTAAGCCCCTACCCAGGGGTACGGAAGATAAGAACTCAGTTCCATGGCGCCTATGTCTCATATTCGGACTGCTGCTTGCGAGTCCAATTGGACGCTTGTTTGAAATCAAAAGGCAGCTAGTGGCTCCTGTCTGTCAGTATTGCACAAGATATGCACCCATTTCTTCTTTCTCCTCCTCCTGCTCACACCATGTGTTACTCAGCAGACACAGGCCCACACAAAGGACCACCTCAGCATACCGCGTGAGACAACCTCACCAACTTGGTTGAACTGGATGCAAACCAGCGGCATGTGCACTTGACATGAGGCCTGGACAATAGTTGGAGGAGGCACAACAGCAGCATGCAGACTTTTGCAAATTTATTCGTGCAGAAGCCGTGGCTCTTCATACAATTCAATGTAGAAGCTCTCCTAAGCAAAGGTGGGACGTAGTATGCTGAGCATAACCTTACCTCCCCTAGATGCAGATTAAAATATTATCTCAACTACTCATGTATGGGCCACCTCCTCCAACAAGGTAAAATCAACAGACATCTCGTTAAAGCCTGACCAATGCTGCTGCCTACAAACCAGCAGCAATTTTAATCTCCAAAAAACCTAGTGGCCAATTCTATGCAAAGCTTAAAAAAATTGAAAGTTCCTTCCCTCATACCCAGAATATCTGGTGCCTCCTGGACCCTGAAAATTCGCACGTTACATACCTGACAACACAAGAAAACTGGCACCAACTCAGCGGAAGCATCCTCACCATACAATCCGGCTCCTTTTGGGACCACCTGGCTATTACATCTGACCTCCACCTTGCAGACCCCAACATTCCCTTCTTACCTAGAACCAATGCCAACCCCAATGACATTATTATCCACATTGGCAAATCTCCCTGTCATCCCCATCGAAAAACGAGCTCCCTACCTGCCCACCATCTTTTTCGAAATTGTTATGCTCACAATGAACAAACCAGCCCTTATGCAACACCTCAACAAACGGAAGATGCACAAACGCCCAATCAAACAGATGCATGCCCTAGACCTCAGCAAAAATGGCACAACCACCTCAAGATAGTCACCATGAATGTCCGCGGCCTTTACAAAAGTAAGGAGGATGTGCCTGACCTTATCACTCACCATGATCCAGACATACTCTCTCACAAAAACCAAAATCACTGGCGGCGTCAAACCGCCACAATGGCTTGACCATCTTCTACAAGACTACGCCTGGTGGCACAATTCTCACCACCATTCTGGCACAATTCTATATGTCAAGAAAAATATTGCCATTACCACCCAAGCCACCCAAGTCCAATGCCAAGACAACGTTAACGGAAGGATGGTGGCTGCCAAACTCAAGACTTCAAGCAAGCCCATACTTCTGATTTATAGGATTGCCTTGAAATTCAAGGTTGACATAGGGAAAGGTTGTGTCTGCGGGGGTTTCATCACCCTGAAGAGCCTTACGTTCGGCAATGGCATCTACGCATCTGTAACCCGCAATTCTGGCGTGATATTTTACCTTGTATTGTAGAGATGAATAGGGGTAGGTGTATTGCGCACAAATTTTGTTGAACTGTATGATGATTTTAAGGATATGGCCTTGGGAATGCTGACAGTGATGCTCTGGGTACAGTGTTTGCTTCCTGATTTGGTGGAGTGAAGAAAGGCTATCAGTGGGGACGTGAGAGTGGCCTTGGAGAATGGCAGCTACTAATGCAGTTTATATGTATATATATGTATATGTATTCGTGATACCTGCTCTGTGTTGTTGGACATAATTGGGATTATTATTGTCAGGGTACAAACAGTGGTAGACTCCTGCTCTTATTGCTTGTCTTCCATGGTGTATATGGCAGCTGCCACTTGTGTATGCCCACTCTTTCCAGTTCTGAAATTTTTGGACCAATTTTGGGCTAGATGCGGTAAGTGGCAAGAGGGTTGTTGGTTTTGGACGATGTTCTTAGGAATGTGCTGTTGGTTAGAGGGTAGAAAAAGAAAAAGAAAAACTAAGTAGGCAGAGGAAACTCTTTCTACATCAATTTAGGGAAAGGAGACACATTGGCCAAGAAGAGCTGTGAGTTCCCTTCACCACAGAGTTACAAAACAGGAAGCGCTAATGGGGATCTGGAGGGTAGAGGTCAGAGGGTAGTTCCTCAAATTTCTTGGAACCAGTCTTGATGCCTTGGTGTCTAGCATTGAGGACTGGATCATTCTTTTGCTTGTTTTCCACCATCGCGCAAGTCATTGCCTACAAAAACACTGAAGCAAACACTCTTGCACATGACCGTCTTATCAAAGACACATATGTGAGTGGCCTCAATGTGGAACCAGATACCCCGATTCATACCTTCCCTCTTACAGGCTCCCAACCAAACAGCACCCCTTCCACACAAGTAGTGCCATCACCATAACCTCGCTCCACATCCCACTACAGACATGGACACACTGGACGCCGCCTCAGACGTGACCAAGCCACCTTGTCCGCCCCTACAGTTAATGTTTCTACACAGGAAATTTGTCCTATTACTCAGGAAGTATTGACTGCCAAAGAAACACAACCCACAGAAGAGCCACCCATTGAAAGAGCTCACTCCAATTGTAGGCTGAGCCTCACTCCTACACAAATAATCCATACCTCAACACAAAATACTGCTAACTCTGATGTTATGACGCTCACTCAACAGGATTCACCTACAGAAGGGCCACCCAGCAAGCGCACACGCTCAACAATGAAGCACACCTCCATGCCCAATGGGCGTCGCCCATGTCTCAAACCCTTAGCCAGAATATCAAAGAGCAAACGCCAGTCAAAGCACTGTTAACTATGATTTTGACATAACCCATATAGATGGTTGGAGAAACTGCACACTTAATGAAAAAAACGGAAGGAGAGGCCTCATCCACCACCATGGCCAAGTGCAATACCACAACCATTTTGCCCCAATGATTATTGAGAAGTGGGCCCTGCCTTTCTTCAAGGATGCTGGCCTTCAGCCTGCAACTACCTCAACTGCTGCTCGCACTGATATTGAGTGTGCTGGCTGCCAAACACTTTGGTGGGTATGAACCTATTAACTCTGAACCTCCATACCTTGATATGTTTATCTGTGATGTCTGCCAAGGAACGCACCACTGGAAATGCATGAAAGAATCTGCCAAACTCCAGTGGTTGCTACACTGATGGGCAAAGACAAGAAATTGATACGGCTGACACATGGGCTTGTCCCACCCGTGCAGGCCTAAACAATGCACAGGAAATCGACAGAGAATGCCTGTCTATAGAAGAGCTCATAAGGGTCATTTGGATGCCCTCCTGGGAGTCTGAGGAAACTAAAGAGACCTGGCCTACTTCCAACAGCGTTTGCTTGAATTTGAAGCCAAGCAGAGCGAACCTGACCTGTCCCGACCCACAGCAGACTCTGCCCTTTTTAACCTTGAAAGACAAGGCTTTGAAAAGCCTGATACTTTTAACACTTGGAGGCAGAAACTTGACACAGAACTACTCAATAAAATTACCTTTGATCTTCTCCAGTAGGAGGCCCGTGGTGACCTTTCCTTACTGCACGCAGCCGGACTCTGTAGTCTTTCTATTTTTCTGGCTTAATTGCGGTACAGGTGCATCAAATCAGTTGTACATGATTTGGACTCTGGGGTGTATATATATAGACCTCCGGGGTGTGTATATAGATGTATTCATGATCAAGGGCGCGAAGTGAGTTTGGTATTGCTTCTGCTGTAAAGGGGGATTGTCACTCCTGTCTCTTTTCTTGGCTGTGAAGATTCTCCATGCGTTGATATGTATAATGTCTAGGTCATAGAAGTAGACGATATTTACAGCATCTAAGGGGGTCGTTTGCTCTGCCAGTCCTTTCACTTTGTTTTCCTTGTAGTTCCAGGTTTTTATTTTGGGGGCATTTGGACGGAGGAGGAGACACTTGGGCTGGGGAGGTTTGTGTTTATGTGGAGAAGCTTTACTTTGTTATTTGGCTGCAGTTTTGTGTGTCTTGGTTATAAGAGGTGTAAGAAATGGTGGCAGGCATGGAATGTAAGCTAGTTTGATGGCTGGCCGCATTGTCTGGGGGATTGGGATATGTGGGAGGCATCTTAATGTAATGCTGGTATAAAGCTGGTATGAAGCTGGGGGACTGGGTGCTCCTTGGTTGGGTGGATTGGGTTGGAGCTTGCTTGTGACTTGGATCGTGTTTGTTTATTGGATGGCTCGTTGAAGGGAGAAAAAGTTTGTGGGTTGCATTTTTTTTAAAGTACCAGGATTGTTGGATTGAGTACCAGGGAGAGTAGATTTGACAAGGGCTGCTCTTTTCTTTGTGTTGGGAGTAGTTGAAGCCGTCTGGATTGCAGGAGATTTGTATCAATCCTTTGTGTGATTATGAGGGGGAGGTGTGGGGTATATACATGGTTTATTTGGATCGTGTTCATCTGCTGGGTGGGTCATCTGTTAGATTCGGAGCAGTTTGAGGAACTGGGTTGACCCTGAGGGTTTCGGTGGGAGGTGTCTCATGCGTGTTGCTGCAGGCACTTATGAGGCCCACAATTGTCAGCTTCATGAGGAATTATCTGAGTTCTGGTCCCTTGGTATCTGTTTTGAGGAGTTATGGCAGCTGCCTCCCTGGTTCCAAGGGGATCTCTTGTGTACTATGGTGACTTGCAGTTGCAATGTCCGGGTGGGGGTGGGGGTCAAAGAAAATCAAAAGAACATAAAATTGCTAGAATCATGAAGTCAAACAAAACATTTGAGGGGGAGGGACGTATGTTTGAGGGAAATGCAAGCCCAACCTCCCAACCGGTGGTGATAGCAAAAGTTGTTTTGATGTTCCTGACCCTCTCATTTTGCATGTACTGCTCCTCCTTACATCAATTTTACATTTACTATTATCTGGCCCCTTTGTTCTTGGCATGCTCAGCATGATAGACCGTGCTTCTTCCTTAAGCTACCACGTGTGCACACGAACACATAGACCGTGCTTCTTCCTTAAGCTACCACGTGTGCACACGAACACACATATGTTGCTCTCCTCCTTTTCTTTGATGCAGCCGGTTGGTCCTGGCAAACTCCTGATGTTTATTTACCGTTGCTTTGCCATACGAACAGCAGTGGAAAGTTTTTCCCTTGTTCTTGGCAAGTTTTTTTTTTGTACACTTACATGCATGGGCTACAAAAAACACTCCTTTACATTTTCATAAAACAGTCTTTCAAACAACAAACTTCAATTTTTCTTTCATAACTTTGCCATTATGAACAGGCTAGCAGTCAAACGTCTTGACTGAAGCCTTTTTCCCTTGTTACCCTTGTAACCCTTGATAGCAAAAGCACAAGCCAGGCTAGAGATAACAGCTGTGCGGATAGCTAATGGGGATCCGGTGACCCAGCCCCAGCAAGCACACGAAGGTCCCAGCAGCAGGATCTGGTTTGGTTGCAGGCATTAAATATTTCTTTTACGCGTCAGCTAAGCTGCCCTCGAGAGGCAGGTCGTGTGGCATGTACGTGACCCTATTCTTTCTTTCCTCTCCTCTTGCCAATTCTTACCTTACAGCTATCAAAATCCATCAGTAAACGAGGCAACGTCTCACTCCCACTTCATGGGATGGCCTAGCAGGCGAATGCAAGCAATTGCCATTTTCAAAAGCGGGATAGTAATCGATATGGTGCCTTGGCATGCAAAGCTTCAACTTCCCTTTATGGTATATTGGGAGGCAACATGACAAGAGAGGAGTACAAAAAAATCCATGCAAGCGCCCTTCCTGGAGGAATCCAGAAGTATCGTTGCAACAAGATAAACTGCCTAAGGGCCGAAGAAAAAATGATACAAGCAAGCAGTGCCACATGTCACTTGTGAGCACACGGCAATTTTTCATTGTAATCCATCCCTTAACAAGCTCAGCTATACTGGCCTTACAGCCATGATTGGCCAACCCCCCTGTCATGCTGACAATCGCTGCACATTTACTGCTCTGGAAGCAGATGATACAATGGATGTTGTGTTGTACTGCGCGGGGCTACCACAAGGCAACACGCCCAGAGTTGCCAATAACCATGCATCAAAGGGCCATGCTGCTCCACAGCATGTTTTCAACTGAGCTGCTCTTTCTGGTCTTGCACAGTGCCGGCTTGGCTGCAACACAAAGAAAATGTCAAGGTCCGGAACAGGAGGTTGAATAAGAGGGTGCACCTCACACTAGGCTCTGCGATGATTCAGCAATAACCACGATTTAATGTGACACCCCTCCCTGGCTTGAGTTGAGCATGGCCTGCTTCCCCCCACTCGCCCTCCATGCATGGCAGTGTGCGCACACTGCCTTGGCTGCCCCATATGCTGCCTTGGCTGGCTCGTACCTACTCCAAACTGAAATTTGTTTCTTCAAGGTAACAGACAAGCGTGTGCACCACAAGTGGAACTGGAAGAGGAGCATCGTCACTAGCATGGATAATGGCTTGTAGGGTGGACAAAGCCACTGCTGAGCCTTAAAGCAAGTGCATGGTGTGCATGGAATGGAATGAGCTCTGCGAAGAAGACATGTGTAATGTCAAAATAACCCTGCTGCTAAGAACGCACTACAGCAGTGAAAGGAGGGAAAACACTTATGATACATTCGTAGCATGGGTCTAATTGAAGGGTAATTAGTCTGAGGCACATCTGTTCACAACGCGCGTTGGCTTTCACACAATACGCATTGGCCTTCAAAAAGTAGAGTCGCCTGGCAAATATTTCATCCCCTCCACCAAAACACCGAGAGGCGTTGTGTCAAGCATCTCATTGTGCATCACACTTTTAGATTTCGTTTCGGAAACAATCTACATAAAACGTGCCAAATCATGAATTAAAATTGACTTACCTTTTGTTTCAACTCACAGCACAGCTATTGGGAGAGGGAGACATGTCCTGCCTCCGACATAACGTCTGCGTACGGCAAAGCGCCCTCGGGCTGTGCAGTGGCAGCAGGAGAGCGCTTCTGTCTAGTCGTCCCCTTGCACGCCCTCTCGCACAGGGGCAGAGATGTTGCCCTCTGCGCGCCTTCAAACCCGGAAGGGAAGACGATACGCTGCTGTCTGGGTTGCGGACTCTCACGCAGGTGGGTTTAGGCTGGCTGCTGCTACTTCTTGAGATAATGAAGGGGATGGCGCAAGCAGTTGCCGCAATTAAGCCTGTTCCATGCCTCGACATGCGTAAAGTTAGGGGGGGCGTATCTCGCATAGCACGCCTGCACAGGGCCCCTTCCCGCCGAATTCCGACACATCATTTTTGCTGCAGGATATATCCAGCATGGACTTAGTGTAAACAAGACTTCATCTTTTGCTGTTGTAGACCATGTCAAAGATTGCGCTTGCTGACTCATTCTGACTTGCATTGGAGAAGGGGCCCTCTTCCTGCAGTGTAAACATGCACTCCTGTCTGCTTCTTCTTGCAGAGGTATGACTTCTTAAGCAGTGGATGCGGTGCTCTCTGTGTGACCACCTTTTTCGTATTGCGCGGACAAGGTGCGCAGTTGTGTGTGTGTGTGTGTGTGTACGTTTGTGCATGTTCCTGTGAGTGTACGCACCTACTTACAGGTCACATTGCTGCTTGCTTACCGCTCCGCAATTCTCGATGTTCCGAGTCAGCCCCTTCGGGTAGTATTGACCATTCCAGTACAGCTCCCCTTAGTACCCCCTCTGATCACGGAGGAGTGTAATTTCCAACTTTGTCTATTTTGTATTCAAGCCCAGTAAGGAAAAGGAAAAGAAAAGGCTACACAAACCAATAAATACTTGTAAAAAGTGTCATTTGTCTGCTTGTTTTTAGAAAGTAGGATCCTGAGTATTTGATTTGCGTTTGCAAAAGGCATTTGCATTTGTATGTCGCATACAGCTCTCTTTTGAGTGGCTTGGCTTGCCTTTTGACACACTGTTTCTCCCATTTGTACCCTGTGCAGAGCCAGGCCAGGCCCTGATGATCACTGCAGTCAGCTCGGTAATGGCACTGGTGCTGAATGAACTCCTCTTCAACCCCCCGACTAAGTGAGCTTTGAGATGGAGTCTTTGGACATTCCTCATCCTGTACATATACTTTTGCGAAGGTGTGGGTTTATAAAGCTCTGCCCAATTTTGACGTCTGAACGCACGATTGCTTCTTTTTTGGGACAAGTTTTGAGCACGCAGTATGGGACGTTTTGAGTATTGAGTTGGGTTGGGTTGGAGGAACTATAGCCCTTGCGGCCAATTGGGGAAACTTACATGTAGTTGAGCCTGTACCATTAGACTCGTTGTTGCCAGCAGTTGCTCCCAGACAGTATTTTCGTGTGTGGCTGCAACATATTCTTTTTCTTTAAACTTCTTGACTGTGTGTGAAGTATGAAATAAGCATTCACACATCATTTGTCTTGATAGGACTGCAGTTTTGGTTTGAAGAATCCAATTTTGATTTCATCAATTCATCCATTTGTTTTGACTTATGTTTTGACATAAATAATTTGTCTCTGCCTGTTGAATGTTTGCCATATCGTCATGTAACTGTGCCAGGGATTGCAAGGCATGACCAGAAAGAGCACTGCCCTGTATCCTATCTGATAACGTGCAGTTGGTTCATAGTTTTACACAGCATAATGTTATAACCAGGCCTGATTAAATCCAGACTTGTCTCCTCACTCATCACTCCTCCTTTACTCGCCAAGCCAAGCTGATTTACAAATTTAATTGGGGAGACTTTCAGCCAGACTGTTTGGCTGATCGGCCTGTGACTGGTCCTCGCCAGTCAATATGGTGTCCATAACTTCAGAAACTAACGAAAAAAAGCTTGTTGTGTTGCAAGAGGAAGTCAGAAACATCCTGGACAAGAGGAAATGATATACAGCCTGGACTTGTAAATAAGGTCGCTCCCTTGAAAATCACCAGAGAAACAAATAAACAAGCCAAGCTGAGAACTGACAGGGCAAAGTGTTAAAAAGGCATGGCAAATCCTTGAGTCGGTCCTTGTATTGGCATGCAATTCATACAGCTCTTGCAACACAACAACAAGCTTTTCTCGTTAGTTTCTGTAATTATGGACACCATGCATCAGTCAAAACGTGGGAGCTCGCCAAGAAAGGATTAAAGTCAATGGTTACAATGGGGGGTGACCTTCAGCCAGGTCGTTTGGCTGATCGGCTTGTGGCTGGTCTCTGCCAGCCAAAAATAAATCCATAAGCTCAGACACAAAAAATAAAAGCTTTGCATTTCGCTGATGAAGGAACTGATGAACAAATTGAGAGCTCACTTGATGCAGTAAAAAAGGTTGCATCTCAAGAATATCCTGGAAGTAAGGTTCGAAAAGCACTTGATACTTGCGGCGCAGAGAACAAACGTGTTAATCAGTACAGTTAAAAAGGACATGTGCTTCATCTTGAGTTTGTTTGCAAGGACACCTGTCACACACAGAGGTACCATCATCCTGCCAAACAGCCGATTCAACTTTCAAAGTATGAGCACGAAGCCGGAACCTGCTCACATTACGCATAACTTGCTTAGGCAAATCCAAAAAATGATACCAAGGCAGGGGTGCATAGGTCTGGCGAGCGTTGCAAGCAAAAGGAGTAGCAAACCAAGCTTGGTAAGTAGCTAGTTTGTTGTTGTTTCCCCTTGGATCCACTGACTCAGCTTCTCTCCAAACTCCTTGCAATCTGTACCTCAAGTCTGCACTAAAATCATTCATGGAAATGGCACCTCCTGACCTCACAGCCTGCTCAAAAATTTCAGAACCACGCAAACCTTGGAAGGCTTGAATTAACTGCGCTGTCCAGCACTTGTCATCCTTAGGTTGTAACTTCAAATCGGCTTGCATAACACGGCGTAAAGTACTACTATTTGTACCAAGCATGCTGTTGTACAGCTTGACTGCAGCTCTAAACCAATAATACTGCAGTGGTTGATGCCCACATTCTCTCAAAACAGCCCAGTTAGTGGTAGTTCGCTTCACACCCAAGGTACCTTTCAAGAAATTCAGATGCAAAGTTTGCAGAGCACTAGAGAACTTTTTGCCTGCCTGCATGAAACCTGTACCCCACACCTGACTCGCGTACATACCAGCTGGAATAACATACGTCTTTGCAAGCCACAAGGAAGCATACGGCCTATCTGCAAGTGTGTGCTCACGTACAAAACGACGAATCCTATAAGCAGATGTAAGCATAGCACGAGCTGCATTTTCTGCCGATTTAGCCATGTCCAAGGTCCTGTAAAACATCATGCCAAGATATTTAAACGAGTCCTTATGAGCAAGAGTGTCACTGCCAATCGTAAAAACAGGGAGATTGATTCCTTTTGAGTTGAAGTGCACAACCTCTGGCTTTAAGGTGTTGATAACGAGATGCTTCTTCCTAGCATACACATTCAGCCTGCTTAACATGGTTTGAAGAGCACCTGGCTCATTGGAAAGCAATGTGAGATCATCAGCATACAACATGTGGGTCACGCGAACATTCTCTGTGCCAGTTACTGCCCCTCTCACATCCTCAGCAATCAAGTCAACATCATTGATGTAAAGTGAGAAAAGGAGAGGAGAAAGAGGACACCCTTGCTTAACACCTCGCATAGGATGCACACATGCAGTTTTTGCACCATCCTTCAAAACATACTCATCAGCAGCATACATGTCTTGGATAATCGACAGCAAAGAAGTGGGCATGCTGATGCGGCGGAGGTGTTGCCAGAGAGCCTCCCTAGGAATGGTGTCGTAGGCTTGTTTGAAATCTATGAATGCCGCATGCAATCTACTCGAGTTGTTTGGTCGCAAAGTGCGTGCAGCATGCTGCAGATGACGAAGAATAAACAAAGGCTGAAGTGTATTACGGCCAGGATAAAAGCCAAACTGAGTATCTGGTATTTTGTTAGCCTCCTGGCACCAGTCAGTCAGCAAAGCACGTACAACATTGGCATACATCCTATACATAGTGCCAATGACTGCCAACATGCGATGGCTGTTCGGGTTAAGCAAGGGCCCTTTTTTATACAGTGGGCTTAATTTTGCATGCTTCCAACAAGCAGGGATGCGTGCCTTGTCATGGAGCAACTTGAAAAGCTTAGCCACGAAGGGCTCCAAAACATTGACACTCTCTGTACCTCGCCCATTGAGTTTGGGCCGCAAGACAACAGCGCCTTTAATAAAAGGTGCAGCAATGACATCAAAACCAGAAGATGCACTCCCATTCATTTTCTTAATTTGATCCGCAACCAGACTGCGCATAGTATCCAAGCTCGGTGTAGATACAGAATCAGGCTCAGGGATCCAATCAGCACGGGCACCTTGCCGCAACAAAACTTCAGGAGGAGGGTGATTACGTCCTAATGGCACTGCAATTTCCCTAGCTGAAAGACCTTGGCGCCCATGAAGGGGACGCTGTGGTTGTTGATGTGTAGCAGGACGAAAATGCTCATTCAAATATACAACCCAGGCTGGTTCAGCCAAGGGTGTTATTTGCGCCCGCTTGGGTTGCCTCAGCATGGTATGCAACTCAGGGCTTTTACAGGAAAGCCTACCCAGGAATTCAGCCTTCTGATGTTTAGTGTAAGCACGTTTTGCTCGCCTAGCAGTAGCACGGAATTGTTTGTGAGCAAGCTTGCAAGCATGCTCAGCTTGGCCGCTTTGCACAGCCTCCCTAAAAACCTTCCTTTTCTGTTTACACACAGCATCAAACCAAGGAGGATAGCAAGAACCAATACGACTAGCACGTAGAGGTGCACAGACGCTGATGTTTTTAGACATGCCAACTCTATAATCTGTCGCAGCATGCACAATCATAGAGCGCAGGAAAAAGCAAGCCTTCTCATGATCACCTTCATCAACTGCCTGTTCAAATTGCTCCTGGATTTCTTTGTTATTGGCAAGGACTTCAGCATATTCTTTAGCACGCTCAGGGTTCCATTTCAGAAACATTTTACTCCCGCATCCTCCTCTACATACATGAGGAGGTTGCAAGTTCCAGTCAGTGCCTTCACTTCCCGCATCATTTACTCAAAAATTCATACTCAGGACACAGTGATCACTCATGTGCTTGACAGGAAGAATGTGAACACTCTCAGCAGCCTGATAAACTCTGCCGGACATCAGCACATGATCGGGCCTACTTGCAACTTTCTGGCCAATGGATCCAACAAAAGTAGGCTGACCATCATCTCCTTGTACCCTGCCCGTGCCTATTATACATTCAGCAGCGCTGGCAAAATCTATAAGCAGCCTGCCAGCAGTGTTGATACTGGCACACTTACATCGACGGGCATTTAGAAGGGCAGGGTACTCAGTGAGGAGGCCACCATGAGCATCAGAGACTTCACTCAATCCACCAATTTTCGCGTTGTAGTCCCCGCACAATAGGAAATGCGGGGCTACCTGGGCAGCACACGAAAACTCATCAAACAAGGTAGAGAAAGAGTTGGTAACATCATCACGCGAAAATTGTGCACTTTGCGGGTTCACATAAGCTGCACAAAGCATGACATCATCTTCAAACCCAAACAAGGCTTTGTTGCACCAAATCCAAATGCACTGTAAATTTTCTGAGTCCTCATACAAGCTCATGTAGTCAAAGCAAGAGTTGGCAGCTATCACAGCTACCCCAAAACCACGCTTTCCCACACAAGCCTCAGGTATGCGGGTGGCATGCACAAGTCTATGCGAGTCCTGAATGCCAGAAGTGATCCGCTCAATACTGTTTGTGCGAGTCTCGGTCAGCACAACCACATGATGCTCCCTAATACGATCACAAAGAGCAGCCGTCTTATTGGCGGCTTCTTCTGGAGCCCTTTCAGGATCCGGTACACCATTTATATTCAGCACGAGTAGCTTCAGATCGTGCGAACCTGGCCGGTCCCCTCCCTATTTGGTACTAGATGAGTCTTTCTTTCCGCCACCCATACCGCCAGCTCCTCGGCGTACATTGTTAATGTTGTCGTTACGTCCACGACCACGGCCAAGACTGCCGCTTGCACTGCCAGGGTTGGCGTGCCGCGGGGAAGTAGGTCCACTGCCGCCAGGATTAAAGTCACTGTCTGGAAGCTGGGCAAAAGTAATGAGTTACAATGAGTTACAATGGGATTTGACCTTCAGCCAGGTAGTTTGGCTGCTCGGTCTGCTTAACTGTTCCAACAGCACAAAAAACATCCATGAGACCAGGAATAAAACAATAAGTCTCGTTAGTTTGCTTCTGCAAGAAATGAATAGCATCCTCAGAGCTAGCTTGAGAATAGTAGAAAGTGCCTGAATCGTCCAGAAAAATTCTATAAGACGAGGGGAAGTCAGAAAATAACTGTGCATAAGCCCTTCAAAGAGAACACACGGAAGCGCAAGAACAAAGGAACACCGCGTGCTTTTCATCTTGGAGTCTTCCTTGGTCACACCGATCACAAGCAGATGTGTGCTCCTGCCAAAGTGATGTCTCAACTCTTAAAGTGTGAGCATGTAAACGAAAGTGTGCTATGTTTCTCAGCGTGCGCTTGCCTAAATCAAGATGCAAATACCTGGGGACAGAAAAGGGCGCACCATGAATAGACAGGGTCTCAAAGGAAGTGCCAACCAGTGATGATACTTGGCTAATTTGTTCGTGTGTTCACCATGCTCTGCCAAGGGATCAGCATTCCACACACCTCGCAGCCTTTTTCTCAGATCAACAACAAACTCCCTCATGACTATAGGCTGCCCTGACCGAGCACAATGAGTGAACACACTGCACCTGTCCAAACCTGTACATGCAGCCAGAAATTCTGAGGTCCAGCATTTGCGGGAAAGACTGCTCATTTCAACATCTGCTTGCAGTACCTTACTGAGTGTGGTGCTGTTGCTGCGCAATAAAGCATTGTAAAACCTAACTGCTGCACGAAACCAATAGAACTGTAAAGGTTCATGCCCACACTCGCGCAGTACAGACCAATTAGGAGTGGTGCGCTTTACCCCAAGGATACGCTTCAATAAGCACAGGTGTACAGTTTGCAAAGGACAGTCCATTTCAGCTCCTTCTTCTCACGCGAATGAACATTCAAATCTGCTTCATACATGCGATGAGTCATGGCTTCAGCCTAGCATAAGCTTGCAATGGGATTTGACCTTCAGTTAGGTAGTTTGGCTGCTCGGCTTGCTGGACTCTGCCAGCCAAAGAGAAAACACCAAAAACTTTAGAAATAAAATGATGAGTTACATTACTTTGCTTCTGCAAGAAATGAAAGACATCCTTAGACCTAGCTTAGGATTTGTAAAAGCACCTGTCTCATCCAAAAAGTTGTGTGTGTTGTTGGGAAGTCAGAGAAAGGGTGTGCAAAGTTCCTTTTAAGGCAGAAAGAAAAGAAAAGGAAAACTACGTAGGCAGAGGGGAGTCTCCCTACACCAATTAAGGAAAAAGAGACAATGGCTCAGAAGAGCCGTGATCCCCCTCCACCAAGAAAGAAGAAAAGAAAGAAAGACTACGCTTGCCAAGTCTGGCCGCATGCATTAAAGAAAGGTCACCTGAAAGGCAGGGCCCCACCACACAGACCAAGAGGAAGAGGTGGCACAGAAGTCTACACCAGCAAGTTGGCCTCCACCATGGGACCTACAACACGACTGTCAGGCAGGCCCTGTCCAACAAGCTCAAGACCCACCCCTAAGCCATAGAGCAAGCTTTCCAACATCTCAGCATGGGCCCCCCTCTTGCACAGGGGCCAACCAGGGCGGTGGGAGGTGAGCACGCAGTTATGCAGACGCAAGCTGAGACACTCCACCTCTAGAGACCTTCTCCACCGCGCCGACCTCTGGGACCACTCCTGCGCCAATGTCTTCCACCTGGCACTCGCGCACGCACCCTGCCTGCACCGCGAGCCAGCTCCAGAGGCCGCAACATGGAACTGCTGTTACTCCGCTGCCAATTTGTGAGGTCTCTGCCGCTCCCGAGTATGTCCGGGCGTGTGCTTGCACAGCACACGAGGGCGTTACCAGGGGACACCGCGTGGAGGCGCCTCACAAGTCCCCCTAACCATTATAACTATTTTGGGCGAAATCACCTGCACCAGTGTAAAGAGGGGTACCCCAAGATCTACGCTTGCCGTTCGGCCGCGTGCATTAAGGAAAGAGCCTCCCATTGGCTCCCACCAATAGAGGGCACCTTCTATCTCCACCCCGGCCACAAGGATTCGATTTGGGGACCTCCTCCTTGCTGTCGCCCTCCTCGCGCTTGACCAGGGCTCTGTAACGTGACGAAAGGAAAGATCTACGCTTGCCGTTCGGCCGCATGCATTAAGGAAAGAGCCTCTCACTGGCTCCCACCGATAGAGGGCATCTTCATCTCCACCCCGGCCACAAGGATCCGATCCGGGGACCTCCTCCTTGCTGTCGCCCTCCTCGCGCTTGACCAGGGTTCCGTAACATGACGGTGGCTGAGCTCTCAACCTAAACCTACTAACATTATGCATGACATGCCGAGGCAAATCCAAATGCAAATACCCTGGCAGCCGGATAGGCTTGTGCGCATTTTGGGCAAAAGACAGGGCAAAGAATGCTTGATATGTGGCCAGTTTCAAAGTTATTGTTTGTTGTTCGCGGATCCACTCCTTCAACAGCTTTCCATGCACCGCGCAATCTGTGCCTCAAATCATCTGTGAAATCCTGCAGTGAGATAGGCATACCCTGCTTCATCGCTGTCACAAAAGACTCACAGCGCCGCAATCCTTGAAAGCCATCCAGGATCTGAGCAGTCCAACATGAGGGGGTCCTGGAGTGTAATTGCAAGTCTGCCTTCGAGACCTTCCGGAGCGTCTCACAATTAGAATTGAGCAGACCATTACATCTTAATAGCGGACATAAACCAGTAGAACTGCAATGGCACATGCCCACATTCTCTTATAATGCCCAGTTTGTAGTTCAACTACAAGTTGCACGCTTCACGCCTAATGTGCCCTTCAAAAAACTCATGTGGCGCACTTGCAACTCACTTAAAAATTCCTGGCCTTCCTTTACATACTCTGTGCCCCACACCTGGCTTGCATACATGCCTTACCCTCTGGTGAGGGAGATTCACAGCTTATTGAGCCAATGTCTCCTTTTCCTAACTTGATAGAGAGAGTGATCAACACAGCGCCTACGTCTCGCTGCCTACGTCTTTTTTTTCTACATGTAGTCTATGGATACCCCACACTTCCACCCCTCATAATCAGAAGGGATTTATACAACCTCCTGACACCTCCAGACACCTTCAGCCACTCCCAGCACGAAGAAAAGAGTGATTTCTGCCAACTTTGCAGGTTATGGGTTTTAGAAACAAAGAAGGCTTGCCTCCTCTACTCTCCCTCAGGCTAGGACTCAAACCAACAATCTGGATACTTCAGAAGGATGAAACCCACAAACTCTGTCTCCCTGCGGCATGCCATCCAGTAAGCACACACAATTCATGTCGCAAAGAAGCTCCTACCTCCTACCCAACCCATCAAAACAAGGAGCACCCAGATCCCCAACTTCATGACAGCAATACAATAGGTTACAGGTTACAGGGAGAAAGAAGGCATCCAGTCAAAACAACTGACTGCTAGCCTGTTCATAAAGGAGAAGAAGTCCATGAAAAAAAGGATACAGCTGTTGTTGTTTTGCTTCATGAAGGAAAACATATGAAAAGACTGCCAGTACAGTACAGTGTACATGGTGAATGGCAGACAAGTAAGGGAAGGGAAGGGTTTCATAGCTAGGAGCCATCTGAGAGGAAGGGTGAGATAGAAAGAGGGGAGGGCCAGAGAACAGGGAAACCTAAACCTACTCACATTCCTCATGATTAGATTAGATTACACAGGGAGACCTTCAGCCAGACTGTTCGGCTGATCAGCCTGTGGCTAGTCCATGCCAGCCAACAGCAAATCCAAAAGCTCAGACATGAAATAGAAAAGCTTCTTATTGCGTTGCAAGAGGAAATTAGAAACAGCCTGGACGCCCAGGATATCAATATTTTTCTAAACCAGGATAACAACAAACTTCCTTTTTTTCTTCATGACATCATGTGTATTTATGAATAGGCTAGCAGTCAAACGTCTTGACTGAGGCCTTTTCCCCTTATAACCCTTGTAACCCTTGTAACCCTTGAAACAGCTTGGACGCTACGTTGATGCTGCAAGAAAGGGTGTGCAGGTGAAAAATTGGTCCCAGCACTTGACTTCAGTATTCTTACCACAAATATTTGAACCACCCAGCCATTTACAGGACTCGACCTTCAAGCAGTGGGCACGATGCCTTAACCTACAGGGTTACAGGGGAAAAAGAAGGCCTCCAGTCAAAACGACTGGCTGCTAGCCTGTTCATAAAAGAGAAGAAGTTTCCAGAGGGGGTCAGCTTAGCATGTGCCCAAATATGCTTTTTTGCATTTTAAGTGCGCCCACTCACAGCCATTGCATCTGATTGAAACATTTTTTTTCTAAAGTGTAGCTGGCGTTACAAGCTACCAGAGCATATGCTGAGATTTGTGTGAGTTGCCCAGTGTGCTTAGATAGACTGGGCTAAAGCTCACATGGGGCACGTAAACCCTAGTTCGGTGCTTCATAGGAAAATGGCTGAAATCGCCACATAACACCAACCACTGGATCTTTTCACTCCATGTTTTTTGCCATGATGTCAGGCTGAGAGTGTGACACATACAGATTAGTGTCTTCAGTGAAGTATCCTATCTGGTTATGGATGTTATGACACTGTTATGGCTGCGTCACTTTCTCAGCCTGAAATCGTACAGATTTTCAAAAAATCTGTCAGGATTGTTTTCAATTTTTGATGCTGGAAGAGATTGTTTCACCAGTAGCCGATCAGCCAGAGTCTCAGGCTGTAGGCCAACCCCCCTTGTAACCCTTGAAGCATTGCAATGCATCTATGACAGTGGATGCTGAGAACTGAAGTGCAAAGCATAACATGATTACATTTGTCATGGCCTCTTGGACCATTTTTCAGAGTGATGCTTTCTCTAACTTTTTGCGCCTCTTGTGGAAATACGAAAGTATATTTTCCTGACACAAAGAAAAGAAAAGAAAAGACTACGCAGGCCAGGTCTGGCTGCGTGCATTAAGGAAAGGTCCCCTAACTAGCAAGCTAGCTAGGGCCTCACCGAGGAGGTTCACAGGCCCAGCCTAAACCAAGCTATGAACCAAAGGAGAGCAACTAATGCGGGTCTGGTGGGTTGCTGTCAGCCATGCGCCTGCGGGCGTGGACTCTCCTCCTCCTGCTCTGACCTGTCTCACTCCCAGTGCCGCCCCTGCCCAAAGAACCCTGCAAGTATAAAGAGTGCCTGGTGTTTATTATTTTTGTTAGTGATTGGACACAGCTTATGGAGCAGTTGTGCATGACTTTGCATGCTTGTTTCACGTGGATTGACAGTGCGTGTAATTCTTACAGTTTACACTTCTGAACTCAGCTCAAGGCTTTCAGTTGACATTTACACAAGTTTGGTTTGGTTTGGTTACAGGCACCCTTTCGCTTCAGCTAAACTGCCCTTGTAGGCAGGTACAGCTATGCAACCCTAATACCTATTAATGCTCGCAGCCTCTCGGCACTGGTTTAGGTCTGTTGTCAAAATGTAAAATAGCATGCTGAGGTCTAACAGTGAGACGCCGAGGAGAGTGCTGAAAGCAGATTTGAATATCCATTCGCGTGAGCCTGCCTGCTGGACTGCTCAAGTTTTAGATGCTTTCTAAGGCCTACGGCACTGTGATTACTTTACGCAAGCTGTGCGGCAGGGCATTCCTATCCCTATCCAATAGTTTACTGATGACCTCAGACACAGGTTGCGGGCAGTGTGGAGAGAGGTTGAGGGAGTGAACCCGCGAAACACATATAGTAAGCTGGCAACTAACCAGTAAGAATAAACTACGTAGGCAGTGAAGACACTCCCCGCATCAATTAAGGAAAAGAGGATACCTAGGGCCGAGGCACCGTGTATCCCCTTCACCAAGAGAAATAAGGAAGAAGTCTCTTTTTGCAGTACCTTTTGATCACAATGTGCGTGCCCCTGCCCGTTTACCAAGGCACATGCATTTGGATTTGTCTCAACATATCATGAGGAATGTTAGCCGTTTCAGACTCAGGGCACACACACTGGAGGTGGAGACAGCGGCTTGTGATACTCGGAACGCTCTTTTGTGTGATCGCTGTTCTTGTGATGAGATTCAAGATGAGGCTCATGCCCTTTTGGTGTGCAGAGACACAGATGTTTGTGCTTCGAGAAGAAAGTACGCTTACCTTTTCAACTGCTTCTCTGCTGATTTTTCAATGGAGCAACCATTTTTACAACAAGCCAGTGCTCAGGATGTTTCTGATTTCCTCATGCAACACAACAGCAAGCTTTTCTCGTTTGTCTCTGAGCTTATGAACATTATGTTGACTGGCGAGGACCAGTCACAGGCCGATCAGCCAAACAGTCTGGCTTAAGGTCCCCCCATGTAAATCTCTAAATCTCTCGGCAGCTGCTGGTATAGGCCTTCTTTCTTGTTCCTAAGAAACTATCCCAATACCTGTACCTGAATTTTCCCAAGCATAACGTTCGCAGTGTGGCCTAATTCTTCCTTCATATCTATAATCTCAACACAGAGCAAGCAGCGTGCAAGATGTGCATGATGAACAGCATGCTATCTCACGTGTTCACATCCCCAGGTATGCTCTCTTCAGCATAGAATAGAATAATTACACAGCATACGTATGCTTCCTTTCTTCCAGATCCTCTTCTCTCACTCTTCACATCCTCTCCCAAGACAGCTATTTACCTGTCTCGAATTCACCATGTACACTCCTTTGATGTGCACCTTTGCAAAGCAAAATAACAGCTGTACACTTTATTACATGAACCAACTTTTTTTTATGAGGAAGCTAGCAACCAGTACTTTTGATCGGAGGACTTTCTTGTCTCTATAATCCTTAACCTTGACCTGAAGTTGGCTCCAACTTCTTGGAGGAGAGTTGAACCTGGGTCTCCAGTGTGTGCCTTTCATTTTCAGCATCAAAAAGGAAAACACACTTCAATTTAGAAAAAATAACAGAACACGAATACAATGGCCAAGCAAAAAAAACAAACAATCTCACAAACAAATCATCTGACAAAAAGCAGGATCGACTTTAAAGTGGGAAACACTGGAGCGACTCACTCATGGCTGAATTGAAGAAGTTCTCATGATCAGGGCGCAGAACTGGGGCCACAGGTAAGGTGCAGCTCCAGGTTGCAACTGCATCCCTAAAACACAACATGCTGATGTATGTACACACTGAGGATTAAGCACTGCCAGTGCGTAAAACAAAGAATGGACAATGCATGTCAATGGGATGTACTAGCACTCAAGTACAGGCACACAAAGCAAGTGCTCCTGGTCGTGTCCGATACATAATCCCTCAATCATGACACCACTCACGAGCAGTGCGTGGCTGGCTCTTGCGTGGATGGTACTTAGGATTTGAACACTCTCATCATGGTGGGCTAGCCCACCGCTTAGTGTACAAGCGCAAGAGCGGGCATAATGTACATCAGGTATTCATTTGTTGCCTTGCAAAAGGCTCAGGACACAAATCGTAGCTCCTGCAAAATGCCCTGTAAGAACAAACAATGGGCAGGGGATACTCGGACACGAGCAGCGCAGCGTGAGCAGGCGCGCTCTCTTTCACACACAGCTCAAATGAGGAAGCAAGCTACAAGCGCGGCACATGCAAAATGCAATCTCCTACATCACCATCACACATTCAAGTATTTTTTCTGTTCGACTTTCCGAAGTAGCTCACAAACATGAGTCCCATCAAACACCATCAAGCAAATACACCGTATGCCGCTGCAACCCTCTGCAAAGCCGCAGCCGTTGTTCGTACATCATCACACAGCCTCCCGATATAGGTCCCCAAACGACACAAAAAATCTCTCTGGCATGTAATCTACCAGCAAACTGGCTGCATTCTAGTATACAAGGGGAATATTGTACACAAGCATGGCTGCTTAAACCATGCAACCTCAGTGGTGATGATCCGTGATACAACTCAAGACCGGCAGCGGCAGGGCCAGTGCAGCCATTGCTGGCCCCGGGTCCCTCAAACACCGGATGTGCCAATGGTTGATACTCAATAAATACCACCCCACTCTCCTTCAACACACCATGCATCCGCTGGGGCCCGTGGACATACAGCCCTCCACAAGACTTCAACATTCACTAGCACTTGTGCTGCTGCTGCTGTTGCTGCTGCTGTTGCTGCTGCTGCTGCTGCAGCAAAGATGGATGTGGCCGAAGCAATTTGATCCAGCAGTGGGGCTCAAAGCACATCCATGACATGGTGGTACAAAAGACCCTCCTCTTGACGACAAGTGAGGTGACAGTTGTGTTCAGTGCAGCTGGTGGCCTTTGCGCCTGCTCCACAGTCTGTTGTTCAGACGCTTGTTGAGGTAGGCAGGCTGCACAGCAAACAAGGGTGCGGATTGAGTCAGGAATCCCAGAACCATGGCAGCTTAATGCTGAGTCCTCCAGCCTTGATATGAAATGAGACGAACATATTCCGCGTACTGTATGGGGAGATGCTCCAATACGTCACAGCCCGGTTTGGGCTCAGAGTATGCTTGATCAGCTTGCACAAGGACAAACAGGTCCTTGCAAGTTGATTGACTTCCTCAGTTTAGCTTTTGAAACGGCATGTGAATAATCCTTCAAAAGCCCCTTCCCCCCCTGCGCCTGCCCGACCTCCTAGTTAATTCCAAACAGGAGGTGTAGCAGGCGCTTGGGGATGAAAAGGCAGCTCATCATCGCCTGAAGCATCACACAAGCTGCATTTCATTTTGAACAAAGAAAGGGAGCAGTTGGCACCAAAAAATTACCTCCGGCAAAACTGTGCAAAGACAAGTGGTGGAGGCGTTGCAAGCGACGCTGAACATTGGCGAGCTTTTCGTTCCTGATAGAGTCAGCATGAATATGCAGTGCCTTGGGCAACAACAGGAACTTCTTGCAGCAGAGCATTTTATGCCTTGTTGATGCATCCATGCATGGCTGAGTGTGCGCCATGCAGACTACTCCAACCATTGCTTACCCACTCCCCCTAGCAAATCAGCAGCAGACCATAAACCAAAGGCTACCTCATCCACCCAGCAGGGCAGGGGTGCAGGTGCTGCACCTCATCGCATCTGCAAACTTTTGTACTCTAACCTCTCAACTCGCGGTGCATACCACACCAACCTTCAAACATAAATTTAAATATCCTAGGGACTCACGCCCCATGAACGGGGCTTCACTACAAAAAATAGAACTGCCTGGTTCACCAGCACGCATCATTTCCAGACCCACCATGTACTCTACATTAGACAGGTCTGTGTGCTCAAGCAGGTCCAGCTCCTCAAATACATCCTCCTCCCCTATGTCTGAAAGCTGGCCCATCACTTTGATGACACCTGCGCGTCAATTTCATGACCACAGTGGAGATGTGAGCACGCATGGCATGGAGGTGCAGGCAAGGGAAAATCATACAAGCTGGACATGTCTTGTCCATTTGACGCCCCACACATTTCTTGTCCACTTGACGCCCCACACATGAGTATTTGCCCACCTGCGTCAAAATGCTTCCACTCCATGTAGCTGCAGTTGTTCACAATCTCCTCCAGCCGTTTGTACACCTGCGC
This sequence comes from Dunaliella primolecta, assembly GCA_914767535.2. Classification (NCBI taxonomy): domain Eukaryota; kingdom Viridiplantae; phylum Chlorophyta; class Chlorophyceae; order Chlamydomonadales; family Dunaliellaceae; genus Dunaliella; species Dunaliella primolecta. The sequence continues at coordinate 7,413,967 of OU611754.1, read as the reverse complement.
ACACAAGTGCGTCCGAGAAACACATGCCTTTCGTCGCCAATATGGGCCCACCCATCATCTAGCATCGGCTTCCAGGCAAAAGGCTCATCGCCACGGGTTGTGTCAAGGTTGGTGGACCTTAAACAGCAAATCTGACTACTCAAGGCATCAGATTCAAAAGGTGATAGCCACAGGACAGAATTATAATGTTTTTCATTTTGACTCCCAATATTTATTACCTTGGGCTTTCATGCCAAAGGTAATATTTCGCAGCTTGAAGTTTGACAGGATGTTTGATAGAGCTTGAAATGTTGCGCAAAAAATCCATTTTTGAGCTTTCTCATGGAAAAAGAGCTCTTCATATCTATCCTCTCTGCAAATATCAAAAAGGATCTCAAAAACATCCCTGAGCATGAAGAGAGCTTTGTCTCGAAACTTTATCTATCCCCCCATACAACTTCACTCACCCTAGCGGCCTGATCAGGCCGCTAATTGACCCCACTTCTTTGCATCGAGCCAAGGCAACATAGTCTTGAGCGAATCTTCACATCAAAATGCACTAACTTATCTCATTTTACCATCAAGGTCATGCAACATAGCCAAATGAATCAAACGTGGCAGAGTAGGTTAAACAATCTTGTTTCGAATGATTTTGTCCCCTCCAGCCTTTCTTGAGCACCCCAATAAAGACACACTACTTCCCATAAGTTTTTGATGCAGCACTGCGCCTTCAACAGCATACAACAGGGAATGATGCCTAAAAATTCTGGGGAAAAAGTGGGCAGGGAAGCTTGGACAATGTTTTGGGCAATGAACCCCACAACAGGCCTCTTGCCAAAAGCTTGACAATCCCATGACCCAGGCCGACCTCTTCAAAGAAAATCTGCGACGCACTGAGGGGCCTCAACATCCTCCTGATGTTTCAATCCTGTTACAGGCTAAAGCACATATCCCTTGCCCTCTGCGTGTGCCACAACTTAAGCGGCAGCTTCTAAACGATGACTTCAGGATTTCTGAGGCAAGCATAAGGGCTCACAAATTGACAGGCTGGCCTCAGTCTCTGCGAGTGCCACACCTTAAGCGGCAGCTTCTGGAGGATGGCTTTCGAAGAGACAGGCATTGAGCTGGCGCGTACAGCTGCGCTGGGCGTGACGGTGCCGCCCTCCAGCCCAGACCCCGCATGATAGTTCTTAATCACTGCAGGGAGGTGCGACAACAGGAGACGCTGGTCAGTTTCAGGGTGTGTGTTGGAGCTCTGGAGCCATGAATGGCAAAGAAAAGTCGATCAGGTGTATGTGATCAGGTAGGTGTGAGCAGCTTGGACGCAGCACTTTTTAGCAAGGACCAGACCCATCCTCCCTTCCGCCTTTTTTGTTGACGCAAATGCCCAGCAGTTGAGCGCTTTGACTGACGGCTTCTTTGAACCCGCAAGCGAGGACTTCCAGGGTCACCCCAGCTTGCCTCCAATCGTGCAAAAGCAGACGCTGGCTGGAGCCTTCTGTGGCCCTGCCATGAACCCAGCGGCAGAGGTGTCCGACATGTAAATGCCATCTCACCATGGTTGATGTATGCCGCCAAGTGCTGGATCCCGCTAACGTCGTTCTCGGCCAGCGTGCGCAGGGCCCCCAGGGCCTCCTCTTCACTCTTCTTGGCTGCCAGCTGGTATACCACGCCATCATCAAAGTCCTCCAGCTGCACATATGAGCCACAAACTTTGATGACTACCAGCGCATGCACAAGGCATTTGGCAGCTGCAGGAGGCTCAAGGGTAACTGGTACATCACACCATCATCAAAGCCTGCCAGCTGCACGTATGAGCCACAAACTTTGATGACTACCAGCGCATGCACAAGGCATTTGGCAGCTGCAGGAGGCTCAAGGGTAACTGGTACATCACACCATCATCAAAGCCTGCCAGCTGCACACGCGGACGTCAGCGCATGGAATTTCAGCGGTGGGCCTCGAAACTGGTGAACAAGTATCAGGGCATGGAAAACAATCCACCAGCAGCAGCAGGCTCATGGTTACTAGAATCTGCACTGGACAAAGCCCATGGTCGGAGCCGAACAATAAATGATGTTCATAGCGAGCACTCAAGGTGACACAAGCCTCCTCTTGGCATTTTCCCCAAATAGTCAAGGGCCGTTTGCTCACTCGGTTGAGGGCCTCTGCCAAAGGCACACTGAGCAAGAAGGCTTTAGCGTGTACCTTTATGCGTACCTTACAGAAGAACCTCAGGCGCTTACACCCTGGTGTGCACTTAACAAAATGACTGTAAGGGCTAGGTCCGCCCCATTTGTAACATGCAGTGAGCCAACATCATCCCTTTCACAGTGCATGCAAGAGCTTTGCCACCCCTTGCTGCGCACACATGCTTGTGCCACCTTTGCTGTGCGCACACAAACACACACACGCCTGTGTGTTCACACCTTCAGCCCAGGCACCATGCTCAGCAGCCGGTGTACCTCCATGCGCAGCTTGGGGGACAGGCGAGCGAAGGTACGGCTCTCCAAGCGCCCGCCACCACCACCACCAGGGGCCATCACCATCTGCTGCCCTCCTGCCTGCTGCTGCTGCTGTTGCAGGGAGACCAGCATGTTGGGGCTCTTGGGTGCTTTGGACGAGGGGGACAGGGTGGGCAGAGAGCCCCCTCCCCCGGGCAGCACCATGGCCCCCAGCCCGAGCGCCTGAGGGTGCTGCTGGTGCGGTTTCTGCAGAAGGGTGTTGACGGAGGTGCCCGAGCTGTTAGCTGCAGCCAGGGGGGATCCAACCACGGGGCTGCTCATGGGGCTCAGGGCATGCAGGCGCTGCTGCTGCTGCTGCTGCTGCTGCTGCAGCTGCTCGCCGGGCTGCGAGGATTCACACAGAAACACACCGCGTGCTTTGCTGTCAGAACTGGTGGTGGTGTTGAAACACGCACCGCGTACACACTAAAGCAGCATGAGGGTCCAGTGGTGTTGCAAAGCTGGGCAGGAATGCGCGTCCAGACGAGGGCCGCCAAGCAAGCCAAGCAGAAATGTTTCAGCTGTGGCAGCTGGTGGCGCGTGTTTAGGTGAGGCACGCAACACCATTGTCAGGCCATGCCGATGAGCATTGTTGGTGGTCTTCATATCAGGTCACAAGATCATTGTCAGGTCAGGCTCATGAGCATTCTTGGTGGTGGCCAATGAGCATTTGTCCCACATCATGATGTCTCGCTGACGACACTCCAATTTCTTCTGCTTCTCTCAACTTCTCTCAGTCTGAACTTCGTGGTGAGGTGGTCATACGGTCTGTGCACCAATGTGGCCCCCTTTCCTAAATTGATGTTGGGAGTGTTCACTGCCTATGTAGTTTGTCTTTCCTTTTCTTTCTTTCTTTTCTTTCTTTCTTTCTTTCTTCCTTTCTTTCAATGCAGCACAAGGCGCTTGCGTCGCAACACAACATTCCCAGCAGAGGTGCCTGAGCAGACTTCCCCAAGCACAATGCTACACGCTTTATTAAGCTGCTGTTTTCAATGACCTGTCTTCCCCAGCCTTGATGCGATCAAGCAGCTTAAGCATTCATAGAGCGCCGCGCAGCATAATCACCTCGTAAATGGGGTCCAGCTCGCTGCCATCCACGCCTTTCTTGGCTGCAACAGCTGCCCAGCCCGTCATGGCCCTGCCATTGGCTGCTGCTGCGGCTGTGGCAGCTGCCAGCGCTGTGGTGGACACACCTGATCAAAACCAATTGCATGGTGTCAAGCAGGTGGAGGCATGAATATGCAGATGCAATGGAGTGCAGTTGGGACCGTCGATGTGAGGCCAGTGTGACTGGCGCTCATGCTGAGCTTTAGCCTGTGCTTGATGTGCGTTATGAGCAGCAACAGATGGACACACACACACACTCTGCCCGGGCAAGAGCCTGCGATGCCCTGCCTTTGCTTTGCAAACAGCCAAACCAGGAACAGCTCAGGTACAAGCTCCTGTGGGATGCAAAAAAGGTGTCCTGACATATACCTGCACACACTCATCCCGGATCACATGGAACCAGAAATGGCTAATTCCCCAGAGGGGCCAATCCGAGGCCCAAAATCAGGTGTTCTTTGCATGCTCCTTTGCATATGGTCTCCGTAACCGGGAACTTTGAAACTTGGGTCCATCTGGTAGGTCTTTCTATGGCACTAGGTTTTCAAAGTTCCCGGTTACGGAGACCATGCCTAATAAGCCGCGGCATAAACCCCAGTTTTCACCACCAAAACTGCATATCTGACCACCCACTGTACCAAATTGGGTGAATGTTAGTGATTTAAGGTGCTAGTTACAAAAGAATATCATTGCAAAAACAATGGAGTGAAAAGGCCCAGTGGTAGGTGTTTTATGGTGATTTCAGCCAATTTCCCATAAAAAGCACCGAACTAGGGTTTACGTGCACCATTGAGCTTTAGCCCAGTCTATCTCAGCACACAGGGCAACTTACAGGGATCTGAGCATATGCTCTGGTAGCTTGTAACGCCAGCTACACTTTAGAGCAAAAGCTGTCCCAATCGGATCAAATGGCTGCGGGTGGGCACACTTTAAAGGCAAACAAGGAGCATATTTGAACATATTCTCAGATAGCCCCCTCTGCTAATTCCCTATACATATGCCATACATATTGTGTTTTTCTGGAGGTGGACAACTCTCCCCCCCAAAACAGGTCATTTAAAAATGCTCATTGCGTTGGGTGCCCCAAACCTGGGACACTTCATTTTGGTTACAAAATGTAATAATGCTGTCAAAGCCCGAGAGCTTGGCAGTCCCAGAAATGGGGCACCCTGCCAAATCAACCGCGGGGTGAACCCCATTTTTTGCCCACAAAGTCTCCATTCAGACCACATACTGCACCAACTTGGGTGATCTTTCTGGCAATTTCAAATCCTCGTATCAATAGAAGATCACTGCAAATGAAATGGATCGAGAAGACCCAGTGGATGGTGAGGTACAGCGCCATTTCCCTTGAAGAGAGCCCAGCACAAGGGGCGCCAAAAAGGTCAACTTGTGACTGCTTATTATTTTTATGCTGATGTTAGCATAGTTTGTGTTGGCTGCAGAAACATGCTTTTTAATGAGTAAGACTTGGTCCCAGGGTGGAGCTGTGGGCTGTTTTGGGAAGATCTGAGGCCAGGAGAGTGATCTGGGGTCCTCTGAGTTTAACTATTTTTTGGTGAGCATGATATCTTATAAAACTTATTGGTGAGCATGGTCGGATTTGAGACAGAGAACTGGCAGAGACTGTATCCAGCGATACAGGCGGTTTGTCCATCTCTAGTATTTCCCTGTCAAAAAGCCAATGTACACGGTGTATTCAAACGGAACCAGCCAACCTTACATGAAACCCTTGATACTCCATCCCTGGTACACACACAGAGCTTCCCACCTGCATGAGAGGCAGCCGCCATCATCACCCGCTCTAGCTCCCCCCCTGCCGCACCACCACCACCACCACCACCACCACCATATACTGGCAGCTGCCCCCCTCCCTCGCCCACACCCGTCTCATTCTGGGCGCGGCAGTGCCCATGGGGCAGCCCAGGCCCGCCAGCACGAGCAGCTGCAGCAAAACTCTTGGGTCCACCTCGTCCCTGCGCAGCCAGGCTGCCCCCACCAGCTACACCGCCACTGGTTGCAGCGGGGTGTGCATGGGCCTGGCCTGCAGGGGGCGAGCCAAACTGCATAATCGCCTCCAACGCCTGATCCAGTTCCGCACCCCCACTGCTGCTACCCCTGTGCTGTTGCTGCAGCTGCTGCGCGTGCTGCTGCGTCTGCTGCTGCGCAGGCGACAAAGGCACCCTGTCCCCCGCCCCTGGGCTGTGCAGCGCTGCCTTGCTGCCTGAATGCTCAGAGCGGCCCGCCGAGTTACTGCCTAGACTACAGCCGGCCCCCTCCACCTCACTGTCGTGCTCGCTGGTACTGGAGGGCGAAGGGTGCTGCGAGCAGGACTCCATGCTGTCCCGGAACTGCACGTCCCCGCCCAGGCCCATCCCTGCCAGCCGCCCATGCGGCCCGCTGGTGTGCACGCTGCTGCCCAGGCTGCTGCTGGGTGCGTGCACTTCTGCGGGTGCCGCATGGGGCTTACCTGTAGCTGTTTTGTTGCTGCCTGCCAGGGAGAGGTGGGTTTGGGGCAAGGGCGGTTGGTAATGGTCAGGGGCGCTGCCGAACATGGACGCCACAGCTGCCGCTGCTGAGCCGGGCATGTGGCCCATGCTGCCCAAGTGGGAGGGAGGGGGTGGTGGGGCTGCCATGCCAAAGGGCGCGCCTGACAGCATCAGGCTGCCGCTGTTGTAGGGGCTGCTGCACGTGTTGCTTGCGGACAGGGGGCCGGTGCTGCTACGGGGGTTGCCAAAGAAGGAGACACCCAGCATAGCGTCTGCGGACCTTACACTGCGTGCGCAAAGGAAAACAGGCAGGGAAAGGGGGGAGGAAGTGAGCGGGGGAGTAAAGCAATTGATTCCATGAAGTTAAGCTGGCACAGGCTTTGGCACTTTGCATTCGTGACACCTCTGAAGAAACCACAAGGGGGTTAATCTGAGGCCTGAAGTTGCCTAATTTTCTGCATGCTCCCTGTATAGGTGTACCCAAACTGCCAGGTTCAAAGCTTTCCCTTTGGCTTCTTAAAAGCTTCGATAGGACTGAAACCTGTCAGTCCCAGTAGAAATGCTTAGTTAGTCGCGGCGTGAACCTTATGTTTCACCACCAAACTTCCTTTCCAGATCACCACACCGAATTGGGTTATTGCAGTGATTGTTCTTGTACCAAAGAATCCTTCACAAAAACAAATGGAGTGACCCAGCAATTGGTCAGGTCCTGAACTTCAGCCATGTTCCTTGGGTACCAAAAAGGTCAGATTTTAACCTCCTCCTTTCTGTTTTTTGGATGTTAGTGTAGATATGTGGGCCAAATGCTTAATTATTGGAATCGAGACTGGTCAGAGGTTGGAGCTGTAGGCCCCTTGTGGGTGATCTAGGTACCTCCGATACAAGCCATTGCTTTGTGGGCATGATGTTTCATGGAGTAAAAATGATTGGCATGGAAGACCTAGGAGAAGTACAAGCAAGTGCATGACCGCCAGTGTAGGTCAGTTTACCCCCACAGGCACACCACATGCATTTCCATGCATTCCTCATGACCAGGCCCCTTTTCCCACACTTGGCATACCAACAAACAATAAGACTTGAGATATAAGGGAGCGACAGAATGGCACAGCCTCAGCATACGCTCACCAGGCCTGCTTCACCCCTCCAGCACAGCCACCCTGCAGGAAAAATCTGTGCGCACCTTGAAATGTCGACACGAGATGCCGCATCACCAGCAACAGACGCACGACGGTGGGAGGCATCGTCTTTCTGCTGCTGCCCGCCACGGTGCTGACTGAAGGGTGCAGACATTTGGGTGCTCGACCTCAGGCTGAAGCTCCTGCACAGGCAAGGATGGAAAGGAGCAATGTGCATCAAAGCTGCTGCTACATCATGGAGCAGCATGCATGGACACGTACCATCAGGGTGACCTTGCGCGCGTTTACTTGCACTCACGAAGAAGCATGCCTCCCCTTTGTGCACTGATGAGGCAGTGTGCACATTTTCCTCCATGTATGCCACAAAGGAAATCACAATTTGGTGCTGCCAGTTTTGCTGACAGCAAGCAGGAGTGCCCTCGACCTGAGCTGCACCACAGCAGAATCAGGGTCATGGTACACCTCCTCTCCGTCAGTCAACTAGCCTTAACTAGCAGGATCCAGGGCAGGACCATTCAGTGCGAGGGAACCATGCATCAGGGTTGTGGCAGAGGATGCACACAAGGGGACCACCCTGCTTGACACAGTCTATTAGTCACAGGGATGACTGGCACATCAGGGAGGGCTGCTTATTCACTGACACAGCCGCGAAGGATCCTAAGTCAGCGAGGCTGCCAGCATGCAAGTTGCTCTTGCACTTGGCCATGGCACTCAATAGTCTTTTGCCTGTCCTCACCCACATAAGCACAACAGGTCACATCAGCCAAGCAAAGCGCACCATGGCGAGGCGGTGGGGTCACTGAGGGTGTTGGGCAACCTGTCCTGCATGCGAGGTGAGCTCGCAAACCCTGCTGCAGCTGCTGCGGCCGCCACAGCTGCATCTGAGTGCAGGCATGGGTCTGTGGCCCCTGAGGGGTTGAAGGCTGACCCCAGGGTAGCTGCAGGGGCCTGGCGGGTGGGCAGGCTGAGGGACAGTGGGCGGTGCTCTCTGCCTAACCCAAGCCCCAGACCCCTGTCTGCTCTGGTGTGGGATGCAGAGGGACTGGCATCGGCGCCTCCCCCCCAGCAGCTGGCGATTTCCAGGGGCACCTGCTGGACCGCACGCACAAATATGTTGGTTGCAAGTGTGAGCAAGGGCACGCCTACCCATGGACCAGCAAGTGAGCAAGCACACAGGAGGGGGGCACACTCAGGAGCATTGGCGCAGATGCTTTGGGTAGCAGTGCCCAAGGCTTCCTGAGCTGCTTTGCATCTGGCCACATCTGCGCCCCTTCTTGCAAACTCCTTTTAAACAAAGTGAGCCTGCATGTCACTGCAGAGGAGAAGGGTTGCAGGGTTTAGGCTCCTTGAGAGCCGGTGCGCCCTGGGAGCATAGAGATCATGCAAGCTTTGACGGACTGGGCTGGAGATGTTCCAGAAAGGGTTGTTGTTAAGGGTGGGTAAAGAGGGTCATGCTTTCCACAAAAGAGAGCCCTGGTTTGTTGTATGGCATGTGGGGTTGGTTTCAAAGCCAGATAAATGCCTGCATCCATGTGATTTGATCTGAATTAAACAACAATTTTCTGCTACGAGCGTCTCCAACACCGACAAGCCATCAAGCCACCTGCAAACGTTTGCTCCTGCACCCCCAGAAGGCAGCTTCCTCCCCCACTTGACTAACAGTTGATGCATGAACAAAGTTCACCAGTCCCTCACGCCAACAGCAGCAACCACCACCACGAAGGACAACATCAACAAGACATTGCCAGATCCCCCTGTGCCCAGAATCCACCCTCGCACCTCTGTAGAAGACACCTCCATAAGGCTGCCTGGGAACAGCGGCGACATCTGGCCAAAGTCCCCCGGGAAGCTGCGCCCCCCGAAAAAAAGCCCGCCTTGTGCAGGGCTGCCAGCAATCCCAGTCACAGCACCGCTGCCACCACCGCCATTGCCCTCAGTCTGGGCGTCAAGAGCGCTGCCACTACCAGTGAGGCGGCCAGCAAAGCTCATGGGGCTCCGCCGGCAGGGGATCCCGTTGGCATGCGCCGCCGGCTCCACGTCCTCAAAATCGCCAATGCCTCCAGGGTCGCTGCAGCGCTGTTGCGTGGGGAGCGCGCCGTCGGCAGGCTGGCTGCTGGTGGGCTTGCCCCCGCTTGCCTCCCTGCTACCACCCTTGTTGTTCAGACCTAAGCTGAGGCTGCAGCCTGCAGGCACCGCGGAGGGGGCGCCTGAGGTGGAGCGGCGGGCGAAAGGGGTGGGCGAGGAAGAGCTCAGGGGGTAGCTGCTGCCATGCGCAGCAGCAGCGGCAGCTGTTGCCGCGCGCTCAAAGTCGAACAGGAACTGGGGCAAGGAGGACTTGCTGGTAATTTCTCCTGGCTCAGGGGCGCGGGGGCTGCTGCCTGTGGCTTCTGTTGCGCCTGCAGGGGCATCTACGCCTGTGAGAATGACGTTGCAGTGCAGGCGTGCTGTCAACAGTGCTGGCACGATCTGCATTCTGCTTGAAAATTCTTTAAGGTACGGGGTAAATATTGCAAGGGAGGGCAAGCAGAAAATCAGGTATAAGTCTTTGTTTAGATATGGCCATGGTAATGATATGTGTAGGGGTGCGGTGAACCTTTCAGCAAGGTTGTGCACAACTGGGAATGGAGCGAGCTACAACTGCCATCCTTGGCTGAGGTTGAGGTTGGGGCATTCCTCAAATGTGACGTCAGGAGCTGCCTGGTGTGAGCGTTTAAAGGTCTCCTCCAAACTTTTCTTAGGCGCTGAGGAGAAGTATAACTATCTTGCCCCTAGGACAGCAACAACGGGAACAGACGTAAATTTATCTCGGGCGCTTCGGCGAGATGGAACTTGCTTTCCTTTAAGAGCACTACCAGTAGGACAGTGACTGCAGGATCAGGCGCAAAGGAGCGCTCCTGTTATTGCTGATGCACCCAACTTTTCCTGCACAGTCAGCTTGTTGCACCAACATGCGACGTGAGAGAAAAAAGACGTGCCCGCACCTGCAAATGGTACCTTCCCAGGCGAGCAGCGCAGGCGATCCCAGGTTGGCAGCAGCTCCTCCAGCGTTTCTAGCCCACCTCGACTACCACGCTGCCTCTGCCTCTGCTGCTGCTGCTGTGTGCCAGGCGGCGCGGCACTCCCATCAGCTGGGAGGCGTACAAGGTTCTCCACGACCAGCCCCACCACGGGGCCACATCCGTGGTCGGGCTGCGTGCTGGCAGACAAGGATGCGGATGCTGCCGCAGCGATGCTGTTGCGCGGAGGCTGGGTTGCGGGCTCTCCGTTGCCAGCAGGGTTGATAGAGAGGTGGCTTTGGATCCTGAAGCAGCCCTTACTGGAGGGGTGGGTGACAAGAAAGTCCAGCAGGGCAGGCACGAACGCTGGCTGCCTGCCGGCACAAGCAGACTGCCTGCTGTTGGCAGAGCTGGCAGACACCAGGATAGGGTGGTGAGCAAGGCCAGCATCCAGGGGTAGTAGCAGCTCCAGCCACACCTGTGTGAAAGAAGGTGAAAGAAGTGCACGATGTTTATTGATCACGTGGGGAGCATACCTCGCACACAACACTCACTCACAGGGTGGCCTGTGCTTGCCTTGGCTGTGACAAATATTGAGTTGAATGCGGGGAATGGGAGCAATAAAACAGACGGAGCAGTTGCATCAATGCAGAGGAAGAATGAGCAATGAACCCTTGTGGTCAAGAATCGCTTTCTCTTTCATCTTTGACATTTAAGATCCTGTATGAGGCTTGCTACAGATTGAGCACAAACAGAGGAAACATATGGACAGGGTGCAGGTACGATGTTGAATAAGCACATGAATAAGCAAAGTCGCATCTGTCATCATGGAGGCACCTCAGCCCTCGCACCTCTGCAAAAGCACAGTCAAGCTTACCAAGAAAACAGAGACAGTTGTTTCAGTCATGTTTGCCAAAAAAGCAGGTCTCAGGTGAACAAGACTGTATGTTCTGTCCCTGTTTTCTTGGTAGCTGGACTGTGCAGGGTTGGCACAGCCACTCCCTGGCCCGCCACTTACCAGTAAGTCGCGCAGAGGCAGCTCCGCAGCCCCACACCGCTGCCCTTGGAACAGCAGCACGTAGGCACACAGCACAAGCAGGTTGCTGTCCGCATCTGCTGTAGGCCAAGTCGCCTCCAGGGCTGCTATCAACTCAGGCGCCAGCTGTAACCCTGGCAGCTGCCGCCTGTCTGCGGCTGCTGCGGGAGGGGGGGGAGGAGGGGGAACTGGCACGAAGCCACAGCCCAGATGCTGCGCACTGTTAGGGCTGGGTTGACAGCTGGCCTGCTGCTGTAGCAGCTCGGGTAGGAGGACGGCGGCGCTGGCCAGGGACAGATGGCCGCGCGCAATGGCGTGCTGCACCAGCTGCTGCAGGTTAAGGTGAACCACGCCACTGGGCTTGGGTGGGTAACAGGCGGGCACCAGGGTGAACAGGTTGCATGCAGCAGGGTCTGACAAGACCACGGACTGCAAGAAGGGCTTCTGGTGCTGAGCAGCAGGCGACCAGCAGTCGTAGTTGGTGCTGTGGGCCACAGTGCATGCCACCATCAGCAGGCTGGGCAGGCGCTGCTGCAGGCTGGCTTCTGCGTGCGTGACCCGCAACCGGAAATTGGGGTCCTCCAGCAGCAGGACCACGAGCTCGCGCCTACATGCCACCACACATGTGAGCTCCTGAGGCAAGCTCAGACTGGTGGAGCAAGTTCCATAATACTGGCCTCTGGCATGCTCCAAAGTGCTTGCCCTGAACTAAGCAGCCCTGACCTTGCACAGATACTTGTTCACAGCGCTGTTGAACTCCCAGTCTCAAGGAATCCCGTGCACAACAGACTGTCACATGACGGGGGGAAGGTCATGACAGAGGGGAAGAGACACATGGGAGAACATTCAGCAAGGCTGATGGTCGTCAGAACAGAGAGTGGGCTGTATAAAGGACATGATTGCAACTTCCTTCCCAATCGTTGCAGGAGGCGAGAGTTCTCGCATAGGCTGTCTCGCAACTTCCTGAGTTAGGCAGCAGGTTTGTGCGCAAGCAAGCACACACTGTTGTCCTAGCATAACAACATGTGATAGAGGTTATACCGGGAGGTTCTCACGGCATGCCGTGGCTCCGAGGCTGGAGGGTGTGTGCACACCCACAGATATCACAGGGCAGCACAGCAGGGCACACATCGATGCTGCAAACCCTCTCATGCACACAACCACACTTCCCGGCTCATGGCTTTCGACAGCAGATCACCGCTTGCCTGATGAAGGACGCCTCGTCCAAGCCACCCCAAATGGCCGCGATGCTGGCGCTGAGCACGCGTGCATAGGCCTCCTGCCAGCCAGAGAGTTGGAGTTTTGCCCGCGCGTGCTGCTCCCAGGCTGCCAGCCCGTTGCCGTTGCTGTTGCTTCCACTAAATTCAATCATTCAGTAGTATCCGCGTGGATGCGAGGACGAGCGGTCCTGCGTGTTTTGCGCACAACAAGAACGAACGTTGGTCTAACAGCCAGCAAGAGGGAGGAGCAACGCAGCGGGCGACCTCGACAGGCAGTGCAGCTGTATTGTTCAATTGGTCTGAGCTGAACAGCTGCCGCCGTGGTAGGTGCGGCCCCCGCCTTTGCGGTTGCTTGCTGGCTGTCAGAGGAAAGAGGCAAAGAGCCCTAGTTGAGTCTACGCGGCCAGAAACTCACCACCGGAAAAAGGTACAAGAGGATCCCACGCACAAAATCAACGAGGGAAAGAGGACTACTCACCAGGAGGAGGTAGCGGCATGAAGTGACAAACAGCGCTGGCGGGGTTGGCACAAGTTCTCAAACGCCTGTGGCCTTGCACAATTGCATGAAATTATAATTGTTCAATTGCACTTCCTAGCAAATGCAGTCCATGACACACATGTGCACAAAAATATGCAGTTTCCCAAGTCCACCAATATGTTTGGACTGTTGTTTTGTTTCGTAATATCATGTTAAAAAGCTTGTCCTCAGGACGATGCCCAAGTTTCTTGCCAGGAAGCGTCAATGGTTGGTGCCAACTTTAATCAACCTTTCCATCTTACGTGCAAGCTTGCACGTCTTAAGATTTGGTTGCTGATTCACAGCCTCATGTGCAACCCAAAGCTGACTTGGCAGGTGCTGGAAAGAGCGCCTCCGCGTGTTTCAATGGTGCGATGCTCACAACGACATTCAGGGTGCGCAACCTGTTCCGTCCAGGTGTGAGCATCCTTCATGACAACCATAAATTCCACTCTGAATCCTGGAAACATATTTGCGTCATGGAGGATGTCCTTTGGAGCAAACAAAAAGCACTGATATTGGAAGTGCGCCCAGGGAAGCCAGGAGCAGCCAGGCCGCGTGGATCAGATAAGAGTGTGAGCCTATCGTCCAGGCACAGGTGCCTCTCCCTCCTGAAAGCAATCTCTGCTGCAACCCCCCCTCCATACCCCATTCTTGGAATGGTTGGCATTTTGGTTGAGGTCTCAATACCACTGGCAGCAAGGAGCTGGTGCCAGTTTGAGGCAGAAATCTCTATGGATGGCCTCGGAAGTCCTAATAAGAAGAGACTTTTCAAGGGGTTTACGAGGGGTGGCCTACAGCCCGAGACTCTGGCTGATCGGTTGCTGGAGACACATGCTCTACCAGCATCAAAAAAATTGAAATGAAGTCAGAAAAAAAAGTGTGCAGTTTGACCACGTGTGTGAAACAACAAATGACGGGGGCAGAGTCTGAACTAATGCCAAACACAACTGTTATTTATGCGGGAAAATGCAGGAGAGAGATGGTCAAAGCCCTGAAGTTCTGGTGTACACTCAAATGCAGGTTCACACCCACAATGAGCAGGACAGCACGCTTGACAAGAATGACTACACAGCCGCTGTCAATGTCCAACACTGTCCGCGCAGACTGTCCATGATACACACCATATGCAAAACAAGCAGAGGGGCTGGAAGTCCTAATAAGAAGAGACTCTTCATCTTTATTCCTTCTGGTCCTGGTTTAGTTGCAGGCGAGTTTCGCTTCAGCTAAGCTGCCCCCACAGGCAGGTACAGCTATGTAACCCTTCCCTTCCCTTCCATTCTGGTCCTGACTATTTTTCAATACAGAAACGGGTGATTTATGAGGTACACTTACCTGCTATTGGGGACCCAAACCAAATGGCAAACATGCATCGACGTGGAAAATTTGAAAATATCTCGACATCTGAGTTCCTTGAACTTGCAATTGCCCTGACAATTGCTTCCTGAGGCTTGTCTTTAGTTGGTGGGTTTCACTGCCAGTGTCAGCGCCGACTGTCCAGTTTGTCCTGAATGTAAACTGGCTGGAAAAGAAAAAACTACGTAGGCAGAGAAAACTCTCCCTACATCAATTGAGGAAAGAGAGACACATTGGCTCAAATAGTCGTGAGTCTCCCTCACCAGAAGATGAGAGGGGAGTTAATGTGGATCAGGTGGGTTTCTGGCAGCACGCTGCTCCAGGGCACCAGTATTATGGTGAGTGTTTTTATTTTCAATGGCACGTCTGGTGGAGGTAAGTTAGTGCGCAAATTGTACAGAATGGGCATGGAGTTTTCTTGCAAGTGTTTCAGATCTCTGTGAGTCAATCCCTAATTTTTTGAATTGATCAAGGGTATGGGCAGTGTAGATAGTCCCACCCACACCCAGGAGGATTGGTTGGATAGTGATCTCTGCACCTTGGAGTTGTTTGCAAAGTTCACTGTGTTGTTGCTGTGAGGCTTCTAGCTGGGCACCAGGCCTCTTATCTTCACAGTATTCAAATCCTATCAAGTAAATACCGTACAGACCCGTGATCATTACGCAATATATATCTTTTTTCAAGGGCTGCGTAGTGCGTAATGGGGTTTTTGAGGGGGGTGCGAACTGGTGCGGAATGGGAAAAATAAATAGCTGAATTCAATCCTGAGAACCCCTCCCCCCCGAAAGGCAATGGACAAGTTTGTGCGTCGTGTAGATGGACAGACAAGGGATGCGAACAGCAAGGAGGCCAAGCAGTCAAAGCATGCGTGCATGGTGAGCAAGGGTAAAGCGCTGCAGCAGAAGCGGAACAGGGAGGAAGAGCAGAAAGCAAACAAGGCTCAGAAGTGGAAGCAGGAAGGACAGGGACCTGGACGGCCTCGGAAAGCTGTCGGTCCTGTGCAGCAGCCCACAGCCCCTCCTGTGCAGCCATACCAAAGTGAGACCAGAACAGCACAGAGGAAGATGAAGAGCGTGAGATGGAGGAGCGAGCAGTAGCGATAGAAAGGGGGCCAGAAGGGGTGCGAGCAGTAGGATCAGGGGTAGTGCCCTCATCGCAGGATGGCAGGCCGCCATTGGCAAGGGGGACACAGGGCCAGGATGAGGTGCAATGGGAGGACATTTGAACGCTTTGAAGATTGGCTGATGGGGGCAAAATGCCGACTTTGAGGCCTTAAAACAGCAAGAAGAGCAATGCATGCAATACCTTCGATGAATAGATTCTACTTTATCTGTGTTAGCGCTAAATGGGATGATTTTGCTTGGCTTTTGTGCTTTCATTAACAGCAGCAGCCTAGGATCAAACAGTTTCCAGACACTAGCTGCATGGATAGCAAATAACTCAGATTAATTTCTTACTCAGCTGCTGTAAGGCCATAGAGCAACTGCTGAGCTTGTAAGTGCATGGTGAGGGCTATGCTTGCTGGAGGGTGCGCGTTATGGGGGGGCGTAATGGCTGAAATTTCTGGGCAGGCTTTCCTTGAGGGTGCGTAATCCAGCATGCGTAATGCTGATAATAATTGTGCAGGCTTTCCTGAAAGGTGCGTAATGAGGCGTGCGTATTGCAAAAAAAACCTTTCAGCAGGGTGCGTACTGGTGCGTAATGGAGAAATTCAATTGCTGGAAAAAGGGGGTGCGGATTGGTCACGGGTCTGTACGGTATGACGGGCTGGAGTTGTGGTACTCCCCATACTGCGCAGTACTCGGTGTGAGGGTGAAGTGGGTGGTCTGTTTGGGTTAGTCGGGTGAGGAGTGACCAAAATTGCATCAGGGCGGCTGGAGTTGCGTCTGGATTGCATAGAAGCCGTGGGTTTGAAGAGGTTGGAAGGTACAGCACGATTAGAGACTTGCTCAGGGACTTGCAGGTCATGTCGGGCTAAGCGGCTTGTGTTGCCCGCATCCAACTGCACAAGATTGGCCCCATATGAGCCTTCACTGACCAGTTTCAAAATCATCCTGCAAGCAATATTGTGACGCTCAGTTACCATGTTACGAATGGCAGGACATTGGCAGCCAGATAGGATGTGGAGAGCGCTATCCATGTGATGGCAATCAGGTAGGGGGCATGTCAGGCTAGTGGATCTTTTGTATCGGACCGCATGTTTCTGATTGTAGAGGGTGCCTGTGCGGTATTGGAAGACAGTGCGTTTCATTCGAGTTGAGAGACCTGGCATGTTCCAAAAGGCATTGCTACTTTTCTTGCTTACGTGAGGTAGCAAGCTCTGGTAGTAAGTATAGTAGCCTGTCTTCCTGTCAGCATAGCCCAGCTTGTGTTTAGCATGCATATGGGATTGTAAAGCATTCTTAAGGTCTGGGAGGTAGCTCAGACGAGGAGAAGGGTGGGATCGAGGAGGCCTAGGATCTGTCTCTTCCCGAGCCAGCCAGATTGTATTGTGGAAGGGGTTTCCTCCTGGGCCAGCGCTAGGGAGACCAGTATAAGTTAGGTTGCCATCTTTGAGGGAGGCCTGGTATTTAGCTACCTGATCTGCGCATTCATTCCCAGCTATTCCAGCATGAGACTTTACTTTGTAGAAAAAGATGTGATCTTGAGAGGCTCGGGCAAGGTTTGAAATCTTCTTCAAAACATCTCCTTGCACGTGATGTCTATGCTTTTCTGGATACAGGATTTGCTTTCTGGTTGATGAAGTGAGCTAAGGCTGTCTGTGGCAATGTGTGTGTAATCATGAGTGAGCGCAGCAGCTATGGCAGCGAGCTCAGCTCTTCCTATGGTATTGGTAATACCAGCGCCATCAGGCTCAACTAGTTTTTGTGAGTCACTCATAGGATGGTACACACCTGCCCCTATAACTGTCTTGCCGTTCTGGACCTGGCAACTGCCGTCTGTGTAGGCCCAAGACCTCCAGTTTGCGACTTTAAGCTGGAGGTTGGGATGGGACTGACAAGGAGCATTAACAGTAATGTCTGAAACGGGTCTTTTGGGGCCCTTGGACATCTGTTTCATGTCTAGGGGGAGTTTTTCACATTTCCTTATCCCGAGCATCACTTTGTGTCTTGCACTCTGAATGGGGTGGTTGCTAACGTTCTTGATTATCCATTTGGCTTCAGGGATGGCTTTGGCTGGATCCTGAAGCCAGGTATGGTTCTGATTATTCAAGTGGTTCTGATTATTCAAGAATTCTTGCAGCTGTGTTCCAAACTGTAATAATTTGTAAATCCCAGGTATGCTTGGGTAGGGCAGTTTCCTGGCCGACCCAGGATTGGGGTTTGTCATAGGTAAGTTTGCTTTTAGGAATGGTCCCGAGCTTGTAGCAAAGGTGTGGGTAGGCATTGAGGAGTTGTGAGTAGGGGTTGGTTATCATATGCCTGCCACTTGCTGGCAGAAGCATGAAGGTGGCTGTAGCCTCTGTATTAAGGATGGCAGAGTAGATAGCATGTCGTAGTGTTAGTTTCATGGAATTTTCATCATAGATGGGATGGCAGATAGACATCCCGGAAAACCTGGACGAGAGAGAAGTGTAGTGGCTGGTGTCTTTTACTTCCATGCAAGCTCCCTGAGCAAAGGACAGAAATTCCATCTGTTCAAGGAATTTCAAGAACTTGAAAGGGAGCCCACAGAGTCCAAAGCACGCATACACATGCACACAATAATTTCACAATCAGGTTCTCTTGCTCCGGTCAACAAAAGTAGAGGGCAACAGGGGCAGTGAGCAACTCCCACATCAAAAGCAGCTCATGCGTGACACCAAAAATGTTGCGGACAAGATGGCTCTACAGGCTGCGCAGGAAAGGGAGGGTTTGTAGTTAAAGCCCTGTTACAGTAGGGACTGGGCCAGTACTTGAAACAATCCTTGCAATAGGGGCAGCAGAAACTCTGCATTCCTAGGGAACCTGTTCAACCTCTGACCCCAGCCTTTAAAGCCTCTGGGCCCGACGATGCTGGCAACCCATTAGCCTCATTTCATAAGTTTCCAAATCAAAGACGCCCAAATGCTGATGAACAATGCTGATTGATGGAAGACCCGACCCTAAATGGCAGTCATCAGCAAACGCTGATCATAATTTTCTCTGTCGCAGAAATTTTCTTCGGGTTCAATTGAGGCACGCACTGAAGACCCAGGGATATTATTAATATGAAGTAATCAGAGATTCAAAAAATGTGAATTGGGAATGGTATGAGGGCGCTTCTTTCCCCTCTCTCTTTACTCCTGCTTGCTTGCCTAGTCTGCTTGGGGGAGGCACTTGGGGATCCTTACAAGATACTAGGGGTGGACAGGAGTGCCTCTGCAGAGACCATCAAGAAGAATTTCCGGACATTGGCACGGAAGTACCATCCAGACAAGGTGGGCATGCAAGCATGTGCGCCTGTACAAATTGTCATGAATCTAAATCAGTGGGGTATCGGTTTCAACCCCCCCCCCCCCCCCCCCCACACACACACACACACACGCACGCACGCACGCACACACACATGCACACACACTTGCGCACGCATACGCGCATGCACACATACACACACGTGTGTGTGCACATGCGCACATACACGCACGCGCGCTCGCATGTGCGCACAAACACGTACAAGAGCGCGCGCACACGCACGCACACACACACACACACACACACACACACACACACACACACACACACACACACACACATGCACGCACGAATGCGCACACACGCACAAGCATACATGTGATCGCATGGCAACAACGTTGAAAGACTTGAAAGTTGCATAAGTGGGATTTATTCCCCTCCTCCCTTCCAAACATACCCACTGGTTTTTTTCTACGTCTTGCACCGCCAACTGTTGTTGGCAACATTCTCCATAGTAATGAACCAAACGCAAAATTCCTCGCAGGCTGGTGAGAAGTCTCAGCAAAAATTCATTGAGCTGCAGCAGGCCTATGAAACGCTGAGTGACCCAGCAAAAAAAAGGGAGTATGATTTAGGGGGTGGGGGCACCTTTGGACGGTCTGGAGGGGGGTATCAACGGAGGCAATACTCTAATTTTTACTCGGTGAGGGCTTCTTACTGTTATGCTTTCACCTGCTTGCTGTTGCTTAGGCCAATTACTGCTCCTTTGCCTGCTTCTTGTCTTTGCACTTCTCAAAAACAACGTAAGCCCACAATCCTGGGTCGCAACGAGCTGCTGCTGACGTGTTCAGTGGCTTTGTGCCGCAGGGATGGGGGAATGCTTACACTGGCTTTGGGCAGCAAAGGCAAGTTTCGTCTTTGAAGATGATGGAGTTTTCAGACTAGGCAAAGGGATTGTTCGTATGTACATTACATGCCGACGGCTGGTTTAGGGAGACCTGGTGGCGCACGCATGAGAGGCAATATTATATGCCTTCCTCTGCGCGGCCAAAAACAGAACTGACGGTCCGAATGTGCCTCAGTTTTTAACACTGGAGTTGCTGACACTGGAGTTGCTGATCAGGCTAGCAGATCACGCGTGACCTAGCACTCATGCTCCCTTTCCCCCAGGCGCACCTACTATGACACGTCCTTTGATGACATTCTGCCTAGTGAGACGACGCTGCTCACATCCATCAACATGCGCGATCTTATTTTCTACGGAAGTACGCCATGGTTGATACAGGTGGTGGCTTGCATCCAAGGTCTGACTAAGAGCAGCACCTCAGAACCTTAGTATGCTTTGTTCCTTATGCTCTATGGTCTCTGCATCAGCGTGAATGCCAAGGAAGCGCGCCCAGGGTGCACTTATGCAAGCGTATTTGCCATAAACAAGGGAGAGAGCTTTCTCAGGCTTCCAAGCCAGATAATTGCTGTAGGTTGCTACCTCTAAGCACATGTCCACTGGTGTATGGCAGTGCATCTGAAATTCTGCTACAGATTGCAAACGGCGGCCGTGTGGCTATTATGAGAAATGGATATAAAATTGCAAATAGCTAAACCCTAAATATACCCACCGCCACCACCACACACACACACACACACATACACAAACACACACACATTTTGCAGGTATATGCCGAGGACAGCCCAGCATGCCGAGCATTCTCATCCGTGTGGGAGAGCTTGAACAAGGCCATGTTCAGTGGCGCACCTGGCAAGCCTTGGGTGTCGCTAGGTCAGCGTGCTCATCTGTTACATCCTGGACAGCTTTGGAGCTGCTTGCATGTTGCAATCATCCATGTACCTTTAACTCTTTCTTTTTCAAGAAACAGCAAAGACAAAGATGTGCTTGTTTTCCCCAATGCTTGGCTGCTTGGCAAGCATCGATTATTATCAATTGTTTTTTTCTTACCTCCAACTGACTTCATGTTTTCTCCTTTGTTTGTGCATGGATCAAACCAACTTGGGCACAAACAGGTCGTATCAATTGGGGGCACCAACGCAACCTAGCTGCCTGGCTCTCCAATGCACATGTGAGGGCTCCGAGACTGTGAGGAATACGGATGGTCTGATGGAATTCCCTGCTTAAAATATGCCTGGATGTTTTTTAAAGTGGAGGGGACACTTAAGAAAAGCGCAATTCTGTTGGCATCGATTGATGTGTCCACAGATGATAGATGAGGCAATCTTCGTTGTACTTCATAGTGCTATGAAGCCTGGAAGCTTAGATGCAAGCCTGCGCCTACACATTCAAAGGATCACAGATACAAGCGCACTCGCTTTTATTGCATTGTTTGTCCCCAAATGTTGCAAGGCCTTTTGGCAGCTGCGCTTTGTGCAAGTGTGGCAGAAGCTTTGATGATGTGGCTCCACACGTGTTCATTGATGACCAAGCTGTCTGCATTCAAATCAAATAAATTGTGCAGGCCACATCAGTAGACGGTGGTTGTGATCTCAAACAGCGCGCACGTGCACACGCGCGCGCGCGCACACACACACACACACACACACACACACACACACACACACACACACACACACACAGACACACAGACACATACACAAACATGTACACACACACATACACATATTTTTCACCACTGCTCCACTTCCGTCAGCTCACCGGGGGGGAAATTGCTTGGACCCAATTGCCTGTTATTTATGGTGTGCCCAAGGGCTGCATGGAGCCACGCTGCTTTCTGAGGTGTGTATGTGTGTGTGCGTTTGTGCGTGCGTGCGTGTATGCATGTGCGTGTGCGTGTGTATGTGTGCGTGCGCGTGCTTAGAGTCTTCTCTGTGCATAGCCTGCTTGTTTTGTCTTTTCTTCACCAGCAGAGCCCACTCAATCTGCATGTCACATGGAAACCAGACAGTTCTCCCTGGGAACACCTAGTCTCTCCCCAACTGCAGACTCGCATTGTCAGGCTTCCACACTCAACCTGACTTCCACTTAGAGCTTACCTTGTCCTGAATCTCAAACCCGCCCACATTCTTTATTGGTGTCAACTCTGATATTTTCAGCTTACTTTGCCCAACTGGAGATGCTGCGCACGTGTCTCCCAGGTTCTACGGCCCCTTGACGGTCCCAGCCCTGCAAGAGTTTGCTGCTGCCAAGCTGCTCAAGCTTCCACCAGTGCTCAGTGTCAGCACAGCCACGCTAGTGAGTGCCTATTGGAAGCAGCGCAGGTGCTCTTGTGACGCAGGCAGTCACACCAGTGATGGCGGTCACACGAGCGAGTGCTCAGTGTTAGTCCACACTGGCAAGTGCTAAGCGGGCACGCCAGTCATATTGGTGACTCAAGCAGTCACTCCAGTGATGGCTGTTGCAGAAGCAAGTGAGTACTCAGTGAGCGCAGTCATGTTTGTGAGTGGTACCGTTCTGTGCGCAATGTGTGCAGGGTTTCCCCACATCAGCTGTCTTTGTTTTGCATCCAAAGCTGGCTGTTACCTTGCTCTCCATTTTGGTGCTTGGATCGCCCTTTTTTCATGTGCTGGTGCTTTGCCGGGAGTGCTGTGCATGTATGTAGGGATGTCTGAGGGACAATGGTGAATTGTGATGTGCAGGGCTGTTGTTGCTGAGCATCGTTTATTAAGAGTAAATTCACCAGGGCACAGGTCGTTGATGCGCTCCACTGCAAAATCCAGGACCTGCGCTTCTGCCTGTTTGCATACACATACTTGATTTTGTGGGATCTTGCAAGAAATTGCCACACTTGATGACCTTGCCGGCGTAGTACTCGACCTGTATGGTGTCTGAAGGCTAGAGCAATTAAGCCTGCATCAGTGAAGAAAGACATAAAGTTCACCTCAGCATTCCAGCTTTCCTGTTCATGCTTATCCATGCCTACTTTCCCATGCCCAGGCAAAGTAGGCTGCTTTGACGCAGTGCATGCTTTTCTGCCGAATGCAACTTGGGAATGATTTCGAGCTGCTGTTTGAGTGTACACAATCAGAAACACCAAGGTTGTGTGCATCCTCCCACACATTGCAAGCTCACCTGCTCACTCTAACCCGCACATACCCACACACAACTTGGATGACTCAGGCCGTCCTGCTGCAGCGCGTGCACCCTGCCAAGGTGATTGCCCTGGCCTTTTCAAAGACCGAGGGCCAGGGCAGTATTCCGCTCAGGCAGCTGGCCTTGAAGCATAAGGACATGATGCACTTCGCACGTGTCGCCATCATTGGTGCTGGTAGCAATCAGAAGGTGCGTGGAAAACATCCAGATGGGCAGAGCTACTCATCTGCTTTTTGGTCCATCTGCCTGTGTATCTGTCCGTCCATCTTCCTGTCAGTCTGTCTGCATGGATGGATGCATGCATGGATGCATGGATGGATAGACTGGTGGACGGACGGGTGGACAGACGGATGAATGCACAAGTGCATGTTCTGTGTGATGGTGAAAGGTGTGAATACATTAGAGTGCTTTTTGATTTCCCGAGGCATCCATATGTTTGATGTCTGCGCTGCAACTACCTCTTCCATATTCTGTCTCAGAAGAGCCTCGCAATTCCACAGGGACGCTTCCAATATGGCAGGCTGCTATGAAGTACCCAATGCAATGCAGCAGCGCAGGTTTCGCGGAGTTGCCCCACAACAGCTCCATAGCTGGCTGCGTACTTGAGTTCTTGGACTTTTGTTGCATTCCTTTGCTGTGCGCTCTCTTGAATGTAAGAGCTTAGACTTGGCTTGGCATGTACCTGCATACATCACACATGCATGCAGCGTGCAGATTGTCCTTGCAGCTCATGCTTGCATCAGACCGTCGTGGCCCAAGCATGTTCACATGGATATTTGCTTAAATGCATGGTCACTGCCTCTCGAGCATGTGCAGGCACACGCTTGTGCGCCTTATCAGCAAGTGCAGGCATATGCTTGTGTGTGCATGGACTCCGGGGAAATGCAAAAGCCGGCAGCCCATGAGCAGCAGGAGCAGCAGGAGGCGGTAGCGTGCACCCTCAAACCTAAAACTATCATCCCTAAACCTTGTGTGAACTTCAAGGAGACGTAAAACTTGGCAGCCCCCATGAGCAGCAGGAGCATTGGGAGGGAGTGGCCAAAGCTTAAAACCTGAGCTTTCACCCCTACACCCTTGGTAAATTCAGGGGAATGCAAAAGCTGGCATCCCCCAGAAGCAGCAGGAGCGGCAAGAGGCAAGGCCTGAACCCGCAAAACTGAAGCTTTCACCACTTAAACCCTGTGTGAACTTCAGGGGGACGCAAAGGCTGGCAGCCCCCAGGAGCAGCAGGAGGCAGCAGCAGCCTTGCTGCAGGAGTGGTCGCAGCAGCTGGGTGTGAAAGTGAGCGTGCCTTCATTGGTGCTGCTCAGGGGGCCTGGCACCGTGCCTGAGGTGAGATCATTTGCATCATGCAATGAGGTGCATCATGCATTGAAGTGCATCACGCAATGAGGCGCGATGAGGTGCAAAGGGGTGAGATCGTTTGCAACATTTGCAACATGCGATACAAAGGGATGAGTGAGCACGGAGGGGTAGATGAGTATGCACGGAGGGGTAGATGAGAATGCACGGAGGGGGAGATGAGTGAGCACAGAGGGGTAGATAAGTATGCACGGAGGGGTAGATGAGCATGCACGGAGGGGTAGATGAGATAGGCAGGCATGGCTGGCATGAGCCTGAAATTCTGCGTCGGATGCTTATTTATGCTGCTGCTGAAAGGACTTTTTGGCAAGCAGCGTGCGCAAGTTCAAGTGTATGTTTTGAATGCATCTCAAGCAGGATGTGACTGGAGAGATTCCATGTATTTGTGGCTTGGGGGGTGTGCAGAGCATTTATTTTTCTAACCGCCAACCTTTAGATGCGCTCTGGCGCAGGTGACAGCCCAAACTACATTCAGCTGATGCTCAGTATTAAGGCCCAGCTGCAGCTGATAAGCCGATTAAAAGCTGCCTGCCGTGTTGTGTGCTTGCAGGTGCTGACGATGAAGCCTGGAGAGGTGCAAGGTTATGAGGAGACCATTCATGCACGGGGTCTCATGTGGCAGGTAGAGACAGGCATAGGTCATGTGATGGCGTGTGAGAGAGAATGCATGCGTGCGCGTGCGCGTCTATGTGTGCATGTGTGCGTGTGTGTGTTTGCATCTAGTAATGGGTGGGGCTTCTTGAGGCAGGTAGGCACCAAAACAGGTATGGAACAGGTACAGCTGCATTCATTCGTTTACATCTATTAATGCGTGGGGGGTCATGAAGCAGGAATGGAGCAGGTACAGGTATCGTAACTAATGACGCAGGTGCAAAGGTGGGCAACAGTAGTGTGTAAGGCTCAAAGTACCTCATGTATTGAAGTAGCAATGATGTCACAGGTATGGCAGCGATGGGAGAGGTGGGGAAATTCACAGCTTTGCTGGACATGTCACTAAAAGGTATCCAGGCATGAAAACAAGGTTTTCCAGCACTCGTTGAGGGCGGATTACCCTCCTACGTTACTTGAGTGCAGCTTACATATAATCAATAATCATTTCATGATGGCCTTTTGTGAGGCCAGTTGCCTTTTTGGCTTGGGTCAAGGTCTGTATGTTGTCCAAGAGGCAGCTTGGAGGCTGCACTGCCCTTCACCATCGTCAGATACAAGCTGCCCACGTGCGATTGGAAGGGAGGGTTACATAGCTGTACCTGCCTGCGGGGGCAGCTTAGCTGAAGCAAAACGTGCCTACAACCAAACCAGTCCAAACTAAAAAGCAAAATGAGCTAGAAGCTCAGTCACAGTATTTCAGGCAAGCAGACACAAACTTGGCTAATCCTAGGACATCAGCCTGATTCGTGAAGTCTCTAAGGCGTGATGCACTGCTTGGGGGTGCAGAGCTACGTGCGATTGCTGTAGGCAGGTGGGCGTGCTTAGAAGAATTTCACTTTCATGATATTTAGGGTTAACTTTTTCAGCAATTGCTGCAGCTGTGTGCCATACAGGTTGTGCATCACTATGTGTATGTGTATGTGTGTGTGAGAGAGAGAGAGAGTCCTAAAAAGCATGCTTGCTTGGTATCACGTACATAACATACATCAGTGATCTGTGATGTAACATCACAGCGCTTAACAAGCTCGGCAGCAGTCTAGTTTTTGCCCAGCTTTTCTTCCGTTCCTGACTGTTTCCACAGCATGTAGTCCATGTGTACCTGCAGCATCCCTGAGTGTTTTTAGGACCACTCCACCCTCACTTCCATCAACTTATCCTGCAAAACTTACACCAATAACATCCATTTTTGCAAGCTCCTCCCGTTGCCCACAGTCTGAGTGCGCCCTTATTTCCTGCAGGACCCATTCCATGCCTCCCATTCCAATTCTGCCCCCTCTCTGCTCTGCTCTGCATTTCACTCTTGTGCTGTTCTCTCCTGTGCCTGCAGGCCATCCTTGCTTGGAGGCCTTACACCCTTGAGCACCTTGGGTCCTGGCCTTCCTCTGCTCTGCTCTTCACTCTTGTGCTGTTCACCCTTCTGTACCTGCAGACCATTCCTGCATTGAGGCCTCACACCATCGAGCACCTGGGGTGCAAATGGTGGGATGGCCGCCGCCAATCCGCATACTCCCGCAGGAGTGACCCTGCCAAGCTGTGTGTGGTGGTGGTAGGGAGGGGGAGAATGGAGCAGGCGCGGAGCAATGCCCACCAGGTGCGAGGCATGTGCACTTTGTTTTTCTGCATTGGACCATTTGCAGAGCAACTCCTGTAAATTGTAGTGCATGGTGGTGGGACCATTTGCAGAGCAACTCCTGTAAATTGTAGTGCATGGTGGTGGTGTGGAGGGGATGAATGGAGCAGGCAAGCAGCCATGTCCTCCAGGTGTATGGCTAGTGCATTGCGTGCTTCCAGAAGATTTTTGCTGTGCAAATCCACACAGCTGTGTGTGTGTGTGTTGGTTGGGGGTAGGGATTGGTGGAACATGCGCACAGCAGTGTTCCCCAGGTGCACGACACACGCACCGCCTGTTCTCTGCTGGGTAATGTTTGCTAGCGTGGGCACTCAGCTGTTCTGTATTCAGGGCATGTGCTGCCCAAAAGGAGTTAAAAGCACTTTTCACCTGCTGGGTTGCGTTTGCCGCCCATCTCACACACAGTCACATACACAGATGCCTGCGTGACTTGCGTCCATCCTCCCTTGCAGCTGTCCCAGCTCCTGGCAGCCCTCAGCACGCCAGAGAGCAGGGTCCACCAGCCTGCCGCTGCCGCTGCTGCCGCCTCGGCCTCAGCTGCCCTCATGGCTAGCCAGCTGCGCGTGGTGTGGCTGGATGCCAACACGCAGCATGCCTTTTGTGTGCACCACCTCGGGGGCAATGGTGGGGAAAGAAGAAGGAAACAGGGACAGAGGCAGGAACAGAGGCAGGAAAAGAGACAGGAACAGGGAATGTACTCAAGTGACGAGTGAAAGGGGATTGAAAGATGAGTTAGCAAGCGTGTCATGAGTCGTGACCAGAGCTGCTGCACTTTGGGGCTCCCTGCCACAAGAGGGCTTTTGCCTCCAGCTGGATCGCGTGCTGAGGGCATATACGCATGCTCACATCCTTGATCCACTGCACTCACCTGTGCTGTTTGTCATCACAGAAGGATGTCATGATGGGAAGGGAGCAACGCCTTTTGCTTTCCGTTTTGTCTGTGCCTGCACCTTGCTTGCATTTGTTGTCCCAGGTGCATCTGTCCCTTGCCCTTTCTTGCACCCATTCAGCATGTCTTGACACTTTAGAGTGAAGGAGAAGCTGCATGTGCGCAGTCCTGCTCAGGTTGCAGATGAAGAAGAAAGGCCTTCCGTAAGGACGGCTCTGCTTAGACCCTTGCTGCATCACCTGCCTCTGCCTCTCTGCCTCACGCAGAGGTGCTGCATCACTTCCCTCTGCCTCTGCATCTGTGCCTCACGCCTCATGCCATCTCTGCCTCTGCCTCATGCAGGGGACGATGTCATGAATGCTGTGTGTGGGTCAGGGGGGTGGGGCACAGCCCTTGCCAATGCAGGCCATGCGCTCTTAGCTCAGGACTTCTCTGCAGCGCTGCGTGCCCTCGTGACCCCCAGTCACAAACCTCAGACAGCCTTGGTGGCCTATGTGCCCACCCCCACACCCTCAACGCGAGGCAAAGAGGTGTGTGTTGCATGAAAGAAAGATATTAGAAGAGTCTACTCAAGCCAAGGACGGCTGCGTGCACTAAGGAAAGGCTCCCTGACTGGCAACCTAGCTAGGGTCTCACGAACTGCTTTGTATGGTGATCAGCTGGGAAAAGAGCTTTCTATTTGGGGCATGCATGCGGGTGTGGCTGGGTGGGGACCAGAAGTTCAGGATCCTCGGGTTGGGACCCATAAGTAACAGAGCTTATCGTTTTTGCCCTCTTTCCTCCCCTCTTTTGCAGGCACCTCTCCACCTCTTCAGCACTTTCACAGAGGTAAATGGGTTTGCGCACCTTGCATTTCTTTTTTGCTTGAGGTAGCTTTTAGGGGTTTCTCAGAGTATCATTCCTGTGCTTACTGCTAACGAGTGTGTTCAGCTCAGGGTTGGGTCATTCGTGGGTTTGGGAGTTACCGATCGCATAAATACGCGTAAAAAGTGTTGTTGCATATACATGCGGATTAGAAGGCCATTTTGGGGAGGTAGGGTTTTGGTGGGAGGGACTCCCTGGAGAGGTCGTGAGACACCCCCCAAACCCCCCTTGCCCCCCTTAGACCATACAGATGTCTTAACATTCCTCATGAGAAAAGCTTGAGTGGGATTGTGTTCAACTCGGTTCAGCCTAGGGCACAGAGGGAGAGACAACAAAAAGTGATCGCAAGCATGCAAGCTGTGAGCATGTCTTTCGTGGAGGTATCACCCATGTCAGGCAGCACTATTGGAAGCTCCAGCCCGTAAGGCGGCTATATGTGCAGACTCTCGACCGAGAGAGGAGGAAGCCAGATGCCATCGCACGTGTGCCCAAGTTTGTGCAGGACCTGGGGCAGAGATGAGTGCTGACCCCGGGTAGCCATGGCAGGAAGAGGAAGAGCAGTAGCAGCAGGAGGGAGGGGGGGAAAGGAGGGATTGCAATGCTGGGACTGGCTATAGACAAATTAAAGTGGGCCTGCAAGGCAACATTACTTACAGATTGGACAACACACTCAAAACTGCCAACATTGCCAATCACACATTCTAGAACATTTTTACCATTCTTCAAATTCACAAATCACAAATGACCCATCCCTGGTTCAACACATTGCATGAAGTACGCATAGAGATAACGTCGGGGTTCTAGTCAGGGTTCAAGTACTATCAGGAGAGAAAGCCATACTTTCACATTTTAATGCTTCATGTGTGTGTGTGTGTGTGTGTCATGGTCTATCCCTGCAACCAACCTGCAACCGAATTCTTACAGTCCCAAATCATGTCAAACTGCTCATGCTATGCAGCTGCCAAGCATGGGTGACCGCCCTCTCTCCAACGACGAGCTTCTACAGATTGCCGCATGGGCATCAAGGTGAGCATGCTCCTCAAATGAGGCTTGCACTGACCCTCTGCGTGCCGTTCTTTTCAAAGGCATCTGCATGCGTGCGTGTGTGTGCTGCTGCTGCTGTGTGTGTGTGTACGCTTACCTGCTTGCCTGCGAGCATGCATGCCTTCTGTGTGTGTATGCTGCTGCTGCCGCTGCTGCTGTGCGTGTGTGTGTGTGCGCGCGCTGTGTGTAGCAGGAGGAGCAAGCAGTACGTGTGTACCAGTACTGCTTGCACACGCACACCAGTGTGCTTGCATCTAGCACTAGTGTGCTTGCTTCAAGGCTGTTCTGACTGTGCTGCTGTTGTGCTGTCATGCATGCTCAAAGGCACTGCGTTGGCAGAAGCCTGAAGACTTTTATAATGTGGCAGGGGTGCCTGAGCGCCTGCACACTGCAGCTGCGGGTGCAGAACCAGGGTTGTTTGGACTGCCCTGCTGACCTTTGTCCTGCTTCCTGCGCTCGGGCATGGGTTGAGGGGTGTTTGATGTGTATATGTGTGTATGTATATGTGTGTGTATTATATATGGAGGTATATATGTGTATAGTATATATGGAGGTTTATGGGATATTTAACATACACGGTCGTGCGCGGGACGCTCGGGAACGAGTGCACGATGTGCGAAACGCAAAACTTGGCCAAAAGGTCACCAAACCACAATCTGAGAGCATTGGCAAAACTTGATGAGTAGTTTGCGATGGTGCCGTCGCTGTTCAAATTCATGAAAAATTGAAAGCATGGTATACAGAAAGGGCTGTGCCAACAACTCTACCAGTTCGACTGTATCAATTCTAGTAATACAGCCCCAGTGCATCAGTTCTTGTGATACAGTTCCAGCAAGCACACGGAGGCCCCCGCGAGGGAGCATCTGTTCTGCTACATCATGCTTGTCCTGCCTGGAATGAAGGGAACTCAAAAAGGATTAGGTTGGTTGCTCTTATGCTCTGCAATAGGGTTGTTTAGGACAGAGAGCCAGGTGATCTCGGGAGATGCGCTTTTCATTCAATACAGGTGTTTCACAAGCAAAAAGTGCACTCAAACGGCAAGCTTGCGTGCACTCTCATGCAAGAAATAAGTCCACGCTGTGGGACGACGCATGCAGGTGTGTGCAGCAAGAGGAGAGCAGCCGGAGGAGCGGCTGGAAGGACTGGCTGACTTGGCAGAAAAGTGAGGTCAAGGGCCCACTGCAAACCATGCAGTCTGAGGACGGCAAGCTCAGGTAGGAAATGGCAAAAGTATGCACGCTTATCGCTGCCTCTATGACAGCAACCTCCAAGCACAAAACATGTGCGCGTGATCTCACTGCGATGGAAGAAGAATGGGGGTGGAGGGCCTCCATCATATCTCTGTCAGGGTCAAAGTCAGGTGGCCGGCAACTCTTGCTTTGTGCCATGAACACACCACTTTAGCGCTTGCCTGGGTTTTTTTGGTCGGTAGCCGCCAGTTTTTGTTGTGTGCCATTCAGCTGCCATTTCATTTCTTGCCTGTGGCTTCGTTGTTGCTGGCCGCCAGTTCTTGCTGTGTGCCAAGAGCATGCCACTTTAATGCTTGCTTGTGGCTTCATTGTTAGTGGCCGCCAGTTCTTGCTGTGTTCCTCCAAGGTGCCACCTCAGTGCTTGCTTGTGGCCTCACTGCTACTGGCCGCTGCTTGCTGTGGCTTCGTTGTTGACGTAGCCCTGGCATTTTGAGCATGACATTCACATGTGTTCGCGCAAGCTATGTCACATTGGTTGTTTTGAGGGATTCGTGCTGCATTGCTTATGATAGTGTGGGTAGCATCCTTTTCGGTGTCAATCACCACCAAAGATGCGACACCCTTTCATGCGACGCCAATGCTCAGGTACCCGCCCCCTCTAGCGGATGATGCCAAAGAGTCTGTGTTGGACTTCTTGCAGGAAAGGTTCAGGTGAGGCTAAGGCGGCAATCCAGGACTATTCAGTTTGCCGGAACAAACCATGCCGTAGATGCATACCTGCAAGCATTGAAATCCCAACCCAACTGCACCTTTGAAATTTGCAACTTCCAGGCAATGTCTACACATCACCTGCTGCTTCCGTCAATCAGTGCTGAAAGTAACAGTCATGGCTTTGTAGGGTGCTCTGCTTACGGAATGCATGTTGCCACAATAGCTCAGAGCATCGGGTGCACTGCCACCTGTTATCACATCACATAGAAAACCCGGCCTGAAATTGCACCTTTACAGGGTACATGGGCATTTTTGCTGAGTGCATTGGGTACACTGCCACCTGTAGTCACAGAGGAAGCCTCCACCTGGAGTGGGAGCCCATTTTTATCAGAAAATTTTGTTGGAAGCATCGTTGACAGGCGTAAATCCTGGTCCAGTGTCCTCCGGAGCAATTTGTGGCTCCATAATGTAGAAGGAGGAGTGAACAGGCAGCCATCCCAGGCACGGCTTGCAATGTAGAGCTTGGATATTCTGTTCGGGCGTGCTGTTGCTGTCACCTCCCATTGACGGGCGACAATGAAAGCGGAGCGTTTTCCTTGTGAGGCTACTTTGTTCGACCAAGGCATGCTGAGATCCTTTTCCTTGTGAGGCTACCTTGTTCGACCAAGGCATGCTGAGACCCTTTTCCTTGTGGGGCTACTTTGTTCGACCAAGGCATGCTGAGATCCTTTTCCTTGTGAGGCTACTTTGTTCGACCAAGGCATGCTGAGATCCTTTTCCTTTTGAGGCTACTTTGTTCGACCAAGGCATGCTGAGATCCTTTTCCTTGTGAGGCCACCTTGTTCGACCAAGGCATGCTGAGATCCTTTTCCTTGTGAGGCTACTTTGTTCGACCAAGGCATGCTGAGATCCTTTTCCTTTTGAGGCTACTTTGTTCGACCAAGGCATGCTGAGATCCTTTTCCTTGTGAGGCCACCTTGTTCGACCAAGGCATGCTGAGATCCTTTTCCTTGTGAGGCCACCTTGTTCGACCAAGGCATGCTGAGATCCTTTTCCTTTTGAGGCTACTTTGTTCGACCAAGGCATGCTGAGATCCTTTTCCTTTTGAGGCTACTTTGTTCGACCAAGGCATGCTGAGATCCTTTTCCTTGTGAGGCCACCTTGTTCGACCAAGGCATGCTGAGATCCTTTTCCTTGTGAGGCTACTTTGTTCGACCAAGGCATGCTGAGATCCTTTTCCTTTTGAGGCTACTTTGTTCGACCAAGGCATGCTGAGATCCTTTTCCTTGTGAGGCCACCTTGTTCGACCAAGGCATGCTGAGATCCTTGTTTCTGTGGGATGGGCACCTGGTTGCTCGGCCCTCTGTCGCTGTCCCCTGGCTTGCCTCCCAGCTCTGTTACCACATCGCAGTCAAGAGGCACCGCCATGACGTTCTGGTTGCATTTGTTTCCTGGCCTGACACTGTGTCAGTGACAGCCACATCACAGTCAAGGCACCGTTATGGTCATTGCTTGCGCTGCTGCGGCAAGGCTCGACAAAGTCAATGCACCATTGCGTTGCTTCCATTTAGCTGCTGAACGCATGACAACATAGGCTGCACTGCAGGACTGACAGTCCGTCGGTGGCATTGACCTAACTGATGCCTACATGCTGCACTCCTTTCAGGTTGCTTTCAGGGCCTTTGCAAGATAGCCTTGGGGCGATGCTATCGCTGATCGGCCCTGAACTGAAGCAGGTGCTCTGGCTGTGCATCACCATAGGTGTCATCCTCCTGCTGCAAGCAGCTTCCGGCAGGATGCAAGCACAGCAAGAAGCTTGAGGGGGAAAGCTGTGGGACCATAAGGGTTTGAATTATTAGCCCAGATAGGATCTTGTTTTCCACCCTTTCAGCGCTTGAGTGTGCAGCTCAGAGATTTCAAGACGTCTCGATTGGATCCGCTTCTGGGATGGTCTTGAGAGCGCAGTATGACAAGCCCGTTGGCAGGATTGCAACAGATGCCTCTCAACATTTTCACAAAAAAGGCCTATTTCTGTGATGTTTGATGGACGTTTTCGGACAGGATTGGGCAAAAGTACTTTGGCATAGGAGCAGTGAAGAGCCCCTCTGCAAGCCTTTGCATGCAGTCCTTCAACACCATGTGCCACAAGATGTCATGTGACAAGTAAATCAGCCAAAAGCTTGTTGTCTTCTTCCCCCTTACTCTGTGGCATAGGAGCAGTGAGCAGCCCTTATGCAAGCCTCCGAGATCTCCATGCACAGTCCTTCAACACCATGCGCCACAAGATGTCGCATGTGACATGTAAATTAGCCAAAGGCTTGTTGTCTTCTTCCCCATCCCTCCTGTCTCAACATAGCGTTTCTACTGAGGGATACCCAATTGTTGGGAAATCGAGTATCATAAGGGACGGGTAGCCAGCTCGCCTAGGCCTAGGCGAGACAAGGCTAGGGGAGGCTCTTTGGCAGAATGGGCATACCCTAGTTGGCAAAGAGTGTCACCAAGCTTTTTGGGGGGGATCACCTGAAATGTTAATTAATCCCCAGGAATTCTTGGAAAATGGAGGATAGGATAGGATAGGGTTGCATAGCTGTACCTTCCTACAAGGGCAGCTTAGCTTAAGCAGAAGGTGCCTGTAACCAAACCAAACCAAATTTGTGCCAATGTCAACGTAAAGCCTTGAGCCGAGTTCAGAAGTGTCAACTATAAAAATCGCACACACTGTCAATCCACGTGAAACAAGCATGCAAAGTCATGCACAAACACTCCAAAGGGTTGTAGTGTCAGGAAAATATACTTTCATATTTCCAAAAGAAGCGCAGAAAGTTAGAGAACGGCATCACTTGGAAAAATGGTCCAAGAGGCCATGACAAATGTGTTCGTGTTATGCTTTGTACTTCAGTTTTCAGCATCCACTTGGAATCTGGAGAGGGTATTGCCTGGAGAAGTTTTGGAGTGGTTCTATGGACTCCATAGAATTGCATTCTCGGATAATGCAAATTCTTAGCAGTGTGATGTGGTTGGCAATCAGGGATAACCGCCTGGGTATGCAGGAGTATGGTGGCACTCAGGTGAAGATACATTTCATAGAACAAGTAAGCAGCAGAAGAGCAAAGGAAAGGTGCTGTGAAAACTCTTCACTACTTACTTGAAGTAAAAGTAAAAGTCTACGCAAGCCAAAGGCCGCGTGCATTAAGGGAAGAGCCCCTAACAAAAGTTAGAGGCCTCACCAGGAGCCCTCCACCTAAAGTAGACAAAACTAGCCTAGGAGAGAGCAAGAGACAGGACTAATGGGGATCCGGGGGATTGCTTGCCATGCCCCTGAGCGCTCGGACTTTCCTTCCCCCATCCTCTGCCGCCGCCGCGCGCCCAGCAAACCCCCTCCCAGATGCTCCCTGAAAACAAAGTGCATGTCTAGTGTTAATGATGGTGGATAATCTTTGGATGGCATGGTCCCTGAGCTGGGAGGCTACTGATTCAGCTTTTTGTTTGGTCAGGCCCAGATTTATGAGAGGTGTAACTGTAAAGTTGTTGTAAATCGTGCCATCAACACCAACTAAGATGATGTGCAAAGTCACTTTGTTATTCCTGTTTGGGTTTCTTAAGCTGCATGTTTTAAGTCTGCTTATGATGTGGGAGTGTTGAGTTTGTGCACGTTCTAAGGTGATAAAGGGATTTGTGTCAGGGCAAAATTTAAGTTCAACAAGGTGAATGTCCCTATCTTGTGGTGGGATCCTGGTAGGATCAAGGTGGGCTTGTCTGCCTGGGATGTGGCGCACAAATAGAGCGGCAGGGGGGCTTTGGTGCCGTGCAGGTGAGGCAGCGCCAAGGTGCTGTGCATGAGTTGTAGCTGGAGACTCAATGAATTCTGTGCTTGCATGCTCTCCACAATTTAAAGCAGTGTGTATTGATGGTCAGATCAAAGCCAGCTGAACACCTGGCACCACACTCACATGGCTCTGGAGCATGCCAAGGTGCTGATTACTCGTAATGGTGCTGGAGTTCAATGACAATGCCTTGGAGGCCAAATTGCTGCCTTTTGAGGTTGGGGACACCTTGTGTGAATGAATTGGTCCAGTGCAGTGAGAGGAGGGATAGGAGAGGGGGACAGGTGTAAAGACCAATTTTATGGAGCACCAGCAGCTGCTGTGATGTGACGCAGGCTGGCGCAACACGTAGTTAGTTCTTTGGATTCCAGGTTTGGGCCTGCTGTGCACTTGAGGATAGCTGACGTTTACCAGAGCCCTTTCTGACAGAGGTGGAGGGAGGCAGAGACAGCAGTCAGTTCCTTACAAGTACAAAAAGGTGCAACAATCGTCCAGGAAATACACCATAGTACGTACCACCCAAAGGGTGGCACCCAATAATTACTCACCCCCGAACAAAGGTATTCCAAGCAATTTGTACCACAGTCTGGAATCAAATCTCCGCTACAACGAATCAGACACTTCTATCCAAGAATAGACAAGTATTGTACAAGAATATTATGGTAACAATTCAAAGATCCAAGGACACCAAGCCGTACAAGTCGTCGAGTCAAAGTATCATTCAACAACAAGCAAGTTCTTCACTAATCAATATAGAAGGCAATATATTCAAGCAAGTTACACCTTCCTTCACTTGTTCAGTGCAGTATCGCTTCAACCATCTTAGACACAGTCAGGCAGTACCAACGAGTCTGTTCCATCCAAATCCATCTCCAGAATCCATACTGGCTGAGTGGAGTCTGCCATATCTAACTGAACCAGGTGCAGGTTTACTGTTGTCATCTGCACTCTCCAATTGTCTTCAGCCACACTGGTAACTGCACGCCTGCATGCTTGCATTGTGTCATGCTACACAGAAGGTGGTACATCCAATCTCAGCTACCTCAGCGGCATAGGGCAATACAAATGCAGAAATGCTATCAAGCTCCAAGCAATATCTCAGCTGGTTGCACGCATACTCAATCATTCAAGTTTGTGTGTTTGTGCACAGCTTTCTCAAATACATGCAGTTATGGCCTTGGCTTCTTCAATATGCAGAGGATACATCTCAAGCCTAGGTTCTCAAAGATGTGTGCGTGCATGTCTACTCAATCAAGTTCTCTATACACAGCGCTGGGTAAAAACACAATTATGGTCCTTACACAGGATCTAAATTGCTTCGTTTCAACCCACTCCAGCTTGAAGGAAAGCTGTTACAATTAAATATGTCCATTAAATGTCTTAGGATCAACCTGAGCAATTTTGGCTCAAGAGGGGCCTTCTGTGGAAAGTAGATTTTTAACCATAACCTCCCAATTAGGCACTACTCACATAGGTTAGGAAAGGAAAGGGAAAGAAGGGTTACATAGCTGTACCTGCCTGCGGGGACAGCTTAGCTGAAGCAAAACGTTCCTGTAACCAAACCAGTCCAATCAAAAGCAACACTCACACAGGCCAAGGCTCTTCTAGTCTTGGATAGCTTCTTCAAGTTCAAAGTTTAAACTTTACTCTCAAATTTGAGAAACTGAGACACCCTATTTACACATGACTAAGTATCATAGATGCAGGAATCTATGCAAAATTCGCTTACTCTTCTCTTTGCAGCAGCTGCCCCTGCATATAGAGCTTTACGGCATAGAAAAGGGGTTCTGGTTGTGTGTTTTAGTTTGGCATGATAGAATATCAGCAGTGTGCTGTTCCTTTTCTCCTCTGAGCAACGTGCTCCATCAATCGGCACAAACACTGTGTGTATCCTTTTCCACCAAGCCCCACACTACGTTTTACCCCTCACATCGGATACTCCGCAGTATGAAACGTAATGAAGAAGTAAGAAACATCACAACTTCAGCCAGGCCAAGACAGCCAGGCCAAGAAAAGAAAAAACTGTGTAGGTAGAGGAAACTCTCCCTACATCAATCAAGGAAAAGGAGACACATGGCGCAGAGAGCCGTGAATCTCCCTCACCAGATGGAAAGGTGGAAGCTAGTGTGGGTCTGGTGGGTTTCTGGAAGCATGCAGCCCCAGTGCACGGGAGTTATGTTAAGTGTTCCTTATTTCAATAGTACATCTGGTAGAGGTAAGTTTTGTGCGTATATTGTACAGAGTGGGCATGGAGCTGTTATGCAAGCTTGGTAGACCTGTGTGGGTCAACCCCTAGTTTCTTTAATTGATCCAGGGTATGGGCAGTACAGATAGTCCCACCCACACCCAGAAGGATTGTGTGGAGAGTGATCTCTGCACCTTGGGGTTGTTTGCACAGTTATTTGTGTTGTTGCTGTGAGGCTTCTAACTGGGCACCAGGCCTTGTAATCTTCGCAAAATTTGATTTCTATTAAGTGGACGTGGCGGTTTTGGATGTTCAATTCATGAAGTTCCCTGGCTGGAGTTGTGCTGCCTCTTACTTCTTCATAACGTCTCATACTGAAAAGTACCCGATGTGAGGGGGGAGTAGGTGGTCTATTTGGGTTAGCAGGGCAAGGAGTGACCAAGATAGCATCAGGGCGGCTGGAGGTGCATTTAGCTTGATCAGGAATGCTGGGGTCAAAGAGGCAGGGAGGCACAACACGGTTAGAGACTTGTTCAGTGATGTGCATGTCATGCTGAGCTAGACAGTCTGCGCTGCCTACATCCATTTGTAAGAGTTTTGACCCATAAGAGCATTCGCTCACCACTTGCAAAATCATTCTGCTGGCAATGCTGTGTCGCTCAATTACCATGTTACGGATGACGGGGTATTGACATCCTGAGAGAATGTGGAGGGCACTATCCATCTGATATTCTGGGAGGGGGCATACGAGGCTAGTGGATCTTTTGAAGCGTACCACATATGTTTGGTTGTAGAGGGTGCCTGTGTGGTATTGGAAGATTGTGCGTTTCATACGGGTTGAGACACATGACATGTTCCAGAAGGCATTGTTAATGCCTTTATTTTCATTAGGTAGCAAGCTCTGGTAATAAGTGTAATAGCCTGTCTTGCATTCTGCATATCCAAGCCTGTGTTTAGCATGCATGTGGGATTTCAAAGCATCTTTAAGGTCTGGGAAGAATACTAGATTGGGAATGGGGGAGGGAGATCAAGGTGTATTAGATCTGGCCTCTTCCCGAGCCAGCCGAGCAATACTGTAGAAGGGGTTGACACCTGGGCCAGCGTTAGGAATACTGGTATCGGTCAGATTGTTACCTTTGAGGCTAGCCTGGTATTTAGCTATTATATCTGCGTATTCATTCCCTCTACCAGCGTGAGATTTGACCTTCTCAAAAAAGATGTGACCTTGAGAGGTACGGGCAAGGTTTGATATTGTCTTCAGAGCATCTCCTTGTACATTATGTCTTCAAGACAGCAAAGTTTGCTTCTCTGGATACAGGATTTGCCTTCTGAGTCGGTGAAGTGAGCAAAGGCTGTCTGTGGCAAAGCGTGTGTGTTCGTGAGTGAGTGCAGCAGCAATTGCAGCCAGCTCAGCTCTTCCTATGGTGTTGGTAATACCAACGCCATAAGGCTCAACTGTATCTTTTTAGGCACTCATAGGATGGTACACGCCTGCTCCTAAAACTGTCTTGCCGTCCTGAACCTGGCAGCTGCCGTCTGTTTAGGACCAGGACTTCCAATCTGCAACTTTGAGCTGGAGGATTGGATTGGACTGACAAGGAAAAGGAACAGTTATGTCTGGCTGGTTTATGGGGGACCTTGGCAATTTGCTTCTTGTCTAGGGGAAGCTTTTCACATTTCCCTATCTCGGGCATAACAGCGTGCCTTGCCTTCCGGATGGGGTCGTTCCTCACATTTTTAACAAACCACTTGGCCTCTAGAATATCCTTGGCTAAACCTTGGAGCCAGGTAGGGCTCTGGTTGTTCAAGTGGACTCTTGCAGTTGTGTTCCAGACAGCAATCATTTTCAAGTCCCAGGTATGGAGAGAGAGAGAGAGAGAGAGAGAGAGAGAGAGAGAGAGAGAGAGAGAGAGAGAGAGAGAGAGAGAGAAGAGAGAGAGAGGGAGAGGGAGAGGGAGAGGGAGAGGGGGGGGGGGGAGAGAGAGAGAGAGAGAGAGAGAGAGAGAGAGAGAGAGAGAGAGAGAGAGAGAGAGAGAGAGAGAGAGAGAGAGAGAGAGAGAGAGAGAGAGAGAGAGAGAGAGAGAGAGAGAGAGAGCAATTTCTTGCCTGGGCCAGGATTGGGGATTGTCATAGGTAAGTTCACCTTTTGGAATAATCCCAAGCTTGCAGCAAAGATCATCATGATGCGGGTAAGCAGCGAGGAGTTCGGAGTTATCATCAGCTTACCGCTTGCTGGCAGAAACATGAAGGTGGCCGTAGCCTGTGTATTGAGGATGGCAGAGAAGATAGCGTGTCGCAGGACTTTTGTCATGGCCTTATCGTCATAGATGGGGTGGCAGATGGAAATCCCCATAAATCTGGATGGGAGTGAATCGTGTTGGGCACCAAAAAGAATGTCACGGGGGTCAGACCTCCAGTAGTGTAGGTATTGAGTGTTGTAGTCCAAGGGAGAGGCCATTTTCTCCTGGGTGGTGCGTATCCATTCTTGGAGGGCTTTGTGAACGTGAGGTGGAAGTGTCCATGAGAAGAATCCTTTAATCCTTTTTGCTCTGGTATTTGTTCTCCAATTTAGTCTTGCAGACTAGGAGTCCCATTATTTCAGATGCAAAGCTTGTTGATGAAGGGTAGACCCTACTATGTACTATGGCCTAGTAGGCCGAGTGCTTGGGCTTTGTGTAATGCTTTGTAGAGGACATCAAAACGGTGAGGGGTCATCATCCCAATGCAAGTGCCGTTCATATTATAGGTTAATACCACTCTTGATCTGTAGGTTTCTAGGAGGATTAGGATAGGTGGGATCATCAGAGGTGGAGTATGGGTTGCAGCATCTGGTGGAGTCTGATAGGGGAGTGGCTCAGGATCGTGTTTAATAAGGCCAACTCCTGGATCCAGAATTTTCTGGGTCTGTGGGTTTGATACCTGTTTTGTGGATTGGTGGGGTGTATATCAAAAATAATTGTGTTCAAAGTTATGTGTCTAATTTCTGCTTCCAGGCGTTGCTTGTGTCCGATTTGTCAAGTCCTTGTCTCTCTAGATTGGAGTCCGCTGTGGGTAGGAAGAGATTGATTTTTCCCCTTCAAATTCTTGCATGCGCTGGTGGAAGATAGGCCAATTTTTTTGTTTCTTTTGGTTCCCATGACGGTATCTTGTTCATCTGAAGCATATAGCCTAGTGACTATTCTCTAGGCTTTGTTTTTCTGTTGAATTTGTCTTCATTGCTGAGGCCAGCACAGGCAGGGCAGGCCCAGGTTTCAGCTATTTATACCTCTTGTCTTTGCTCGTCAGCGTAGCAACCAAGCTTTGTCAGGCATTTCCAGTGGTACGTGTGTTGGCTGACATCACAAATGTACATGTCAAGGTAGGGGGGTTCCGAATGTATAGGCTCCAGGCCTCCGGGGTAGTTGCATATCTGACAACATGCACATTCAGTGTCGGTGTGGGCAGTAGTGCAGATGCTTGCTGGTTGAAAGCCAGCATTCTTGAAGAAAGGCAGGGCCCACTTCTCTATTACTATGGGCCCATAGTGTGTGTGGTACTGCTTCTGTTGGGGTGAGGGGTCATTGCTCATGTCCTATCTCTCGGCTTAATAGATTCTCCATGCATCTATAAGTGTGATGTCAAAGTCATAGTAGTAGACGGCGTTGATGGCGTGGCTTGCTGTGGTCTGCTGAGCCAGATTGTTTACATAAGTTTTTCTGTACTTCCAGATACTAGTGCCATTGCAATTTGGAGCCAGAGGGTTGATAGTAGAGTCTGAAGTTCTGTCTCTATATAAAGTAACCTCTTTTTCTTTTTCCTAGGGTTATGGCTGCCAATCTGTGTATTTTGGCTGTTTGGGGTGTTAGGGTGGGTGAAGGGAATGGTGCTATATAAGAAAAGAAAAAGCAGCTGTCTGCTGAGCACAACTAAAGATATAAATGCAATCTTCATCATAATATTTGGCACTTGATCCTGAGATGCCCTGGCTGCACTGTTGGGGCATAAATCTGCAGTTGTGCCTTTTTGTAGAGCGTGTGCGTTTGCTGGGAGGCTTGTCTTCAGGGAGCTCATTAGATCCTCATTAGCTCTGTTTCAGGCTTTCTCCTAGGCTAGCTTAGTCTGCTTTAGGGTTGAGGGCCCTTTGGTGAGACACTTTCTAGCTTGCTAGTTAGGGAACCTTTCCTTAATGCACGCGGCCTTTTGGCTGGCGTAGTCTTTTCTTTTCTTTTTTTTTCAGGGAGCTCTGTTTGTAGGCCAGGCAGATTAGTTTTGATGTTGGGGGCATCTCCAGGTGGGGTGTTGAGTGCGTTCCTAGGTTGTGGGTTCACATCGGGGGAGAGGGGCAGTGCGTTGGATTGAATTGTGTTTAGTAAGGGTTTATGAGTTAGGTGCACAGAGGGAGTGATGCTAGCCCTGTATCTGGAGCGCTTTCATTCCCTTGGGGGGCTCGCTATCGGGCTCTGCAGATCTTGTTGCTAGAATTTCCTCCATCTGAGGGCAGATGTGAAGCATCTCTGGTAGAGCGTTACGTTCATTGACACTAGGTCTTGAGGTGTCCGGCTACATTGCTGCAACGTATACCTAGATTCTTGCTTTTTTGAAGAGTGTATACGCTCGCTGGGAGGCCCACCTTTGGCGTTTACGTATCCCGGGCAGGTTAGCACTGATGGTGGAAACATCTCCAGGTGGGGTGTTGAGAATATCCTTGTCTTCTGGGTTGACATTTTGGGTTGAGGGCAGAACATTGGCTTGCATGGATGTGTGGATTGTGTTAGCATCCCTGAAACTCTGTGATCAAGTTTTGTTGCTTTGCCTCTTAAAATTGAATTGGTTACAGGCGCCCTTGCTTCAGCTAAGCTTCCCTTGTAGGCAGGTACAGCATGCGTACTTTACATTCCCTTTCCTCAATGTCCCTAGGTATTTGCATCTTGACTAGGCAAGCACATGCTGAGAAACGCAGCGAGCTTTCAGTGGCATGCACACCTTGAGAGTTGAGACCTCAGATTGGCAGGAGCCTACACCTAAAAGTGTTAAGTGTGATGATAGAGGCCTTCAAGATCAAAAGCATGATGCTTCCCTTTATCCTTGTGCCAACGTGTTTGAAGAAAACTCACACTTCTTCTCTCTGACTTCCCCACCACACAGAACCTTTCTGGATCAATCCGACGTTTTTTACCAGTGGGAGCCAACTGGCCTATTGCCGGACATGCTCTTTCTTGTCTTCCCTTTTTAACTCTTATCAAACCAACCATCATTGATCATAAAAATTTATGACTGATGTAAAATATTACATCTAAGCAAACGATGAAACGCAAAGGTCCCCAGGACACTCTCCTGGCCTGAGATCACCCCAAGGGCACACAGCTC
The DNA here is from genome assembly GCA_914767535.2 of Dunaliella primolecta. Lineage (NCBI taxonomy): Eukaryota > Viridiplantae > Chlorophyta > Chlorophyceae > Chlamydomonadales > Dunaliellaceae > Dunaliella > Dunaliella primolecta. Next base: position 7,371,501 of record OU611754.1, on the reverse strand, counting down.
CACCCTGGGACCAATTCTCACATCCCATGACATGCTTTTTAATAATTTGCATGTACTATGCTAACATCCTGCAAATTCAAAAAAATTGAAGGGGGTCAAAAATCGATATTTTTGGCACCCCTTGTGCTGGATTTTCTGTAACGGAAATGGCTGAAATTCAGTTTTTCACCAACCACGGGCCTTTCTCGCCCCACCTGTTTTGAAAGAGTGCTTTCTTGATGCAAGGGTTACAAGGTTTACAAGGGATAAGGCCTCATTCAAGATGTTTGACTGATAGCCTGTTCATAAATGCACATGAGATCATGAAGGAAAAAAGGAAGCCCAAAAGGCAATTCAAACTGAGTTTGACACTGTCCTACCTCCTTTCATAAAACATGCTTGCAAACTGGTCCCAAGACATCATGGCAGAGCCTCTGAGGTCGTAACAATGTGACAATGTGCTGTCTCCATACATAACACAACTCTTCACACTCGTGCTTGAAACTGCCCGCAACCCCTCCTCCTGGAAACCTGCCAAGCTTGCACCATTATACAAAAAGGGCGCTGTGACACATCCTTCAAACTACCAGATGTTTGCAGTTAATGATACACTTGACACAGGGACTCCAGAATTACAAAATCACATTATAATATTTTGGGTGATTTTGTGGTGCAATGGGCAATCGGGAAACAAAGAAAGTCTACGCTGGGCAAGAGCCAACGTGCATCAAGGAAAGACCCAATTGTTGGCGCTGGCACTAACAGCAAGTCCCACCAACTAGAAGAGGACTAGAATTGGGAATGAAGATTTGGTGGCGAAACCTAGGCTTCACACCATGGCTAATTGAGCATGTCTCCCATAACGAGCAGGTTTCAAGACCTGGTGCTACAGCAAACTGGCAGGTACAGTTATGTAACCCTTCCCTTCCCTACAGCAAGCTGGCTATTATAGGATCCCAAGCTTGAAAGCAGCCCGTTGTGAGATGCTCATGCAGGTAGCATGCAAAAAAACCTGTTTGGGGCCTCAGATACCCCCCTTTGACTTTTTTTCTATCCTCAAGCTAGATCTGAGGATGCCTTTCATTGCTTAAAGAGGCTAACTTGCGAGACTTGTGTTTGATTTCTGAAGTAATGAGTTTTTTTTTCTTTTTGGCTGACATAGTCCAGCAGACCAGCCAAGCCACCTAGCTGAAGGTCAAACCATCGTCTCCTTGTAAGCTGCATAAGGCAGTACAGCCATGTATCCCTTTCCTTTCCTTAAACTGCCCTCGTAAGCACTCTGACCCCAAAAGAGGCTCATGATTACACTAGACTCATGAGGACATACCGCACACATAATTTAGCATACCACTGGGCTCTGTAGCAGGCTGGTGGAATGAAAGGAAATGAAACAAAAAGCCTTTGCTACCTCTTTACCTGCAACCAAACATTCCTCGTAAAATTGTTACTAATAATTAATTTTTTTGTAGTATGCAATACCTCACGCTTACGCCTTTCCAGTCACAACCTTTGAGTGGCTTAACTGGTCCAGAGGACACCCAACGGGATCATGGAAACAGGTGCCCGTACGGGCTAAGAATTTCCAGCACCTGTTTAGTTTTACACCCCCAAGAGGTGCATAACGTCTAATAGATTTCAGTAACCAGGCTGATGTACTAGGATTAGCCAAGTTCGTGTCAGCGTGCTTAAAATGCTTTGACTGACTATTATATTTTCATAATTATTCTCTTATTGAGCAGACTGTAATTGAGCAGACCGAGCAGCCAATCTACCTGGCTGAAGGTCAAACCCCATTGTAACCATTGCAACCGTTTATGATTCTCCAGCTTGGACTGGTTTGGTTACAGGCACTTTTTTTCCACTTGAGCTGCCCATGCAGGCAGGTACATGTATCCCTTCCCTATGTATCCCTTGTATCCTATGTGACCCTTTCACCCTTTCCTTTCCTTGTAGGCAGGTACAGCTATGCAGCTGCTCGCGGCAATCTCTCTCCCTTCCCTTCCTGTTTTCTTTGGTCACCCAGCTACGTTGAAAGAGATAGTGCCGCCTCACCCCTAAGTCTTCTCTTCCTAGATTGGCGAATGGAGTGGTTTTCTACCTCCACGCTCATGCTTTGCTTGCCTGTGTGCTTGAGAAGGGACAGCCTCATTTATCTCCATTCAATAAGAGATAAGTTACTTGCATGGTGCAATCGTCCCACAACTTAGCAGCAAATGTGCAAGGGGCTATTACAGGCACTAGGGACGTTCGAGTCACTCACATGCTGTATGCAGACGATCTGTGCCTCACCAGTAACCTTCCTGATCAATTCCAACTGATGTTAGATAGGTTACATATGTATGCTCAGCGGAAAGGATTGGTGATAAATGCTGCCAAGTCTGAGATTGTGCACTTTAATTCAAGGGGCGATAATGTGCCAGTTTTCACGTTAGGGGGAGCTCGTTTGGCATGTGCAGATTCTTTTAGATATTTGGGCATGCTGTTCACAATACAACGCAACCTGCAAGCCAGTGCGGAGTACATGTGTGCCCCTTTCCTAGCTGGTTGTAGACGGATTAGGCAATTCGCATCTGAGCACCATCTGACGGACAGGCACATACCATGCTCTGGCTGACTAAAGCATATGCTCTCCCTGCTAGCATGTATGCATGTCAGATTTGGGGCACTAGATTTATGAAAGAAGGAGCTGAAATGGACTGTCCTTTGCAAACTGTGCATCTGTGCTTACTGAAGCGTATCCTGGGGGTAAAGCGCACCACTCCTAATTGGTCTGTACTGCGTGAATGTGTATTTATGAACAGGCTAGCAGTCAAATGTCTTGACTGAGGCCTTTTTTTCCCCTTGTAACCCTTGTACTGCGTGAATGCGGACATGAACCTTAACAGTTTTATTAGTTTCGCGCAGCAGTTAGGTTTTACAATGCTTTATTGCGCAGCAACAGCACCACACTCAGTAAGGTATGGACAAACTGCAGACCAAGAGACCCGAGTTCGAGCACATAAGACTGCGCAGGCAATAAAAGCAGCATGGGCCCCTAATAGGAGGTATGGGGGGGGGTATGGGGGTCCTCAAGGGCCGTCCATACCCCGTGCCATGTCTTGGAGAGATTACAGAGGGTACTTGTCTGCTGAAGAGATTCAAGCAAGGCAACGCAGTTGATACCTTCTTTGACATGTGCACTCACCAGGCTGTATCGGCGGTTACCCTTCCTGAAGCATTGCATTGCATCTTTAACAGTGGATGCTGAGAACTGAAGTGCAAAGCAGAACATAACACATTTACTATGGCCTCTTGGACCTTTTTCAGAGCGGTGCTGTTCTCAAACTTTCTGTGCTTCTTGTGGAAACACAAAAGTGTATTTTCCTAACACTACAGCCTTATGGAGTTTTTTTTGTGCATGACTTTGCGTGCTTGTTTCATTAGAGTGACAGTGTGATTTTTACAGTTGGCGCTTCTGAACTCAGCTCAAGGCTTTCAGTTGACATTTGCACAAGTTTGGTTTGGTTACAGGCACCTTTTGCTTCAGCTAAGCTGCCCTTGTAGGCAGGTACAGCTATGTAACCCTATCCTATCCTATCCTATCAGTAAGGTACTGCAAGCAGATGTTGAAATGTGCAGTCTTTCCCGAAAATACTGGACCTCAGAATTCCTGGCTGCATGTACAGGCTTGGACAGGTGCAGTGTGTTCACTCATTGTGTTCGGTCTGGGCAGCCTATAGTCATGAGGGAGTTTGTTGTTGATCTGAGAAAAAGGCTGCGAGGTGTGTGGACTGTTGATGCCTTGGCAGAACATGGTGAACACATGAACAAATTAGCCAAGTATCATCACTGGATGGCACTTCCTATGAGACCCTTGTCTGTTCATGGCGCGCCCTTTTCTGTCCCTAGGTAATTGCATCTTGATTTAGGCAAGCGCACGCTGAGAAACATAGCACGCTTTTGTTTACATGCTCACACTTTAAGAGTTGAGACATCGCTTTGGCAGGAGCACACATCTGCTTGTGACTGGTGTGACCAAGGAGGACTCCAAGATGAAAAGCATACGACCGATCAGCCAGAGTCTCGGGCTGTAGGCCACCATTGTAAACCCTTGTAAACCCCTTGAAAAGCATGTCGTGTTCCTTTGTTCTTGTGCTTCTGTGCGTTCTGTTCAAAGAACTTACGCACAGCTATTTTCTGCCTTCCCCTCTCACAGAATTTTACTGGACGAATCAGGCGCTTTCTTCTATTCTCAAGCTAGCTCTGAGGATGTTATTCATTTCTTGCTGAAGCAAACTAATGAGACTTATCGTTTTATTTCCGATCTCATGGATATTTTTTGTGCAGTTGGAACAGTTGAGCAGACCGAGCAGCCAAACTACCTGGCTGAAGGTCAAACCCCATTGTAACCAATTGTAACCAATCGTCCCACAAGCCCAACCAAATCAGTGCATTTGTACGCACATAAAGTGGGTTGGCAATCAATCCTCCTTACAACTTCTGAACTCAGCTCAAGGCTCTCAGTTGACATTACACAAGTTTGGTTTGGTTTGGCTACAGGCACCTTTTGCTTCAGCTAAGCTGCCCTTGTAGGCAGGTACAGCTATGTAACCCTATCCCCATCCCAATCCCTCCCTACAGTTGTCCCCGGAGCAGCAGGCACCAGACCAAACAAAGCTCGTTCAACTAAAGACATGGGCAAGGGCTTCTGCAGGTCGCCTCATCAGCCTGGTCAAGGAACAGATAACAACATGAAAGGAAGAAATAATATAATAGCCCCAACAATCAAGAAAGCCAGAGGACAGCAGAAGCGAATGAATGACAAGGCCAAGGGAGACAAAGTAACCAAAGCAGCAGTTTCATCAGCAGTGTTTGACATTGATAAAAGTCATTTCTAGTCCCACCTTAACGCGTATAAGCCCAGCACCATCAGGGGCATGCCTGCTCCTGTTAAGCTGTAGCAGCCTCTTTTACACTAAAAATAAAGTCCCTTCAGCATCAGCTCAACCCTAGCTTAGACAGGCCCTCCAGGACACCAACAGCACCCCATGAATGGCTTTCCACATCTGTTTGGTGCCCTCCATGCCCCTTGGCAAATCCCCCACTACCATTATTGCCACGCCTGCCCTTTGCCTGAGGCACATGGGATATTCTCAGCGTAGACACCTGCCGCAGGCTCTCTTGATCTTGGACACTGTTGGTGCAGGCTACAACGGGCACCCCCCCGGGGCCCTGCTGCTGCTGCTGCTGCTGCTGGGGGGCGGGCGCAGCATTGATGCCGAAACGTGCCAGCACATGGGCGACCGCAGGGCCCACACCGGCACTGTGAGGTATGACATCCACAGCAGCCCAGCCGCGCCCCTGCCCTATTACTTGCGGCGGCTGCAGCACCAGGCTCCAGGCCATGGGGCACCTTTGGTGTAGCTGGTGCTGGTGCTGTTGTTGTTGGGAAGGGCGAGAGAGTGCACAACCCAGTCCTTCACTGCTGCTGCTGCTGCTGCTGCTGCTGCTTGTGCTGAGAGGGAGCTGAGAAAGCTGCAAGTGCTGAAGGCTCTCTTGCTTCTGCTGGAGATGCTGCTGGTGAGGATCATGCTGGTGCATGCGCATGAGCATGGGGGAGGACGGAGCCAACCAAGGCTCACCACGCAAGCTACAAGCGCTGCTTGGTGAAGTTGGGTGGGCAGCTCCGCTTTGTGAGCTGAGGTGTTGCGTGTCCGGCCGGAGGAAGTGGACGAGTGGGAGGTGCTCTGCCTGCTGCAGGTGCTGAACAAGCAGCTCCTCCTGCTGGCGCGCCCGTGCCCCCTCCAACTCTTGCTGCAGCGCAGCTAGCAGAGCGTCTGCAGCATGCACGCGCACCAGCATGCGCACGCGGTGGGAGTTCTGCTCCTTCACCACATCTGCGCGCACCAGCGTCTGTGGCTGGGTCACACTTTTGGCCACCCCTTGCTGGTGTTGCTGGTGGTGGAGGTGGTGGTGAGGGTGCTGCTGCTGCGGCTGCTCCTCCCCAGCAGCTGCACCCCTGCTGTGGAGCTCCACCCCCTGCAAGCTGCCTGGGTGCTGGAGCATGTGCAGTTGGTGCTGCCGGTGTGGACCTCGCAGGTCCACATGGTGCGGGAGTTGGTTTTGTTGGTACTGCGGCTGCTGCGCGTGCTGCTGGGGGCTGTTGTTCATGGCAGTTGCCACAGCCTCTGCTGCCTGCACCACCCGCCCGCGGTCCCACCTGTCGTCCAGGACAGCTCGCCACTGCGTGTCTTCCTGCCAGCCCCCCCCTGCCACCTGAGGGGAAAGCAGTGGAACAACTGGGCATGTCAGCAGCTTGAGCATTGAGGGTGTGAACAGGACAGCTCCCCGCTGCGTGTCTTCCTGCCAGCCCTGCCTGCCATCTGAAGGGGAAGCGGCGGGAAAACCGGGCATGTGGGCATGTGAGCGCGTGGGCGTGTGGAGCAGTGGGGAAAGCGGCAGGACATGTGGGCAGCCTTAGCATCAAGGGTGGGAGCAGGACAGCATCAAGCTCTCAAGCATGCGGAGCACCCAGCTCATTTGCAGCCAGAGGGTTGAGCGTGCTTGCAGCCAGAGCATCATCTTCGCTTCAGGCCAGCCCCTGCACATCCCCAGTGTTGTACACAGGCGGGTGCAGGTGCTGCAGGTCCTTGCAGGGCAAAAAGCCGATGCCATGCTTTAAGCAGGAGAAACCCTTTACACTAGGCTTGAGGGTGAGCGCCATGAGTGACGACGGCAAGGATAAGGATTTCCACAGCCGTTTTTGGGGTGTCCATGCGCGTGCACGCACAAGAGGCTTCCCAGCTGAGTTGTTTGCTCGCCATCCCTGTAAACAACTCCATGCTCGTGCAAATCCTTGCAACAGCAGCTTCACTCAAGCGCACTCCGCCCAAACCAAGAGGCTCTGCAGCTGGTTTGTGCATTTGCCATCCCTGTCACCTTCCATGCTTGTGCAATTCCTTGCAACAGCTCAACTTCGGCGCACTCACCTGGAAAACATTGAAGATCTCAACCAGATCATATGGTTTTAAAATTACACACCTGGTACATGATACGTGTCCCATTGGCCAGGATGAGCACATCTGGTGCCTCCAGCACATGCTGCTTGTCCTTCCAGAGCTGCTGGTAGGACCGCCAGCACCTGCATGCATCAGCATGGGAAATTAGTATGTTTGTAAGCCGGCAGGGCTGCCAGCTCCTGCATATTTCGTTCTTTTTTTGGGCAGGGCTGCCAGCATGTGAAATTAGTATGTAAGCTGGAAGGGCTGCCAGCTCCTGCATATTTTGCTGTTTTGCAACATGGTAGGGTTGCCAGTTCCTGCATACATCAGCATGCGGAGTACATGCATTTGTAAAACGGTAGGGCCACCAGCTCCTGCATGCATTGTTGTCTGCAACCTGGTAGCTTCCCCAGCACCTGAGCATCTGCGTGTGGAAAAAGATACGCTCGCAAAATGCATGAGCACGCGCTGACATACATGATGGGAGGATGGTGGGCATGCGCGCCAAGAACTTCAGGCCATTGCAATGGATGACGTTGCTCAAAGACTGAGCCAACCAGGACGGCAGCAATTCTGCTCAAGCTGAACCCTTGGGCTCTTTGCTTACTTGGGTTTTTTGCACAGGGTCTGCACAAGCGCGAGGCCTCCTCACACCATGCACTCAAACAAAACCTCGCTCATCACGAGCAAAAGCGGCCTTGGGTGCAGGAGGAGACACACCCACAATCACACCCACACCCACACCCACACACCTGTGCGTGGTGTACACCAGCAGCGAGGGGTGCAGCAGGTTGCTGTGGCGCCAGGCTGTGCAGAAGCTGCGCGCGCCTGCATCATCCTCTGGGCACCGCTGCCGGCCCGCCACCATGTGCACGCTGGTAACCAGCACCACAGGCTGCTGGAGCAGACGGTGGAACAGCGGCTGCTGCCGTTGCTGCTGCTGCTGCTGTTGCTGCTGCTGTGGCAGGGGTTGCTGCTGCTGCTGCTGCTGCAAGTGCTGCTCCTGCGGCTGACGGTGTTGGTGCTGGGTGGTGTGCAAGCTGCTTTGGCTGTACTGGGCTGAGGGAGGCAGCAGGGGGTAGGGGGGCGGAGCTGGAGGACCAGCACTGCTGCCATTCACCAGGGGATGCATCAGTGGGTCCTGAGCAATGGATAGTGGGTAGGAGGCCCCCTTTGCACTCTGCGTGCGCTTCCGCGCAGCTGCTGCATCCTCGAGCATGTAGCATGCCCCAGGCTGCAGCTGCAGCAGGTGGTGGCGCCACTTGCGGGGGCTGCCTGAGGGCAAGCACACACATACATGCAGCAAACCGTCATCAGCGTGCGCACATGAGGAGGGTTCCAGTGCGTAGCCCTGGCTAGCTGTGGTGCTCACACACACACACACGCAAGGCTGTGCTTCTCACCTTTGGTAGTGTCAAATGTTCCAAGCACGAACACGCACACACTTGCACATGCAGGATTAAGGCTGGATCGCAGGGTGCTGCTGTTGCCTCACCAGGATGGGCAAAGTGACGACCCAAAACCGCCTCTATTGTAAAACCCACTTGTGATAGACATACACACGCACACACACAACATACACACACACACACACTTGGCGCATGTGATTGAGAGCTCTGAAGGCACAGGGCATTTCAAGTGCTGCACTGTACATTTTAAAAGGCAGATGCCGTGTATGGATGAAGCAGCCTCATGCCCTTCTGACACGGTCACTAAGGCAACAACTCGAGGCATTCAATCAGGCCACGGGCCACGTCTGCCTGATGGTCTCCGAGAGCAGACACCATAGCCATCTCTGCCAGGCATCCCCATCAATCTGTCTACCTCATGCACCATGCGCGCGCATCAATGCTCATACTCTGCAGGACCGCACTTCATGGCATGCATCAAAGTTTCTAGCCTCCATCAACAAAACTTGCTCAGACCCCGGGTTGCTGTACCAGACTTTCGGGTGTGGGCCTTGCTTGCCAGTGTTATGCCAGGGCGGGTATGGGCACAATGACACAATGATGACACGACTCGATGGCACAGATGCCTTGCTTGCCAGTGCTCTGTGAGGGCGGGTGTGGGCTTGTGGTCACAATGACACAATAATGACACAATGACACAGATGCGTTGCTTGCCTGTGCTGTGTGAGGGCGGGTGTGGGCTCGCGGTCACAATGACCTGCAGCGGTGTACTGGCAGGAGCTCCCTCTGCAGGGGCACTTTGTGCTGCAGATGAGCAGCTGACAACACTGTTGAGGCCATGGGTGGTGGAGGCCTGTACGGTTGCACCATGCTTGCTGCTGCTGTTGCTGCTGCTACTGCTGCTTTGGCGGCGCGGGCTGCAGTCTAGCTGAGCGGCCAGCAGCAGTGCGCCTTGGGCGGTGCGCACGTTGCTGAAGGGCATGCTTCTCCAGTGTGCGCCCCCGTCCAGCGTGTAGTGTGCCCACGGCTTGTTGTTGTTGGACAGGGCACCCCCCAAGGTGTGGATGGCGGACAGGGCGGGCTTGGAAGTGGCATGCCTGTTACAAGCAAGTGGGTGTGTTCATGTGCGTATGGATGGGCACATGCATGCTGTTTCACCGAGAGCCACAGCACGCATGCGGACATGCAGAAATGTGCGCATGCACTGTCCAGGGACACGGGCTTAAAAGCATGCTTGTCCTTTTTTTAATGTGTGCCACTTTTGTCACGAGGCTGTCCATGAGAAGTTAGGAGGGAAGCAGTCTTGAGGGATATGTGTGCCATGCGGCATTGTGGGACACAATATGTGGTTGGAGCTGGTTTGAGTTGGGACGATGCATCGTCATCAAGTTGTTTTTGTGGCTCCACAAAATGTTCGTGTGTGCACCCTTGCATCACATTCTCTGTGTACATGCGTGTTCAAGGCGGTCCATCTTGGGCACCTGTGTACGTCTGAATATTCCTGTGTTTGAAAAAGCTGGAAGCTTGAGACAAACATATCAAACTCTCTGCACAGCTGCTCCCCAAAAACAATGCGCAATCACATGTTTACAACGGGCTGCTCTTGCTTGTAAGCGGCCCAGGGGTCCATATGAGCATGGTTAAAAATGATGTGCAAGCATTCGTGGGTTTGCTAGGTACAGAGGTTTGCTAGGCATAGGCATTTCAGACTCCCACCTTGGCTGCATGACAAGGGTAGTCACAAGCTGGCCTAATTGAGAGTTGCTGTTGCTGCTGCTGCCGCTGCTGCTATGGCGGCTAGAATTTAAAATAGCTTGCGCACTGTGTGGCTGGGTCTCATGCTGCTGCTGGTGCTGCTGTTGGTGCTGGTGCAGCTGCTCAAGGTGTTGCTGCTTGAACTGATGGAACTCCTGCAGAATGTCTAGGTCTGAGGTGCGGGACACTGTCATGCGAAAGCGGTTGGGCTTGGGTCGTCGCCTCCGCTTTGCTTTCCGGCACCACCACGGACGAACATGGGCATACCAAGGCCTCATGTGCAACACCCACTTCCCCCACCTAGCGCCCAATACAGCAGAGGGCTTCCTGGTGGGTGCATGCCTGCTGCTCAATTGGGGCTGCAAGGGGGGCTGGAGTGGGAAATGTGAGCCATCAGGACTGGGGTCAAGGTTGCTGCTTCTGTTGCTGCCACCGCTCGATTCTGGAGGTGGGAAGAGGATGAAAGGCGGCTGCTGCTGGCCGGGATCCGTGCGGGGCACTGTCTGGAGCTGCATGCTGGAGTCAGGGGGCAACGGGTCAGGCCTGTGAGAGGGGCGATGTAAACGAGACCTGGGCTCTGTGGGTGTCATCAAGTTTGCCATGTCCTGGAGGCGCGCCCCCTTTGGTGTGGCATCTCTTCTGTTGGCCTGGCTGTGCATGCTGCTTGGAAGGGTCATCGAATTGACCGACAGTTCCTGTAATTGCAAATTGCTGGTACTCTGCTCCTCGCTCCGGCACATGCCATTGCACTCATTATTTTGCAGCTCATGATGATGCAGCTCGTGCTGCTGCTGCTGCTGCTGAGGTTGCTGCTGCTGAGGCTGCGTTGTGGAGCCGCTCCCTGAGGCGCTGCCCAGGAGTATGCATTCCTCCTCTGCGCTGACACCTTGCTGCAAGGAGCAGGCCTCCAGGGAGGGCGTGGAGCTACTGGTGGTGGCTGCAGAGAGCTGCATGCACATGAAACAGGTGTGGGAGCTGTTTTGCACTGCTGCCTGCAATTGCAGGGGTGTGCTCTGCAGTGCCGGCACTCAGTCCTGCACATTGTGCCGACAGGGAGTTCACACAGGCGATGCGATGGACAGAGGCCTAGCGGGAAGTCAGCACTGTAATTTCATCATCATCAATTTTCACCAAAGCCTTGCATGAAGAAGAACAAGCGGTGCAGTGCCCGAGGGCTTTCACCCTGGGTTCTGCACGCACCGGCTGCTGAGCGCGTCTCCTGCTCCTTCTGCCGCTGTTCAGGTGCTGGTGGCCAGAGGTCACTGCAGCTGTGGGCTTGGTGAGGGCTTGTGGCCGGAAGTTTGTGCTGATGATCGCTGGCAGCAGCAAGCGCTGGGGTTTCCATGTGAGCATGCTGAGACGAACCTGCCGCTCCACACATGCTTTTACTCCACTTCCATCATCATCAATCAATCCGTCTTTGCTCTGCCAATTGGGGTCACGGTGCTGAGTGCATTCTTAGGCATACTGGTTTTGTTGCAATGCACACAAAATCATTATTAGTATTTGTCTCGGCAATGTTACAGTAACGAGACTTGGTATAATGGTCGAGGACTGATCGGTTAGTGGGGCACACGCACTGCAGAAGAAGAGCAATGGCTGAGCCTGTTGCCGAGCCCAGCCATCCAGCATCCACGCTGGTTGCGATCACGCTGCGCAAGATCGTCTCAAAGCTTCAGGACAGGAAGCACCAGGATGTGCTGGATGATTGCAACTTGTTCCTTGAGAGCATCCATCAAATCATCCCTGCCCATCCAGAGCAGGATGACCAGCAGCAGAAGTCAGCAGAGGGGGCTGGGGCACCAGGGCAGGAGCCCACCAGTGAGGGAGCTCTTGCACAAGGGGAGGGCGGGCAGCAGCAAGCAGGGGTCGCCCCCCCAGAGGACAGGGAACCAGGGTCATCACCCAACAACGCAGCTGAAGGCGCTCCATCCACCCCTGTGAAAGCACCAGCAGCAGGCTCCAACGATGCAGCCAGTCCAGGCCAGAAGCAGGAGGCTGAGGAGCCAGGGGAAGGCACGCCCCACAGGCCTTGGTCAGCTCACCTGCCTCAGGGGGAGCAGCCCTCCATCCCTGCGGCCTTCAGCCTGGCCCCCCGCACTGCCAACGCGCTGTCTGATGCTGTGTGCCTCAAGGTGCTGGCTATCCTGCAGCGGGTTATGGACACAGGCAAGGCAGCTGTCATGGAGGTGGTGCTGGACTGCTTGCAGAAGCTGATAGCGTTCAGCTTCCTGCAGGGTGCGGTCTATGCTGTGGATGTTGGGGACTCCAAGGATGGTTTGGATGCAGGTGGGTTGCGCAAAGCCGTTTGCTGTATGCACTGTTGCACTCCACCTTGCCTCTTTTTCTGCCTCGTCCTGCATGCACAAGCGCCCACAAAAAAATGATCAGCTTTGGCACCATACCCTACCACAGTAAGTAGCTATTCCTACCTTTTCCCACATCAGCCAATGGACATGCCCTTAAGCATCATTGTAAATTGTGCAGAGAGCGAGCGAGCGTGCGCGAGTGTGTGCACGCTCGCTCACACACATACACACACGCGCGCGCGCGCACACACACACACGTAACACACACACATGAACACACACATACATATGTGTACATGCATTTTCAAGCATGCGCGCAAGCACACACACACACATGCGTGCACACACACACACACACATGTGCGCAGCAAGCGATACTATGAACACCGCTGAGCTGGGCCTGCGCACGCCCCAGTCCCAGGCCATTGCGATGATGTGCCGCTGTGATGGGACCACTGATGAGGGGGTGGAGCTGCAGGTCCTCAAGGGCCTGCTCACAGCCACCACCTCCTCAACCTTTACTGTGCATGGGCAGGTGAGGCTTTTACCCCCCACTTGTGCGCTTCTCTACTATGTGTGCTTGTGTATGTGCGCTGCTCTACCTTGTGACTAGAGCTTGCAGCCACCATTTCCTCCACATTCACTGTGCATGGGCATGCGGGGCGGCTCCCCTCCACTTTGTGCCCTTGGTGTTATTTTGGTGAGTAGGGTACTGTGCCCTACCCTCTTGATGCTCTAGGATGTGCCACACATTCTTAACAAGGCAGAGCAAAGTACCTGGCACAAGTTAGCATCCACTGATGAGCTTACACCCTCCAGGCATGAAGGCCAACACAATCTTGGGTGAACGCACATGTATTCTACATGCACCTCACTGCTCTGTGCGCACGCACACACACACATGTGCATATGCGAAATTCACACTCACGCTGCCGGTGCTACGATGCCATTGCTGCAACTTCCCCCAGGCACTGCTCATGGCGGTGCGCACCTGCTACAACATCTTCCTCATGAGCCACAGCGAGACCAACCAGACCACCGCCAAGGCATCCCTGACACAGATGCTGAATGTGGTGTTCCAGCGTATGGAGGCGGATGATGTGCTGGTTGAGGTAAGTGCTCGTGTGGAGTGGTGGGCATGAAGTTGGCGATGAAAGGGAACTGGAGGGGTGAGGAAGTGACACGCAGGTGAGCAGTAAAGGGATTGAATGTCCGTGCTCAGCTTGCTTTGCGTCCATACTTCTGGGCACCCAGGCAGTGATGACGCTTGATCGATCGCCTGCAGAGCTTGATCGATCGCCTGCATCACATCATACTGTGCTATGGATGTCCTGCTGCGTGCCTGATTCTTCAACGAGGCACGCATGCACATGCTTGAACAGCTTCATGTTCTCTTGCAAGCAGGACACAGACACACACGTAACCTTGCGCGCAGACACGTTCAGTCAAAGGCGATCGATTCAACAATTCATGCCACCAATCAAAAGTTATGTAAAGCATCGAGGGATGCCTTCATTGACGGGCATTTTCATCCATGGGCTCACACACTGACAGAAAACAAACATCCAGCAGATATGCTCTCTCTCTCTCTCTCACACACACACATGCACACACATGCACATACACATGCGCAGGTGCGGCCCATCATGGTCACCGACGTGCTGGGCCTGCCCCTGCTGAGCAGTGCCCACCTAGATGTGTCTGCCAGCAGCAGCAGCAGCGTTGCACTCAGCGTGCAGTCCTTCCTCAACAGCGTCGTCATGGTGGCCACACACGGCATGGCTCAGACTCCGGAAGAGATCAGGTCCAGGTGAGTTTGCACTTACACACTCACACACGCGCGCGCACACACATACACACATGTGCGCGTGCTATTGCATGCTAGCTGGTGCTGTGTGCAGCTTGTTGGTTCACCTGATGTACCGGAGGCGAGGGCCGTGGATGCTGAGCAATCATGATCCAGCTGTGCAATTGCTCTGCTGCTGCCGGAGGTGGGGATGCTGTGCACTCGGAGGTGGGATGGATGCTGCGCATTTGTGATCCCGCTGTGGTTACGCGGGATCAAGCAGGTGCCATTGTGGACGTGGATGCCTTGTGTGGATCTGCTATACTCCGAGCAATAGTTGCGTGCGAATGTGGATGCCTTGTGTGGCTCTGCTACACTACAAGCAGTAGTTGCATGCAGAGGCAAGCATGGCCCAGATTGCTGCAGGCCTGGCTCAATCAAGTGCACCCTATCATGCGTTGCCCTGCAGCGTGGCTGGCGCGTTCTCAACCGATGGCTCAACCCCACGCGCTCGCCCCACCCCACCCAGCTTCAGCACCCCAGGCCCCCAAGCCAGCCCCTCTGCTACCCAATCCCAGCAACAACAAAGCAGCCAAGAGGGTCAAACTGGAGATGCTGAGGGCTCCAAGCCAGCCGAAGCAACTGCGCCTGAGCTGCCTCAGCAGCAGCCCCACCATGAGCGTACAGCAGCAGGCACAACAGCTGGAGGTGATGTGCAGCAGCAGGATGAAACCACCACACGCACGGCTGTGCTGCAGCAGGACGCGTTCCTGGTGTTCCGTGCGCTGTGCAAGCTGTCCACGCGCACGTCTGACACGGCGGCGGTACAAGATGCAACAGCGGCAAGGTGTGTGTTTGTGCGCGCGCGTGCGTGCGTGCGTGTATGTGTGTGTGTCAGTGTGTGTGTCCGAGTGTGTGTTTGTGTGTGTCTATCCGATTGTGTGCGTGTATCCGAGTGTGTGTGTGTGTGCGTGTGTGTGTGTGTCCGAGAGTGTGTGTGTGTGTGTGTGTGTGTCCGAGTTTGTGTGTGTGTGTGTGTGTGTATCCGAGTGTGTGTGTGTGTGTGTGTGTCCGAGTGTGTGTGTGTGTATCCGAGTTTGTGTGTGTGTTTCCAAGTGTATGTGTGTGTGTTTGTGTGTGTATGTGTGTGTGTCCAAGTGTATGTGTGTGTGTGTGTGTGCGCATCGTGAGAGTGTGAAAAGTATGGGCTGATTCCGAAGACATGGTTTGTTTGAAATCCACACCTGTCCTGTCTTAAACACTTTGTTCCTCTGCTCATGTTGAAGTCATGACGTTGAGACATCCTTATATTCCCGTCCTGCGCTGCTCATGTAACATGAACCTACAGACATTCATAACTTAAACAAGGTAGTTCCCTACATTCCTGGACGCTCCGTCCTTGTATTGCTCATGCAGCACCGAGGCATCTTGGCGTCCTTGACATGATGTCTATGCGTCGTTCAGTGAGCATGCTGTGCATCCCAGTCCTCTGCTGCTCACGACATGCCACACAAAATGTGCAGACTTCACCTCCTTGGCTTCTGGGTGCTGCATCCCTGCTGCCCTGTGTCCCTAGCTGTGCCTGGCCATTTGACATAGAACCGGGGTCAACTTTATAATGTAGGCCACACAGGTCACACTTCCCCTGCAGAAAAAGCTGACACCTACGGCATCATGTGTTTGAGGAATTGTCCAAGCCCTCGGCATGACCTGCATCTGCCGGTCCAAGAATTCCTTAGCGCTCAATAAGGAGTCCCATTACCCGAGTGAAGGATAATTCACAGGCTGACGGTTCACGGCGCGCACTGCCCCACCAATCAACGCTTGCCTCCCCCCTCCTGGCCTCAACATGTTCAAGGGCCCAAGTTTCAGTCGAGGATGCTTCAAAGGGAAACACGGCCCGAGTTGTGTCGAGGATGTATTGCAGGCAAACTGGGGCCTCCCTTCAGTATACGCTGTTTAGTCTGTCCTTAATGCACGCTAATTGGCCATCATAGGCTTTAATCTTGGGCGGGCACTCAACGGCGCACACTGCCCCAGCAATCACACCCTGTACACCCCCCTTCCCTTGGACATTTTGCCCCCACACCCCCCGTGCTTGCCCTGGCTGCCCGGAGGTCGCATGTTTGCCTCTGTAAGACACCGTACTATATGTGGAGTATGTGCATGTGCAGTGGGATGTTTTACATACTCCACATATGCATGCAACCCAAACACATGCCCTCCTCACTCATGTACCAAACAAGTACGCGCCCCCCCCCCCAAAATACTACACAAACTTCATTGAGGCAAGTTGCTGGTGTTGGAGCTCCTCATGTTGCTGTTGGGAAATGCGGGACCTTGTTCCGCAGCTGCCCATTTGTACACTTCACCAGCAAACAAACGCCAACGAACACCACTTCCCCATCAAACATCAACAGCCTCACTTTATCAGCAAACACCACATCACCCACAAACACCAACGACCGCCCCACACGTGCACTTCACCAACTTCACAGGGGCAAGGTGCTGGCGTTGGAGCTCCTGAAGCTGCTGCTGGAAAATACGGGGCCTGTGTTCCGCAGCTGCGAGCTGTTCACCACCGCCATCCGCCAGCACTTGTGTGCATCACTGCTGCGCAACAGCACCAGCGCGGTGCCTGCGGCGCTGCAGCTGTCCTGCTCCATCTTCCTCACGCTCTTGTCCAAGTTCCGGACCAGGCTGAAGGCGGAGGTGCGTGCATGGGGGGGTGCGTGTTTGTGCATATGTTTGTTCAAGCTGCAGCTGACCTGTCTACATCTTCCTCACGCTCCTGTCCAAGTTCTGCATCAGGCTTTGGGCGGAGGTGCATGTATGGGGATTGCTCATGTTTGTTGCACTACATAAGGCAAAAGTGAGGTACGCTTGTGTTACTTGCCCTTGTTCAATACCGGCAAAGTTGTGTTCGGGGCTGGCAAAGGGCTTGTCTGGGGCTTTTCCTCTTCAGATCCACACACCACTCCCCTCCACTCCAGCACCACACTCACCAGAAACAGCTCTGTCGGTGCTTGCCCTTTATCTCCCACCCCCAGCACAGAGCCTGCACACCCGGCCTCTGTGGCATTTTGAATTCCATCTAGAAATACATCATCATGGAAGGTTGTATCCATCTAGACATGAGTCATATGGAATGTTGTGTTAGCCTGGGTCCGCTGTCACACTTCGAATGCTTTTGCTGTTTTGTTGGAGGATCCTGTGCTATGTTGGGAGTGTGCAGGCGAGTGAGTTTGCCGCGTCGCATGCTCCTGCCTACCTGGTTGTGCTCCTCCTCACGATCCTGACAGAGCCCTCCAAGACCCCCAACACTTGCAGGAACTGCATCATTGCATCGACAACTCACGCGCTCCTGTGTTGTGCTTCTCGCTGCAGGTGGGCGTGTTCTTCCCCATGATTTTGCTGAAACCCTTTGAGCATCCCAACGTGCCAGGCGTGGGTGCGGGGGCAGCGCCAGGCGGCCCCGCCCCCCCTCCAGGGGCGCACCAGCACCCTGCCCCGTGCCCTCCAGGGCTGCTGCTGTTCCGGGTGAGCCAATGTGTGCTCTAGCATCACAGCAAAAGCATGTCCTGGTGATGTCCTGGGTAGCCCTCCATCTTGTCCAAAGATGGTTAGCTGTCCATTCGGTGACGGCACAGGTCCAGTCTTTTGTGAGCATCAGCAAGTCTGAGATGATGTACGCAACTCCTCTGCTCGTAGCTTCCAAGACGAAGCGCAGCTTGAATCTGGGTTGGTTATCTGTAGGTACGGGTGCATGGTGCTCACCAGACTTGAGCTAAGCATTGTTGCCTTGTCCCTGGAGAAAGTGCTCAGTGTCAGTGTTGCATGCAGCATGCCCCTGGAGCTCCTGTCTACAACCAGGGTCGTGCTATTCTGGGTGGGGACCAAATGCTGTGCCTTCCTCCTCACAAATGTCTCCCTCCGTCCTGGTGATATACATTGGGGGATCTCTTAAAAGAGCACCACTGGCAAGAGATCCTCCCCTGCCTGCGCAAAGCGAGAGGTGCAGCGTGCGGTCCTCTGCCATTCAACATGTTCTAACTGCTCAGCAAGATATGCAGTGCGCATGCACACGCACACACACACACACACGAAAAATGCATGCACATGCGTGCGACGCTCCCAGGTCGCTGCTGTGCGTGTTTTCTGTGAGGCCTGCCGCGACGGCCAGATGCTGGTGGACCTGTTTGTGAACTACGATTGCGACCTGGACAGCTCTAGCCTGTTTGAGCGCATGGTCAATGCCCTCGTGCGGCTCGCACAGACGCCTGTGGCGGTGAGTCGTGTGTGTGTATGTGTGTGTGTGCGCGCGCAAGTCCAGCCTTTTTGAGCGCATGGTCAACGCCTTTGTGCGGTTCACACAAGGCACCTGTGGCGGTGACTGAAGTGTGTGTTTGTGCGCATGTCGCACACAAAGATTGCCAGCCTTTTGAGTGCATGATCAACGCATAGGCGCAGCTTGCTTGCAGACATCAAAAGAGGAGCATAGGTTTAAACTTAAGTAAGAATTAAAAACAATTCAGGGCACTCAGGATGGCGTCAGTATTGAAGCCGTTGCATGGGTAGGTCTTCCGTGAAGATGTTTTTATGCAATGGCCGAAGCACTGAATGGCAAATTATGGGGGTGAGTCTAGTGTGGGTGTGCACAAGTGTTGCCTGTTGATTGATTGCATGCTTGCACCAACGCGCTTTTTGATTAATCAAGGGTTGCTCAACCAAGATCCAGAGCGGGCCCAGGCTGACACTTGGAAGGGCACAAGTGTGCAGCTTGTGTGTATGTGTGTGTGTGTGTAAGTGGCCCACAAAAACTTAGTGCTCTTTGAAGTGAGGAGCAGACCTTAACCTTCTTCAAGCAGCTGCACTTGCATCAATTAATACCATGTATTCGACATACATCTGTTTGTCCTGTTTCCCAAAAAAAACTGTAATGCAGGTGCACATTGCATTGCCCTTTCCTTCCTGTTGCTCCTTTGCACTACCATGGCGTTGAATCATGGTGCCTTCAAAACCCTCCATCCCCATCTCGCACAGCCTCCTCACAAGCAGCACAGATTTGGTTCAGTTTCATTATTTCATGCTCACACCCTTCTCTGCATCTTGACTTAAATCAGCATGATCTTGCTTGTCTTGCCATCCCACCCTTCCCTCTTCCTCCCTGCACACAGCCCCCGTCCACCTCTACCCTCATAGCTGACACAAGCCACTCCCATCAGGAGGCGCTACTGCGCTTGGAGGCCCTGCAAGCCCTGGTGCATTTGGTGGAGGCGCTGTTGAAGTGGTACAGGTGAGAGGGGGCATGAGTGAGGTGCGCTCCCATCAGGAGGCGCTACTGCGCTTGGAGGCCCTGCAAGCCCTGGTGCATTTGGTGGAGGCGCTGTTGAAGTGGTACAGGTGAGAGGTGGCATGAGTGAGGTGCGCTCCCATCAGGAGGCGCTACTGCACTTGGAGGCCCTGCAAGCCCTGGTGCATTTGGTGGAGGCGCTGCTGAAGTGGTACAGGTGAGAGGTGGCATGAGTGAGGTGCGCTCCTATTAGGAGGCACTGCTGCGCTTGGTGGCCCTGCAAGCCCTGGTGTGTTTTTTTGGAGGCTGCTGGAGTGGTACAGGTGAGAGAATGAGTGGAGGCGCTGCTGAAATGGTACAGGTGAGTTTGGTGGAAGCACTGCTGAGGTGGTACAGGTGAGAGGTGGCATGAGTGAGGTGCGTTTCTCCCTGAAACTAAGTGTACGGGTGGCGTTGATGACAGGCAGTGCAGGTGACAAGGAAGATGAGAAGAAGCCCTGCCAGCCCTGGTGCATTGGGTGGAGGTGCTGCTGAAGCAAGATAATGGCGCTACTGCAGTAGAAAGCAGTGTTGCGAGTGGGTATGCCTCCAAGGTGAGGCTTTCGATAAAAGGAGGTCTTGGTAGGGCAGGAAGCAGTGTAGGTGAGAACTGGTGTTGGTGGTGAAAGGCCCTGCAGGCCTGGAGGCGCTCAGTGGAGGTGTTCCATGTCGGATATGGCACCAGTGAGAGGTGCCCCTTCCTTAGAGCCGCTGCAGGCGCTGTTGTACCTTGTTAAGGCACTGTAAGTGGCGTTGATTCATGTACAGTGCAGCAGGGTGGGGTGCTTCGTAGTGCGTTTGAGCCCTGTGCAAGCATGCTCAACGATGTAGACTCTTGGGTAAGGATTGTGCTAGCTCGGTAGCACAGTGAGGCTGCAATTTTTGCGCGGGCAGTGAGGCTCCCAATTTTGTGCTGGCAGGTGGATGAGACCAGGACCCAATCCATCTCATCCACCTGCCAGCACGAGCTCTTAGCACCCTTCCTCAGTACGACCTGTCAGCATCTTCTTCAGTATGACCTGTTTGCACCTTTCCTCAGTATGACCCGTTAGCACCCTTCCTAGACCAAACCAAGCTTATGCGACATGCGATGGTCTTCTGCAAAGAAAGATGTTGGTGCCTACCAAGCCAGGCCAGGAGGACTGCACTTGGGCAGGAAGGTTTCATTGTATGCTGCAGCAGGCCTCCATGTGTCAGTTTGTTGTTGAATGCAAAGGCACACACCTCCGACGCTCAACCTTTTACCCACATATATATGCTCACTCCCCCCCACTCTCTCTCTCTCACTCTCTCTCTCTCTCTCTCTCTCTCTCTCTCTCTCTCTCACACGCGCGCGCGCACACACACACACACATGTAAACACACACCTGTCCCCTCTGCTGGCACAGGCAGACAAGTGGCCTCACGGATGGTGATGAGAAACAAGGCGTTGCAAGTGCTGGCGACCTGGCAGGCATGCTGCCCCAGGCTCCCTCAGATCCATCTGCTCCCCCCACACCAGCCCAGCCCCGCCACCAGCGTGACGCAAGTGCAGCGCATGAGGCTGAGGGAGCGGTTGCTGCCGGCGGTGGTGGTGAGTGTTCTTCTTAAGGGGACTCCTGAAGCGTTGTGGTGTGGTTCGTGGGGAGAGAAGACGCACGGGCACACAGCTGCCGGGAGTGCACGCATCTGTTAAGCGCTGCTCCTGTTCTTTTCTGTGTGGCGCGATGCCAAGCAAGAGCAGGAACAGTGCTTCAAGGAACACAGAAACAGTACTTCAAGGTCATGGCAAGCTTCAACATTGTCAACACAGTTGCCTTATGTTGGCATGTGCAGAGGGCAACAACAACCTGCGGGCCATGCGCGCCTACACAAGTGCCTGATCTCCACAAACATGCCTTGTGTCTACACACGTGCCCCTACAAAACTGCCTCATGTCTGCACGCGTGCTTCGTGTCTACAAATGCCACATGTCAATACAAATGCCTTAGGTTGGTGTGTGCGGAGGGCAGCAACAACCTGCGGGCCAAGCGTGCCTACATGCATGTATCAAGTTTGTCAACACAAGTGATTTATGTTGGTGTGTGCAGAGGGCAACAACCTGGGGGCCAAGCGTGCCTACAAAGCCCGCTTCCAGGAGGGAGTGGCGCTCTTCAACGCAAAGCCCAAAAAAGGTGAAGCTGGGTTGCAAGCGTGCTACATTCCAGCCTGTGGCAGTCAGTCACACACTGGCTTGTAGTCCCTGACGGGTCACAAGCGCAAACTGGTGGGCTGTGCAGGGACCATGCAACCTTACCTAGCTCTGTCAGTGGCAGCCCGGTTTGCTGTCTTCCAATTGCTGTGCTGGCCAGCTCCCCATTGAAGCATCCTGGGGGAGATGAAGAAGGAGTGATCAGTCGAGGACAGATTGCCTGTGCAGCAGTTCACGCTTGTCTGCTGGAGCCTGAGCCATTCTTTGAACCTGCCTCCATATTATGCTTTGGTTGCAAGCGAATTGCTTAAGAAGATTTTTGTGTGCATGCACTTCATGAGCCACTGTGATGCATGGATTTGACGGGAGTCACCCTGTCCAGCCAACTCAAACCCTGGGTGGCAGAATCGTGGGGCAAGCGTGGTCACATCACTTAGGTCACGCTACTTACATCGTATCACACCGGCATCTCCTTCCAGACTCTAGAAGTTTGCGCATCCAGGCTTGCTCCTGTTGTAGGGAGGATGTGAGGTGCATGCTCACAAATACACCCACTGTGCTTAGCGTCTCTGGTTCTGGTCTGTCGCCGGATGCGCAGGCTTGGAGTTTTTGCAAGAGGAGGGCATGCTGGGAAGAGGCGTGGATGATGTCGCGATGTTCTTGCTGAAGACCAAGGTATGTGTGATTGGATTTGATGGGCCGTGGCTTGTTCTCACGCTCTCGTTTGCTATTGTTGCTGGGCATTGCATTGTGACTTTGTGCCATCAGTTAGTCTCATCACGGGCGTCAAGCAACTTCTGTGCTTGCACCGGGGGGCTTGCTGCCATGTCCCACCAACATCAAGGCTGGATCGGCCTGTCCTCCTTCTTTACATTGTCTATTCTTTTTTCTTCTGTTCCCGTCTCATCTTTTTCTTTTTCCTTTGCCAGAACTTTTGCCAAAAGTCAGGCTGTGATCAGCGTCACAGCACGCATCCTGGCCTTTTAGGAGTTGTTGCCGAGACCACATCTCTTGTCACCCCACTCACCACCAAATGTGGGTGGAATATGCCAAGAGATGATTTCCACAAATTAAAGGCCACAAACCGGAAAGCCGCAAGATGACTTACACAAGCTTTAAGGCCGCAAACTGGTGAGCCGCAGGGACTGTCATGCACACGAATCACTTGAGGTTGAAATCAAAGGGAGGGTCAATTTGGGGGTGGTGCCAAACGAGGAGACGCTCCCTCCTCCATCGCCTCCTGCGGCGAGGTCCATTCCAAAAGCACATGCATTGCAATAGTTCAAGTGTGTGTGTGTGTGTCCTGTCCCACTCATTAGCTGAAAGCGGGCCAGGCAGTGCTGTGAGCAACGCAGTGAATGGTGACCCAAACTTCTGGCACTCCAGCGCCGCAGCTTTTGCAGCTTCACTGAAGCGCTCGGAGCACGCAAGCGCTGCAGCTTGCAAGGGTCCAGAGTCTTTCTGAAGCAAGCTTGGTGCGAGGAAGCACACTCAAGAGAGCTCAGGAGCTTGTGAGCAACCAGGTGCAGGAGTGGTTACTTAACCAGGTACCCTTGCCCCTGTATGCAGGATTTGGACAAGACCACAATCGGAAGCTACCTTGGAGAGCGCGAGGACTTCAACATTAAGGTGCATGTTTGGTTTCAACGTGAAGGTGCATATTTGGGATTGTAGACTGTGCTTCCAGGGTGCCCATCTGGCCATTAAAGAGGTTGAGGGGCAGTGGCACTTGTTTCTGACGTGGGCAAGGCAGGTTGCAAGCAGCTTTCCGCCAGGGAGTAGTAGGCGTGTCATGGTGTTTGATAGAAAATATGTTTTTTTGACATGGAATGGAGTCCCACAGGAAACTTAACGTAGATGCTCAGACCTCCACATACCTGCACCTGTAGGTCATGCACGCCTTCATCGATGCCCTGGACTTCCAGAACATGGAGTTTGACATGGCCATTCGCACCTTCTTGGCTGGATTCAGGTGTGTTTGTCACGAGTGTTTCTGATGAACACTCACTCGCACCTTCCTGGCTGGCTGCAGCTGAGTTGCTGTGTGTGCCTGCCCTGTCACTATTGGTGTCAGCCGGTCACGTTTCAACCAGTCGATTCATGCATCCGCGTGTGCCTGATCATATGCATGGGCCTCATGGAGAGTGCAACGAGGCCATTCAAAGTAAGCCCATTTTATGTTCTTTGTTCTGGGGGAAGTTTGGGGTCGGGGAGACCTCAGTCCACACGTGTGAGCATCCCCATGAGGCAGGTTTTTATGAACAAGCCATAGACCCTACATGTCAAAAGGACATGTCTTCCGGCTCAGCTGAAACCCGTCCCATTTGCTCAGATGATGGCTTTGACGAATTCATTGTTTTCAAATGCGGTCACACTCTGTGTTGCGAGTGTTCAGAAACCATGGCATGTCACCACACCAATAACTGCAGCCCTGTGCCAATGCCGTGTCTTTGTAGTGCTGGGAGTGACAGGGCTGATGGCCCACCATGCCAATCCTCATCGTTTTTAAACCTCATCACGGCCAGGACTGATCGCAACCCATCCTCATCGCAACCCATCCTCACCTCAGGCTGCCAAGGGAGGCCACAGAATCAAAACCTTCCCGTTGCTCATGACAACACTACACCACTAACAGCATGCTCTCCAACATTTGTGACCAACTGCTCCCCACCTCAGGCTGCCAGGGGAGGCCCCAGCTCCGACGCCCTCCCATTGCTCATGGCTGCACTTCACCACTAACAGCATGCTCTCCAAGATTAAACCGACCATGCCTCATCTCAGGCTCCCTGGGGAGGTCCCTGCATTGACACCTACCCATTGCTGGCAGCTACACTCCATCAATAACAGCATGCTCTCCAACATTTAAACGACCATCCCTCACCTCAGATCGCCTGGTGAGGCCCCAAAATGGACACCTACCAATTTGGTCAAGACCACACTTTTATCACTTTTAGCATGCCCTCCATTCGTGGCCGACCATTCCTCACTTGGGGCTGCCTGGGGAGGACACAGAATGAACACACCTATCCATCGCTCATGACCACACTTCATCCCCCAAGTACCTCTTCAGCATTTGTGACCGCCCATTCCACATCACAGGCTGCCAGGGGAAGCCCAAAAGATCGACCGCCTGATGGAGAAGTTTGCCGAGCGCTACCTGAAGTGCAACCCCAACTCCTTCAAGAGTGCCGACGTCGCGTATGTGCTGGCCTACAGCGTGATCATGCTCAACACCGACCTGCACAATCCCCAAGTCAAGAAGAAGATGACCAAGGTTGGTTGCTGCTGGGCTGACCAACTAAAATGGATTGTGCTTAGGACAGCAAAAACGAGCCCACTGTATATCTGGCCGTCCAGCAAAGGGCAGGCGTATGAGCGTGGGTGCTGCCTGTCGCTGATGGTCTCTTGCTGGCTCCCTCTTTAAACTTGTCTCTTGTTGCTGGCACCCTCTTCAAGCTTGCCTCTTGTTGCTTGCCTCTTTAACTTGTGGCGTTTTGCTCGTCTCTTGTTACTTGTTTGTTGTTGCTTGCTCTTTCTTCAAGCTGGTCTCGTGTTGCTTGTTTGTTGTCGCTTGCTCTCTCTCCAAACTGGTCCCTTGTTAATTTTCCCTTGTTGCTTGCTCCCTCTTCAAGCTGGTCCCTTGTTGCATGTATCCTGTTGCTTCCTCTCTCATCAAGCTGGTCTCTTGTTGCTTGCTCTCTCTTCAAAGGGCAC
Organism: Dunaliella primolecta; assembly: GCA_914767535.2. Lineage (NCBI taxonomy): Eukaryota > Viridiplantae > Chlorophyta > Chlorophyceae > Chlamydomonadales > Dunaliellaceae > Dunaliella > Dunaliella primolecta. The sequence goes on along the minus strand of OU611754.1, from coordinate 7,346,067 downwards.
GATTCGTAGAAAGACGTACATTCATTCGAGCTCCGATCAATCATTTAGGCGTGGCTGCTTGCCCCTTACACAAGCACATGTTCACACGAGGTCCCCAGGCCTTGTCACATGCACTCTGGTTCTGGCGCCCACTTTCCTGCCATGCTTGTGTTAACTTGCGTGAACCCAAAACAATCTGCAGGAGGGCTTCCTGAAAAACAACCGCGGCATTAATGATGGCCATGACCTACCAGCTGACTACATGTCTGCCCTGTACGACCGCATTGCGGTGCACGAGATCAAGATGAAGGATGAGAGCTCACTGCTGAGTGAGTGCTGCTGCAGGAGGGTTTTGGATCTAAGGTTTTGGTCCGCCTTGGAAGCCCATGGGGTTCTGAGGTCATTGGCTCTCGGTTATGTGTGTAATAGAAATGGGCACCTCTGTCAGAGCTGTGTGTGTGTTGTGTCTGTGTGTGTGTGTGCGCGCGCGTGGAACTTAAGGTTACCCGGTTGGCACCACACTCATTGGCACCGTCTAAACTGAAGGGCAGTTTTGTTTACAATTGTCTAAGATATTGGCTGGGGGGCCAGTTTTGGACAAGTCCAGGTTGCCGTATACAAATGCTCATGAACATGTGCCTTGCCCATATGCTCTTCACAAGCTCTGCCGCTTTGCCTTCTTTTGCAGCTGCAGCAGACCTTCTGGGCTCCCCATCTGCACTTGTTGACCTTGACACCCTTGCACCGAAGCTGGAACCCTGTTGCAGTCACACGGCCTTTCTTTTCAACTCCCCTGCTTGCAGCTGTGGACCCACAATCAGGCACACAGAAAAACATCCTGACCACCCTGTTTTCGTTGATGGGAGCGCTGAAGCCGGTGTGTGTGTGTGTTTGTGTGTACGTGCATGTGTATGTGTGAGTGTGTGTACGTGTGTGTGTGTGTGTGTGTGTGTGTGTGTGTGTGTGTGTGTGTGTGCACGCTCGTGTGTATGTGCTGTTTGGTACTGGTGGGGTGTTTTGCATGCTGCGTCAAGTTATGGTGGGTGGTTTTGCATGCTGCGTCTACGCCTGCTGCCAGCACCAGACATAAAGTCCAGGAAGCAGAACTGCTTCCTATTACAGGTAATTTCCATGCATTCATGCATGAGGGCAACTGTGCTTTATAAAAAAGAATTGCAACACTGTCACAAATTGCAAGTTCGAGCTCCGCGCACTCTGTCGACCTACTGCAGGAAGCACACACAGAGCCAAGCGATGAGATCATTAAGGACACGTTGGAGGAATTGCACGACAAGGCCAAGAGTGCGCAAGCGGTCACTGTGAAGGAGCCTGCAGCCGTGCGCCCCATGATGGAGGTGGGGACTCATGTGATTGCGCATGTGTGAGTGAAACATATGCGACGTGTTGTTTACGGAGCTGTGAGTGAGTAAAAGAGTGATCATGTAGAGGCGTGCTTGTGTGAATGACTGCATTGTTGTGTGAGACAGATGGCGTTTCCTCAAATGTCACCGACCAGCCGCAGTGCAAAGATGGTGAGTGTAAGATGATGCGGAGGTGTGCTTGTGTGAATGAAACGATGTGGATGTTTGAGTTCGCGTTCGCTTGACTGGTCACTGGGCAGCAGGGGTGTTGAGCTTATGGCTTTGCAGCCTGCGGTGGATGCGAATGAAACAATATGGATGTTTGCCGAGTTCGCGTTTGCTTGACTGTGGGCGGCAGGGGTGTTGAGCTTATGGCTTTGCAGCCTGCGATGGTTGTGAATGGACCTGAAATGGGGCATGCTGATCTTTTTTTAATGCCTGCTAGGATTTGCTTTATGGCGGGGTATTTTCTGGACGTGGATGCAGGCACGTGGCCCTTGCAGGTGCGCCCCTTGTAGGCCATGCTGCGATGGTCTGCAGAAATGCAGGGTCTTGTTTGGCGCGGATGCAGTCACATGGCCCTTTCAGGCTGGCCTTCTGTGGACGAGCAAAATATGCAGGGCGCACGTTTCAGCATTATGCTTTCGGGCGCTCATTTCAGCATTATGCTTTCAGGCACTCATTGACAAGGATCATGCTTTTGGGAGCTCATTGACAAGGTTTAGGGCGTGGCCCACCAAGTGTTCCTGAAATGAAAAGTATCCTGGAAGAAGTATCCCTGGATAGAATGGGCTGTCTGTGACAGTTTTGTGGAATTGCACTTTAGGCCACAATTCAAACGCGTGCCCTGGAGCTCATTTGTGCTGTGCTTTGTCCTGCAGGTGGTTTGGGCGCCGCTTTTGGGCGGCCTCAGTGTGCTGTTCGATGAGTTCACAGACTCGCGCGTGCTGCGCATTTGTCTCCAAGGCTTTGCTGCCAGCTGCTGCCTCACGGCGCAGGTGAGTGCAGAGGATGCTTGTGCGTGTGTGTGTGTGTGTGTGTGTGAAGCAGGTGCATTTTGAAGGGCCCATTCGAGAGGTCTATGCAGCGAGTGTTTTGTCTGCTGCTGCTGCTGCCAGCGCTGTCCTCCATATGCCCAAACAAAAGGCTCTTGCTTACAGTCGGGGCAATATAGGCATCTCCGTCATCCTCCAACCTCTTGCCCAGTCACACTATGAATTCACATACAAAAGCACGCTCCCCCTGCGTGCAGGTGGGCATGACCAACCTGCGTGACATCTTCATCAACAGCTTGTGCAGCCTGACCCACCTCCACAACCCTGCCCAGATCAAGTACAAAAACGCACTGGCCTTCAAGTACCTGCTGGAAGTGGCCCAGTCAATCGGAGATCATTTGGAAGACAGGTGTGTGTGTGTGTGTGTGTGTGTGTGTGTGTGTGAGAGCTTGAGGGGTGTGCAGCACCGTGCATGGTGCCACGTTTCCCCGTATGGGCAAACATTGGCAACTACTTTGGAACATAGGAACTTCAGATTTGCTTTCAGGAAGGGGAACAGTTGTCGGCAGAGGGACGCATCTTTCATTTCCTGCATGCAGTCTTCTCCCTCGGGTGTCACATGCTTGTCGCAACTGGCGCTTGTCAGTATTGAGACACTGATGTCATGTCCTGCACGCTACCCTCTCGTTCCGTTGTAGCTGCATATTTCGCGTGACGTGTGCAGGCAGCAATGTGTCCATCATATGGTAACATCGCACTCCAGCCCTCTTCTCCAACTTTGCTGCTCCCCCCCTTGCAGGTGCAGGCTCTGAACACCAGCGCGCTTCAGCCGGCTTTCCATCTTTGCTGCTCGTGCCCATGCAGGTGGATTGACGTGCTGCGCTGCCTGTCCCGCTGGGACTTGCTCCTGCACGTCACAGGCCATGCACCCCCAGATGCCAACCAATTCAGTGCGCAGGAGCGCAGCATGCAGGTAGGCATGAGGGCCCTAGGGCTAGGCGAGGGGGGAGCTGGGGCGCTGCATTGGTTTGAACCTGCTGCAGCACATCACAGGCCATGCACCCCCGGATGGCAACCAATTCAGTGCGCAGGAGCGCAGCATGCAGGTAGGCATGAGGGCCCTAGGGCTAGGAGAGGGGGGAGCTGGGGCACTGCACTGGTTTGAACCTGCTGCAGCACATCACAGGCCATGTGCCCCCGGATGGCAACCAATCCAGTGCGCAGGAGGCCAGCATGCAGGTGGGCCTAGGGCACCAGGGCATTGAGTTAGGGCACTAAGGCTGCTGCACATCACAGGCCATGCAACCCTAGATGTCAACCTGTTTTCAGTGCGCAGGAGCACAGCATGCAGGTGAGCCTAGGGCACCAGAGCGTTGGGTTAGGGCACAAAGGCTGCTGCACATTCCAGGCCATGCAATGCTAGATGCCAACCTATTTTCAGTGCGCAGGAGGCCAGCATGTAGGTGGGCCTAGGGCACCGGGGCAACGAGGGTAAGCACTAGGCTGGGCACTGAGGCACTGTTCTACTTGCACCACAGCACATCTAGGCTAAGCATTGTAGTAGACGCTTGGGCACTAAAGCAATAAGGGCAATAAGGGCGGCACTAGGGCGACAGGACAGCAGGGGCGGTGCGGACGGTGCAGAATTGCAGGGAGAGTGGTGTAGTGGTGAGAATGCTGCAGGATGTACTTTGAAGGTAGGTTTATACGTGGCATCACTTGCTTAATAATTTACAGGGCAACACACAGGGAAGCAAGGCTTCCTCATGTCAAATGTAATGCTGGCTGCATAGGCTGAAACATCAATTTTTATCACTGATAGCAACCACTATAACCAGTCACATTTTGGTCAAGTATGATAAAGGGCTTTGGGAACATACTCAGCTCCTTTTCTTTTTGGCTGTGGCTTGCTTGAATGGCACTTGTTGTGAAGGATTGTGTGAAGAACATTCCAATATGTGGGAACATGTGATACGTACCGTCGCATGTTATAGTCCACGAATTTCTTGAGCGCATGGTTGGACAACGTTGCAATCAACAAACTGACCAACTGTGGAGCATCCTAAACAATGCTCTGGACAGTTAAACTTGAGCAAAACAGGGCAATTGTTGGTGGTGTGTCCACACAGGCTTCTGGATTAATTCACACTTTTCTCCTTTTTTGGCTGAGTCCAGCAGAAACTGGCTCAAATGGCACTCCTGGCGCAAACAAGTATGAGTGCATTTTGGACAGGGGTGCTTGCGTAGCATCTATCAGTCACCCCCCACAAGGCCTCCAGGCCGAAAGCCTTATTTTGTTCTCGGTGTTTCCTGCAGCGCGCGAGAGAGGATGCACGCAGTAATGATGCGGACATGGAGGACCCTCACGACTCTGTTAGCAGCAGGTGTGTGTGTGTGTGTGCGCACGCGCGCACACGTGCGTATGTGTCAAGTTATGTGTTGGCATTTTGTCTCGCGAATTTGATGTTTTGATAATTGGTCTTTTTTTGGCTCTGAGTGCTCAATAGTTGTGCCCCAAGCAAAATTTATGTCCGCAAAGAATCCAGAGATATGATGGTGCTGATTTAAAAGGTCAGCCTGAGAGCGAACAGTCCTATCCTAGTTTTTTGCTCGTGGAACAACATCGCTGATAGAGAGAGTGCTGTTGTAACTGGTGCCTTGGATGGGAAGTGCATGGATTGGAAGTGCCAGAGTCAGGCGTCCCCAGAGCTTGGTATGCATGTGCTTACTTGTATGTGCATCAAGCAAGGCGCTTTCAACATTCCTAGGATGTCTTCCAGGGGGCTGCCCTACACTTGCAGCAAAGTTACCTCCTGCTCTGCTCATGCACGCCCCACATTGTCTGGTGCACACACGCTTGCATGCATGTGTGTGAACGGGCATCTTTCGCGTCTCCGCTTCTCTTGTATGAGCTACAGCCCCCTTATTGTGCATGGGCAGCAAACACACTTGCATGTGCAGTTGAATGCTCATCTTCCGCTGCTCCCCCTTGCTTAACGAGCAGCACCATGGCTAAAGGCGAGGCTGACCTGCGCCACATGGAGGCCCTGGTGGCGGTGGAGAGCAGTGCACGCAAGCTGCAGCTGGGGGTGGCAGGTGTGTGTGTGTGTGTGTGTGTGCGCGCGTGCGCAGGGCTACACCTTTACAATTGTTGAGTTTGTGTGGGGCAGAGTCTCTACAGATGTGTACTTTTGTGTTTGCTTTGGAATTTTGTGATAGTGAGCAGATGTTAAGCCTGACGTGGGGGAACGGCAGGAGAGTGGCATGCAAGCCTGCCAGCAGGAGTTGTAAAATCAGCCACATGCAGCAGAGGGTCCTGAAACACATGTCAAACCAGGGTGCTGCAAGAATTTTGAAATCAGCCTCATGCAGCAGAGGGTCCTGAAACACATGTCAAACCAGGGTGCTGCAGGAGTTGTAAAATCAGCCTCATGCAGCAGAGGGTCCTGAAACACATGTCAAACCAGGGTGCTGCAAGAATTATGAAATCAGCCTCATGCAGCAGAGGGTCCTGAAACACATGTCAAACCAGGGTGCTGCAGGAGTTGTAAAATCAGCCTCATGCAGCAGAGGGTCCTGAAACACATGTCAAACCAGGGTGCTGCAAGAATTTTGAAATCAGCCTCATGCAGCAGAGGGTCCTGAAACACATGTCAAACCAGGGTGCTGCAGGAGTTGTAAAATCAGCCTCATGCAGCAGAGGGTCCTGAAACACATGTCAAACCAGGGTGCTGCAGGAGTTGTAAAATCAGCCTCATGCAGCAGAGGATCCTGAAACACATGTCAAACCAGGGTGCTGCAAGAATTTTGAAATCAGCCTCATGCAGCAGAGGGTTCTGAAACACATGTGAAGCCAGGATGCTGCAAGAATTTGGAAATCAGTCTCATGCGGCAGGGTCCTGCCTGGGCCCTTATTTCAAGGACTGCTGCACATGCTCCCTGCTCACCGTACCCTGTACGCATACACCTTAAAGCTAGCCCTCCTCATGAAGCCCTGTGCATGTGCATGTGAGAGCACTTCCAAACCATTATGTTTGTTGTTCCTTTTGCGAGCCTATCAGCCTCTTTCCCTGTGTGTGTGTGTGTGTGTTCATTTCCAAGCCTGCACCGGCGTCTTACCTTAAACAGATGGTGTCTGTGTGCAACCCTCCTTACCTCATGCACACACTGCCATTAACGAATGTCTTATTGCATGTTTGCCTCCCCACCTCTGCACCTACCCCTGAAGCTTATCTCAAATCTAACTGCTTTTGCGCTTCCTCATGCGCAGCGGGTTCGCTGGCCCCCTTCAGCAAGCGTGCTGGCGAGGACAGCAGCATGGCCATGGTGCCTCTGGATGCCTTAGCCGCCTGCGATGCTGCCACCCTGAATGGCGTGTTCCTCAGGTCCAACAGGCTGGACAGCGAGGTCAGTGCTCAGTGCATGGCAGGGCTCGCTCCCTCCCTTGGTCTTGCACACTCATGGTCTTGCATGCTCTTGCATGCTCTCTAGTCTTGCACACGCTCTCTGGTCTTGCACTTTCCTGCTCTTGCTTGCGCTTGCAAGCCCTCTGGTCTTGCCTGGTCTTGATCTTGCGCGCTCTTGGTCTTGCACGCTCTTGCATGCTCTTGGCCTTGCAAGCTCTTGCGCGCTCTTGGCCTTGCATGCTCTCGCATGGGGTGGAGGTGGCTGGAAAGATGGTGGTGTGTAATTTGTATGGGAAACAGCAAGGCAAGTGGTTACAAATAAGATGGCTGGCGTGAAGCAAGAATATGGTGCAATTTGAAAGGTTGAGATGAAAGATAATGACACAGACTTGACGAGGCCCTCCAAGCTAAGCGTGCATGGTAGGCCTCTCTCTCTCTCTCTCTCTCTCTCTCTCTCTCTCTCTCTCTCTCTCTCTCTCTCTCTCTCTCTCTGTTGCTGGCATACGCGCTTGGGTGATGTGAAGCCCAATGGATGGAGTTGAAGACGGCAGTGGTAAGAGGCCTGAGGGGATGCACTCTGCCCTGGGTTCTGTCTGAGCATCTGGGGAACCTGGATGCCTTGTATGAGTGTCTGGTTTAGAAATGGCCTTTTTGTCTAGGTTGAGTGTCTGAATGGCCTTTGGGTGTCTGTGGCCTTTGCTGTTTCTGAGGTAACGGACCAGCTGCAGGCACTCATGATTTTGGGGATGACACGCACACACATACACACACACAAACACACATGCAACCACAAACGCAACCACACACACACACACACGCGCAGGCCATCGTTGTGTTTGTCCGCTCGCTGTGCGCCATCAGCTCAGATGAGCTGCGTGATGTCAAGGCACCCCGCGTATTCACACTGACAAAAGTTGTGGAGGTGGCGCTGTACAACATGACTCGCATCAGGTGAGCGTGGCTCGGCACACCTCCCAGCATGTGTACCTACAGCAGCATCAAGGTCATTGCTACCTGATAAACCAGTGGGGGCATGAACGCCCAGAATGGACATGCACACACACACAAACACATTCACACACTTTCATAAATCTGCAGGCTTGTTTGGAGCCGCATCTGGGCGGTGCTGTCGGACTTTTTTGTGGCCGTTGGCTGCCACCCCAATCTTGCTGTTGCCATGTACGCGGTGGAGTGCCTGCGCCAGTTGGCCATGAAGTTCTTGGAGCGCGACGAGCTCGCCAACTACACTTTCCAGAATGACTTCCTGCGCCCATTTGTGGTGGTGATGCGTCAGAGTCAGGTGTGTGGGTGTGTGCGCGAGCGTGCGCGTGTTGTGTGTTTGCTCTTGCCATGATACATTGTGTGGTCGTAGCCTTTGTTCGCTCTTGCCATGTTGCACTGTCTGGTTGTAGCTGCCTTTGTTTGCTCTTGTTGATGCTGCTCCTGTTTCATGACACTTTTTGGTGCTGGCCAACCTTGTGCTTGCCATGAAATCATGGACCTCGATGCTTGTCCTTAGATTGGGTCTCGATGCTTGCCCTTGGATTGGACCTTGTTCTTCTTCCCTGCGTGCTGTGATCACAGGCTAGGGAAATTTGTGAGTGTGCAAGTGCTTTTGTTGGCCCCTGTGTAGTTACACCCTGTTCTGGTGCTAGATGCTTGCTTTGTGTTTTGCACACTTACATGGCAGGCTGTTGAAATCCGTGAGCTCATCATTCGCTGCCTGTCACAAATGGTGCTGGCACGCGTGAACAACGTAAAGAGCGGTTGGAAGTCCATGTTCATGGTCTTCACCACGGCTGCAGGTAAGGCCTCCAATTGTGTGACCTTTTGAAGTTGCGCGTGCACACGAGACTGTTTGCAAGAGCTTGTCCTCATGTGTGCAAGCAAAGCATGGACTCCTGGCAAAGGAAGCACCTCGTTGCATGCGTTCAAACACCATGCCCTTGAGCTTTTCTGCAAGGTATCTTCCTGGCGACACTGCCTAGTGCACGTTGCATGCGCATGAAACAGACGTGACACTTTGCTTGCGTGTCTCTCAACACAGGGGATAAGGACCCTACAATCGTGCGCCTCGCTTTTGACACGATCGAGAAAATAGTGCGCGAGCACTTCAACCACATCACAGAGACCGAGACTGCCACCTTCACAGATTGTGTAAACTGCCTTATCGCGTTCACCAACAACCCCCATTCAGTGGGCGTAGCGCTCAACAGTATCGCATTTTTAAGGTACGAACATGCATGTGTGTGTCTGTTTCCTGTAACCCGACATACCATGTTTGATATGAAAACAGACCTTTCCAATTTTCACATCAACATGAAATCGACTTCACCATTGAATCCCGGAGCCTCTGTGTGGGAGGCTGCGTGGAGGTTTGGGGGTCTGAAAGGTCCCTAAAGTCACCAAAATCTGAAAATTAAAAATGTCCAAGCGTGAAACAAATCAGTGATGAAAGTCCAAAGAAGGAGAGGTTACGGTTGAGGGTCGGTGTGATGTGGAGTACTTGCTCGGGTGGTGCTGGTCCAACTAACGTTTGAAGCCCTCAAGGGACAGCCCCACCGCCAGCACTGGCTCATTAATGAAGGAACAAATGGAGAGGGACAGAACTTGTCAAGATGCAGCACATGCAAGTCTACCTTCCAATGCAAGGGGAAAACACAAGAGCAGCATCAGCCATCAGCAGGAATGCACTGCATGGATGCTCAAGCAGAAGTACAGGGCTGGCTGGCAGGAGCGCTTGGATGCACAGGCCAAACGAGAGGCGCACTAACAGTGATATGTGTGCCATGAAAGGAGCACAATCTGAATAAAACGACATCCGTTTCCACACATATGCTATCCTGTGCCAGGAGGCCACAGGCCTCACAGCGAGCTAAGCCAGTAAAGGCAAAAGACATGAAATGAGCATTTTCCACAATGCCATTTTTGGGTGAGACAAGCAATCAAGGGTTTCCAAATACCTTAGGGAAAAGAAACACTGGGGTGTGTGTATATGTGTGTGTGAATGTGCGTGTGTGTGTGTGCGTGCACATGCGCAAGCGTGCGCTTGCTTGCTGACTGTGCATATCATGTGTTTTCCTGAATGAAAGAAAGAAAGAAAGAAAAGAAAAGAAAAGAAAAATTACGCAGGCCGCGAAAACACTCCCACATCATTTAAGGAAAAGAGGATACCTAGGGCTGAGGCATCATGTATCCCTGATAGTGGTTCAAATTATGACCCATTGAATTTATTTGGATGCTGCCATTTGCCCCTGCCTGCTATATGATGGCCAGAGAAGGAACTTCTGGGTACAAAATAATGGTGGCTGTCCATCGCGTTGCTGAGCCGAATCCAGACTTTTCTGCAAAAGCACGCACATATGCTTATGGCCCTCCGATCTTTCTCTTTCTCTCTAGAAGCCACTCAGAGTGGCATTCCACGAGGTCCAAAGAGGTGCTGTCCTCCTGTGCAGACATCCTCTCAAGATAAGGACGTGCAGGTGTAGACACCCCTCCATGCATCTATATACATATCCTCCCATGCAAATGTAGACTTGCTTCCCTGCAGATGCAGATCCCCACAGCTGCAGAGCTGTTCACCATCTTCATTAGAGGGCTTAATCAGTGCACCCCCAATTATATGTCCTCCCATGCAAATGTAGACTTGCTTCCCTGCGAATGCAGATCCCCACATGCTGCAGAGCTGTTCACCATCTTCGTTAGAGGGCTTGGTCGGTGCAACCCCAATTATATATATGTACGTATCCTCCCATGCAAATGTGGACTTGCTTTCCTGCAGGTGCAGATCCCCACATGCTGCAGAGCGGTTCCCCACCTTCATTAGAGGGCTTTGTCAAACTCCGGGAAGCTGTTTTGCTCTTTGGGGGGCCCTTTTGCTGCAAATCTCACAACCTTGTCCGCGTCTTGGGTGCCTGGCCTGCCGCGTTCCCCCCCTGCTTCACAGCTTCACTTTGGCCTTTGCCCCTAGAGCTCCTTTTTGGGTCCCTGACCTGCTGTGCAGGTTCTGTGCCATGAAGCTTGCAGAGGGCTCCATCGGCGATGTGAACGCCCTGCCAGATGGCGTGCAACCTGAGGTGCATCTGCCTGTGCGCTTCTCCCTCATTGACGACTTTTCATCCTCCACGTCTTTTGCCAAGCAGCAGGACAAGCAGCATAAGCAGGAGCCGCAACCGCGAGTGAGTAGCACGCATGATGCACACCAAGTGCTGTTACCCTTCGGTACTGCTGCGGATGAATGGTTTGCACCACGCATGCCAAGTGCATTCACTCTCCAGCGCTGCTGCGAGTGAATATTTTGTGTTGTTCATGCACACCAAATGCCAGACCTTTCAGCGCTACATCAGTGCTGCCTGTAAGCTGATGCAATTGGAGGTTGCTCTGACCACTTTCTAAAATTGTGCTTTGGCCATGTGTTGCCTGGATACCATCGGTCTCTATCTTTGTGTCAATTGTAAGTGCTTGCTCCAGTGGTGCTTTCTGCTAAGTGCAAGCTTACATGTGTATAGGGAGAGTGCGCTCCCTCGCGCTCCCGTGCAAACCCTGAACAGCGTCTTTGAAGGTACAAGGAAGGGACAAAAGCGTAAATGTTTCTTGCCCCTGCACCAACTATTGCGGCTTTGACTTTGTGCCCAGCTTCTCTGAGCCCTCATGCCCTCCTTTAACCTCACCTTGCAACCATGTGCAGCATGACTTGGGACATGATGAGGACCCATCTGTGTCGGCGGAAGCCGCTGCTGCAGCGATCGAGGCCAACGCCAACATAGCAGCTGCTGCTGGCAGGGGCGAGACTGCGCACTCAAACGGGACGGATGCTGCATCACCCGGGTGTGTGCCCCATTCATCCATCAGTGATCCTGAATGGATTTGAATGATTTTCAGGACACTATTTTGGTGGACATGGCGCAAATGTGGGTCATGCCATACAACCTTGTCACCACCACTATTACGGCCCATTTACTCGCTTTCAGTCAGTCCGATTTCTGTGTGTTTCTGGTTTGGCACGAGGTTCGCATTGACGACAGCAAAAGGTGAAATGGCTCCCTAAAAGAGTGCACTGCTGAGCAGGCTGGTGAAGATGCAGGGCAGTGCGACGCAATGTGTGCCGTACCGAGCAGGCTGGCACAAGTGCAGAGCAGTGCAATGCTGTGTATGTTACGCCAAGCAGGCTGGTGAAGGTGCAGGGCAGTGCGATGCAATGTGTGCCGTACCGAGCAGACTGGCATGAGAGCAAAACAGAGTGGTGCAGTGTATGAAAGCAATGCAGAAGCTGGCACATGTGGAATTCCGTTGCAAGCAGCCCACAGCAGTCGATGGGTGCCAAAGCAACACACAGGCTGACATGGGTGGAATTCAGTGCAAGCAGCCCGCAGCAGTCAGTGCTGTATCAGAAGCGTGCCAAAGCAACACATAGGCTAGCAACATGGTGCACTTCAGTGCAGGCAGCCCACAACAGTCAATGCTGTATCAGAAGCGTTGCTTCCTCAGAACGCCGTGCCTCTGGCAACTACTGGTAGAGGACTGCTTGTTTGCACCTGCTCCAACCTGTGCACTTGCTTAGAAGCCCCAGTGGGCAGTCTGTCTGATTTACTTAATCCTCTCCTCTTCTTTATGCTTTGGTTTGCTTGGCTTGTCTCATCCTGCCCTTGTTTGTGTGTGCTGTGCTCAGGGCCCCCAGTAGTAGCGGCAACAACAACAACAGCAGCAGCAGCAACAGCGCAGCTCCCAAGAATCGCTTGCAGTTTGTGGATCGGAATGAGCATGTGTACTTTTGGTTCCCTCTTCTGGCAGGGCTGTCGGAGCTCACCTTTGACCCAAGGTAAGCACGGAATGAAGTTGTGGTGCCATTATGCAGTGGAGTAGTGATATTGGAATGAGCATGTATTGTTGGAGCTCATTTTTTACTTGAGGTAAACAGGCAAGCATGTTAAGGGTGTGCTGGCGTGATGGTATGGTGGGATGAGGTTGCAGGTCAATGAGTACAACCACAGATACGTCTGGGCTGATACAAAGGACCAGCATTGAATCTCTGAGAATAACCTATGCTTTTTCCTCGACAGAAATCATTGTGAAGAGCATTTCTTACACGGGTTGTTTTTGGTCAGTTGATGAGCCTTTCTTTGGCTCTTGTTCTCCTTCCTGGACCATTGGCCAATATGTTGCCCAAATCCTTCTTGGCGGTAAAGCACACAGAGGTCATGAAACCCATTTCTTGTACTCATGGCTCAAGCATTGGTGGGGATCCTTTCGTCCTTTCTCTTCACCTGCTCCTGCCCCTCCCCTGGGTTTTTCTAAATGGAAGGCCTATGTAAGTGCAAGGGAAGTTCAAAGTATGCAACAATGACGTTGGGTGGGTGCAGCTGATAGAAATGATGCAGCTGCTCCTGGCTCCTTGATGTCATGTGTGCTCCTTGTGTCTCCTTCGAGCTCAATCAAGGCCCCTTGCCCATTTTCAGGAGTGTCGGAATACTCCCTTCAGATTGATCACTTGCAAAAATGTGCCTTGATGAGTAGCAAGAACAGGGGCTTGCTTGATGGTGCGCTCAATATGCAAGACACATACACACACACGACTCCAATATACTTGCTTTTCTATATTCTTGCCTTTCAGGCCAGAAGTCCGCAACAGCGCTTTGGAGGTGCTGTTTGACACCCTCAAGCGCCATGGCAATTCATTTGCTGAATCCTTTTGGAAGCGCGTGTTTGACAGCGTGCTCCTGCCCATTTTTGACCATGTCCGTGCAGAGGTACGCAAGCACATCGCAGCAGTTCAAATACTGGCTTTGTCATATTGTTCCTGTATCGCTTGCTGCGCCCAGGGCAATATTTACATTGAAAGCACTGATGAACAAACACTATGCACACAAAAACATGTGTGTGTTGAAACACAGTGCATGTTAATGCTGATGCCAAATGCCAAGAGGTGTGTATGAATGTTCAAGTGTATGGGCACTTGGCTTGCTGTGCAGTGCGTTGCTACTGCTCCTGCTTATACAAGCCAGAATTTGTGACATGGCTTTGGTGCTCATGCGATACCACTATAGAGATACCTCTAATACAAATGGTTGTGAGTGTCATCTTCTACAGCTCTGCTATCCAACTACCCATCTGCTCACTTCCTTCTCTGGCTCGCGGTTGTACATTTGCAAAGTCGTTCTCCCGGTTTCACGGATGCTTGCACATTTTGCTTTGGTTCATTCATTGCTGAGAAACCAGGAACGTACCAACCAGAATGTGTGAGCAGCAGCAAAGTAACAGGGAAGTGAATGCAGAGGTCCCTCCTAGCACAAGATCATAAAAAAAAGGGAAGGGGCAATAGCAGAATAGAACGCAAGCAGCATGATAGCAGAGAAAATCTGTGGGCAGGGGATCTCAAGAATGTGCGATGTGTGGGAGCTCAAGATGCTGCAGCCAGGTAGCTCAAAACACAGTATATCAGTTAGTACATGCTTGCCACATGGCGGAAGTGTATTGGTCTTGCAATCTGACGCAGGGTGAAAAACCAACAGTGATAACGTAAAGGTTCTGAACATTGAGATGCTCAGCACAGGTAAACATCAGGCAAAGCGGACTGACTCTGTCAGCAAAGGAACCGGACGGCTGTTGCTTGCCATGAGGCAAAGCATATGTTGTAAAGGCTATGTGGTAAATGAAGTGTGCCTGCAGTCATATGCATACACTGCTTCCTGGAGGAGGACTGAACGCTCACCAGGGGAGGGCTAAAGCATGTGTTTTGACAAGTGATCTAAGACTCCCTTCATCGGTTGCCCAGCCTCCATTCATCTAAAGACTGTGGGTCAAGGGTGGTCTGCACGATGCTCCGCCCTTTTCTAGGTGCTTTGCTCTCTTACTGGTGCCCATGAGAACTATGGACGATAAATAGCCCCTGCCGCTGTGGCTGCTGCAGCCTGCAACGATGCTCGTGCGAAACACACACACACGAACACACACACACGCACACACACACACACACACACACACGCACACACACACACACACACACACACACACACACACACACACACACACACACACACACACGCGCGCGCGCGCACGCACGCACGCACACACACACGCACACACACACACACACACACACACACACACACACACACACACACACACACACTCAAATACACACGAATACACACACATGCCTATAGGTCACTGACACCACCACCTTTACAAGCGAAGCGCGGCGGCAGCAGGAAGACGCCTGGCTGTATGAGACATGCACACTGTGCCTTCAATACTTGGTGGACGTGTTTGTCATGGTGAGAAGCAGAGCATTGCCTGGCGCTGGACAGAGAGATGCTAGGGCTCCTTAATGTGCAGGAGTTGCGTGGAAATGCCTGTTTACGCTGTTTCAAGCTTGTGCCTGCAAAAGCGCACCCTTTATTCAATCCTACAGTGCCCTCTTTGGAAGCAGAATTGAATGCGCTTTTAACCATGTCTCCACGACCAACTTGAATGGTCGCCACTTGGAAATCAATGAACATTTTGATTCGGTTTGAATGGGGACCCAGAATTAATTCTGCAGTTCAATTCACTTTGATAGGATTCTTGCTAGCATTAAGTTAGCGACGTACGCGCACGCACACACACACACACACACACACACACACACACACACACACACACACACACACACTCGCGTACTCCCTTTGCACTGCAGTACTTTGAGGAGACCCGCTCCATGCTGCCCCAGATGCTACAGCTGCTGCACTCCTTTGTGACGCGCGCCCATCAGAGCCTGGCCTCCATTGGTGTGGCTGCACTCATCCGTCTCATCAACCTGGCCAGCCCAAAGATGCAGGAGCCGGCATGGCAGGAGGTCACACAGTTCTTACTCCAGGTGTGCCTCTAGAGAATTCAAGGGCCATGTCAACCTTTCAACCTGAGGTCAGAGCTTTCATGTCCCTCCTTGTGCGCCCTGAGCACACCAAGCGTGTTTTAATGTCCTCAGCATGCTCCGTTTATGGTCGGGTCCTCTAGGCAGCATGAGCACAACAATGACAAGTACTACCATCGATGGGGCATACACATCATCCTTGGTCTTCAGTACAGACAGCACCTGAACAATCCAACAATTGTTTAAGTACGTTGCCCCTGGCCCCTCCAACCTCTGGCTCACATAGGTGCTCCACAGCAGCACCAAACACCTGCATCTTCCCAGCTCCTAGACTCGCGCATCGAAGTGCATCGTATCTTGGCTTCTGATCTAGCACACCATTCTCCCAGAAAAAATGTCCGCTTGATTCCCTCCACTTCCTGGCTGAGCACACAGCCTTGCCCTGCGCAAGCGGAATCATCAGCCCCATCTTTCAGAATATAATGTGCACACCACCCACTGCAGCTTGCACAACCCTCCTCCGCAATCGCCATCGCTCCGAGAAGACTGGCTCCTGATCCTTTCCCTAATCCTATTTCTTGATCTCTCGCATGAGGCCTCTATTCTCTGAAGTCTCCTCTCTCACATGAGGCTCTCCTCTCTTCTTTGAAGCCTCTCTGGGAATAGAATGTAAGTTTGACATAGGCACCAGTACCGGAAGAGCTGCCAGGCAAACAGTGAGTGCCAAGACATCAAGAGCATGCAGGTAAACAAGATTATTGATGCATGATGGATAGACATTTTTTCAAGTTTTTCTGGTTTGTGCTGCCCCACAATCTCCCTCGCCCCCACTGCCTCACCCACACAAACCCTCCAGGTTGTGCGTGAGGTGTCCCCCTGTGCCATAGACATCATCAACCCGCATCGCCAGCAGCAGCGGCAGCCCCCAACCTCATCATCCAACGGGACCGGCAGCCCCGACTGCCTCCTAACCCCCTCCACCGCTGAAAGGGACGGCAGCAGCAGCGGCGCAGTGACTAGCAGCAGTGGAGCGGCAGCAAATGGCGAGGGGCAGGGGCCAGGCAGCTTTGTCCCGGGGCTCAAACTGTCCAGCAGCACACCCAGGGGCTTCAACTTGAGAGAGGTGGGCGGTGTTGGGTCAGAAAGAGCGGGATCAAGGGACAGGGAGGGCTTACTGTGGGCCAGGCTGGAGCAGGCGATGTGTGGTGAGAGGGGATGGCTTCACCACCACAGTGAACGCTTGGTGGTAGCAGGCAAAGCGACGAGGGCGGGGCAGAGCCTGGTTCTCAGGTCCTTGCTCAAGTCTGTGCATATGCCCCATGTTAAAAGATGCGGTACTATCTGTTGTGTTCGACGCGGTTTTTCTCTGAAGCATCCGTTGCACGTTGGTTGTCATAATGCTTATGTCCTGCATGTGGTTGTAGCACCCTTAAGCTGTATGGTGAGCTAAGCGGCTGGGCTTCGGCGCTGTCAAGGCTGGCAGGTTGTGTGTGTGTGTGTTTAACTTTGGGCTACGTTCAGGACAGAAGCTGGATTTTCCCAATAGCATGAGCAAGTTGCACAGCATCATCAATGCCTATGTCTCCGTTTTTGAAGGTTCTTAAGCCGTGCGCCAGGCTGGTGAGCACATGGTTTTATTAAAGCGCAGCGTGTATTGTGTTGCAAGGTTGTGTGCATGCACGATTGGTTGCTGGCTTGAGCCCCACGCCATATGTCCAGTGCATCTCGTCATACACAGCTTTGCTCCCTGTGCCTTGCATTCTTCTCAATATAAAATGTAGCTGCTTGTCACCACTGTGCAATGCAGCGCCCAATTCACCTGCAGGAGCTCTACAATTGAGCAATTGATCAATATATATGTCTGCATGGTTGTCAGCTGCGGCCTCGCCTCACTGACATTTCAAAGCTATTTGAGGGACCAAGCCAGTTCAGACATGTTCGTGCCGTTTTGGCAATTTTTACCCTCTTTTGACATTTTGTTTTCCCTCCTGAGGGACCACACCCAAACCATACCCTTTTGCACCCTCCTGAGAGACCTCACACCATACCCAAACCAGTACCCCCATCCGCACGCTCCCTCAGCACGGTCCTTGTCCCCTTCCAGGCAGCCACACTTCACCTCAGCAGCAGCTTTCCAACTTTGCTTGGCACTGCATCAAGCTGCCCCTGCTCTCCTATTTTACCTCCCCTCGTCCTCCTTAAGAATTAAAAGCACAGCCACACTTCACCTCAGCCGCATCTTTCCCCCTTTTCTGCGGTCTCTTCTCTCCCTCGGCCCTTGTCTTCTAGCCTTGTCTTCTACACGTATCGAGCCCTAAGCTTGCCATCCAAGCACACCTTGATCTTTTGTGATTGAACATGCACTTAAAAAAGTGTTTTGTTCCGTGTGGTGTTGCTGCAGGGCGCAGGCGCGCGAAGGCTTGCCAAGTTTCGGTGCCAGGCAGCTGTGCAGCTGCTGCTGGTGCAGGGCTGCACTGATGTGTACAGCAAACAGTACGGCTATCTGCCCTTTGTTGCCCTCAGCAACATCCTGCAGGTATGTGTGTGTATGTTTGTCCTCTCTCTCTCTGCCCTAGTGTGGATTTTGTTGCCATCATTCTCTTTTGGCCTTCCAGGAGTCATGACGCACACGCCAGTTCAGGTAGTCCTTGTGGTATTGCTTCCACGAGACTACCAAAACCGGCATGTGTATCACTCTTTGCAGGTCACCTGAAGTGATTGATTTTTTGTGTAAATGTGTGTGTACATGTACGTGTGTGCGTGTGTGCACGCGCGCGTGGGTGTGTGTCTTTGTGTTTGTGAGTGTGAGTGTGTGTATGTGTGTGTGCGCCATTCATGCCATGCTGCAGGCATGCATTTCAAGTTGATGCGATTTCACTGTCAGGACTCCTAGGGCCCTGATCCTTTACAAGCATCTGCATCCCTCATGTTCGGGGGGTAGGTGGACCAGACGTGTTCCGGGGGCAGGCTAGGTTACTGCTGGTCTTCCTTTCCTCCATTTCCTGTCAAAACCAAGGCCTTCGGGCCCAATGAGAGCAAAGGAACAAGAAAGTAATGCCCAGTAGGAGCTAGCTTGTCAGCCAGGGCACAAATCCACCTTTTGCATCCCAACAAGACCATGGGCCCAGTGAAGAGAAACAGCAAGAGAAGAGGGCTGAATAGGCAGCATGCCCACTCCAGGTGTCGAGTGAAGAAAAGCCAACGTGGCTTGTGTCCTTCTGTGGCAGGCAGCTGTGCAGCTGTACTCGTGGTGCCTCTCAAAGCACACTGCGCACTTGTGACACACTGTAGTGTGTGCACACCCCTTGCAGGTCCTGGAGACTGTGGCCAGCCATGCCCGGGCCACAGACACCGACATGGGCCTGAGGCAGCTATACTCGTGGTGTGTCTCAAAGCACACTGCGCACTTGTGACACACTGTGTGCACACCTCTTGCAGGTCCTGGAGACTGTGGCCAGCCATGCCCGGGCCACAGACACCGACATGGGCCTGAGGCAGCTATACTCGTGGTGTCTCTCAAAGCACACTGCGCACTTGTGACACACTGTACTGTGTGCACACCCCTTGCAGGTCCTGGAGACTGTGGCCAGCCATGCCCGGGCCACAGACACCGACATGGGCCTGAGGCAGCTATACTCGTGGTGTCTCTCAAAGCACGCTGCGCACTTGTGACACACTGTGTGCAAACCTCTTGCAGGTCCTGGAGACTGTGGCCAGCCATGCCCGGGCCACAGACACCGACATGGGCCTGAGGCAGCAGTTGGCGCTGCAGCAGGCAGAGGACCGAGTCCCCCAGGACTGCATGGTGGGTGCAAACTTGGGGGAGGGCTCTTTGTTTGGTGCACTCTTGTGCGTCTACAGAGCACAGACAGGCCTCCAGCAGGCAAAGGACCAAATGTTGGGTGCGCCTTATTTTCGGAGTGTTTGCACTATGAAGGTAGTGCACTATGTGAGGCAGTAGTGCACTGTGAGGGCAGTCGTGCACTATGAAGCTAATGCACTATGTGAGGCAGTAGTGCACTATGAGGCAGTCGTGCAATATGAAGGTAGTGCACTATTTGAGGCAGTCGTGCACTATGAAGCTAATGCACTATGCGAGGCAGTTGTGGTACTGAAGCTGGCAGTGGACTGAGCCCCCCAGGGCTGCATGGCGGGTTCATATTTGGGGGGGGGGGGGGCACTTTGGTGCATTCTTGTTCCTGCAGTGTGCACAGACAGGCACTTCCAGCAGGCAAAGGACCGGGTGTAGCAGTAGTCCGCTTTCGTTTACGGGGTGCTTCCGAGTGCACGATGATTGGCCAAGAATGGCCGATCCCCTACATTGCATCAGCAATGGAATGTCTGCCCAAGACGTGTGTGCGCACTTGTGCTTACCGGCCCTCCCTCCTCACAGGCCACAGACCCTCCGCTGCTGCGCTTGGAAGCCGAGTCCTCGCACGCGTACCTGTCTGTGCTGATGCACGTCCTCTCCTACTCCAAGGACACAACGGACATTAAGGGCCGATGCGGAGCCACACCTCGCATGGTGCGGCTGTGCACGTCCACGCTGGAGCGCTTTGCACAGGTATGCTTCTTTGGGGGAGGGGGGGGGGGGGCGGGCTTCTGTGGCAGAGTGCTGCATATAAGATGCGGTGTGTGCTTGTTTTGTGCTGATGCAGGACACACGTGTGTGTGTGTGTGTGTTATATGCTCACCATGCATGTGTGTCCAAGAGCACCCACTGTGGGGTTCTTTGGGATTGTCATGTGCATGAATTGAATGTTTCCATGCAAAATTGAGGTCCCTAACAGGCATTTCCAGGGTGGGAGGGTGTGCTGGGGGCCAAGGTATTCCATGTCCCCTGAGATGAATTGCCTGCTTGCTGTGTGGACCAGCAAAGGGATAGAGAGTGACTTGAGCGGGCTAACCTGCTGGCAAAAAGCTGGCTGAGTGGTCCTGCAACAGGGAGGCTGCGTGTGCGTCTTGCGTTTGTTTTGCTCGTAGGGCCCTTCTTTGCACACTAGAAGTATATGCAGCCTCCCTGTTGCAGGAACAGCCCCTGCCAGCCCCCTGCTGCATCTTGTGGAGGCCGTTCTCTCTCAGCGCCTTCAATCCCCTACTCCTTCATTTGTAGCTTTGCTCTCGCAAAAGCACCATATGCCGCTCCTCGCAGCAGCTTGTGGGAGCCTTCCTCTCACGGACCCTTCGGAAATGGGCCTTCCAGGGAGTGCTGCCCTTTCCTCGTGCTGATGGGAATCCAAGGCGGAACCTTATGCCCATTCAGTTGTACTTGAACTATGTATGACGTGTACCTGATTGTTGCACCCTGAATGGCCTGATGATAAACTGGACAGGGCAACGCCACTTGGCGGTGTGCTTGCTGCCGCATGGGGACCCAGCTGAATGGATGGTCCTCACAGCCACGGTCAGCCTGCATATGCCTTTTGTTTTATGGTGCATGCTTGGTGGTGATGTGTGTATGTGGCATCACCTCACACACACACACACACACACACACACATGTGCGCATGTACACGCACTCTGCTTGCGCACACGCATGTAAGTGTTTTCTGCTGCAGGTTGGCGGCGCAGTCCAGCCCGACCCTGAGTACGTCGCACAGCATGCAAACCCATCACAGCCCTCCCCTCCCCAACCGCCTGCCTCCCCTGCCTCCCGCTTTGGCGCTTCCTCATTCCTGCCGGCTTGGATGACCGGTAGCTCAAACGCGCAGCAGCAGCAGCAGCAACAGCAGCAGCAAGACAGCCAGCAAAGCAGCCTAAACGGGGCGTCGCCAAGCGCGCAGGCCTTAGCAGCGCAGGTCGGTGTGTTTGCTGTAGGATGCATGATGGGAAGGTGCTGACTGAGGGCTCAGTTTTTGGAGCTGGTGGGCTGCTGTGCTTGCCTCAGTGCATGTGGTCGCGGACGGGAGTGGTACTCAGCAGCACAGTAAGGGTGCTGCTTGTGGATGGGCGTTGCAGGGCTTCTAGACGCGGACCCAGCGCTGCTCCATGTTCAATATTTTGCTTTGTTTCTTATTCTTTTAGGGTTGTTGAGGCTGCTGGGGACAGTCTGCAGGCACAGTCTGCATCTCCATGTGGTGTGGGTCAGTTGGTGGTGTGAGTCTGTTTGTGCTCGTGCCATGCATGTGATGTGGATCAGTTTGTTATCAGTCCCTGCTCGTGCCATGCACGATAGCCCTTCTACCTAACTATTGAGGCTGGTTGATTAGGTCACCTGGTTGAATGCTTCCCCGGCTGCTTGTCAGGGGTGTGCGCCGGACAACCGCAGCACTGTGGTGGGGCAAACCAGCTTTGGTGTGCAAGTGCTCATAACTGACTGCTTCTCTTTTTGCATGATGGGGTCTCCCAATGCCTGCAGGGGCGCACACCAGACAACCGCAGCATTGTGGTGGGGCGAACCAGCTTTGGTGTGCCAGTGCTCATGGCTGCACCCCCCGTGGAGTATGCACCCTTCGGGACTCTGGTGGGTGATACATGCACGCCAGCTTTTACTCAAAATGTTATCATTTCATACCCCTAGGAAATGTGTGCACCCTTGGGGCCCCCGGTGGGTGATGCATGTCCTCATTGCTTTTGTTTACAGCCATTGGTCTTTGTTTGGCGCATGCCTTTCCTGTGCCGTTGTAAGTGTTGGTGCTGGTGTCGGTGTTGGTCGTGGCTTGCCGGTCCTTGCCTACACGTACTTCGTCTCTGGGAGAATTTCTCAACGATAATTCCTCTTTTTGTGGCAATTTTTCATCCTCCTCAATGAATTTTCTTGGGGGGTGTTTTGGCCTTGCAAAATGACAGGTGGCTGCTGCGCTGCGAGCGCTGTCCACATTTGATGAGGCCACCTTTGCCGCACACTTACCAACCTTCTTCCCTCTCCTGACAGCACTCATGCGCACTGACCATGCTCCGCCGGAGGTGAGAAGTGATGACTGACATAAGATTTAGGTGGCTGACGCGAGGATGGAACCTGGCCCTGCGCTCAAGTTTTCTCTCCATGTATGGAGATTTATTAAGAGGAAACCTGAGTGCCTTTGCCTCACCGTTGGCCTTTACTGGGAAACAGTAGACCCCAAAAGAGGGGAGCCTGCTACTTTTTTGCTTGCTATCACTTCACACCGCCCATGACCTCCGGACTGCATTGCAGGAATCAAACGTTTTTTGTGCATCTTTTGGACCTTGGTTCTTTGCTTACCCCATGAGCGTAGCAAAGTGACAAGTGTCCTGTTTTTGGAAGCCTGTGAGGTTCAAGCTTACACGTTTGAAATATAAAATGTGTCTCCGTCACACCAAACAGATCGTGCAAGTGCTTCTTGTATATATCACCGTACAACTACAGATTGAGCCCTTGTCGTGTGCCACCACACACATACGGGGATCTGTTTTGTGTAATTTTATAGGGAGTTGCATGCAGTGTGCTGCATGGGTCCTTTCTTCTAGTGGCTCTGCCACCCAGGCAGGGTGAACAGCCTCTGTGCAGCCTCTCCTCATTGCATTGCTGGCATTCCTCCTTTTCACCTATTCTAAAAAAATGTGTCTGAGGATGAAGATTGTGCCTGCCTTCCTTATGTACAAGATACTAAAGCAGGTACCTTGTCACCATCCACAGGTCCTGCGCATCCTGGCTGATCTTTTTGCCAAGCGAGTGGGACCTGTCATGGGCGTTGCAGCAGCTGCGGCCACTAAAGAGGCAGCAAACAACGCAGCTGTGTCGCAGTAGTTAATGTTAATGGAAATTCATATTTTGGGCAGTGTTCAAAACATGCACGCTTGTTTGGCTTTCATTACTAACTTTTCATGTCTATGTCACAGGCCAGTGTCCTCGTGATCATTTTTTTCTTCTTGAAAAACTGTTTCAATGCAGCCTCAGGTGAGCTGCACAGGCAGTGATTCTCTCTTTCTCAGGAGTCTCGTGTAATAAGAGACCAGGGCAGGACCATGGCCTCAAACAGGAGCCAGTCATGGGAGTCAATTACCAAGGAATGGATTGTTTTCAAAGGGAAGAAGGATTATGCATGCCATTAAGCTGTATGCATAGAGAAAAGGTTGCGTTACGACCCCACCATGATAGGTCCCAGGAGTTGGCGCAGGGATCCTGCTATACTACGCATTTTGGGGTAACCCTTACTTTCCAGGGTTATGCTGTCCAGTTACTTCTCATGGTTGTAAGTGCCTTGAGAAGCAGCTCAAGCAAAATGCAAAGCGAGCTATTGGTCAAAATATTTGACTGCCAGCGCCCAAGATTGGAATTTGCAAAGATAAAACTAAGATTAAAAGATGTATAACAGTGGGCAAGCAGAATAATGCTGTGCCTCATGCATGGATCTACAAGGTTTTTTTATTTCCTGCAGCACCAGGCCCCCAGCTGAATTTCAGGTGACATAATCAAAAAAGGCCTTCAAAACGACTGACTGCTAGCCTGCTCATAACAACTTGAAGGTAAGGTGAGGTTACATAGCCTCCAGTCCAATCGACTGACTGCTAGCCTATTAAAAAGGAGGAGTCCGTTTAAGAAAGGGAAAATTACATAGATGTACCTGCCTGTGGGGCAGCTTAGCTTCAGCAGCAAAACGTGCCTGTAACCAAACCAGTCCAATCTAAAAGCAATACTAGAAGCTCAATCACATCATTTCAGGCATACAGACACGAGTTTGGCTCATCCTAGGACATTAGCCTGATTCATGAAGTCTTGAGGCGTGATGCACTGCTTGGGGGTGCAGAGCTAAAAAGGTGCTGGAACTGAGCGCGCAAGTTTGTTAAATCCTGGGATGGGCAATCCAGGATAACGTGCTCTTCATCTTGTACAGTATGCCAATCACATTTGTTGCAAATTCTAAGCTCGTGTGGGCACCTGTTTCCATGATGCCGTTGGGTTTCCACGTGAAGCTTGTGACCGGAAAGGCATAAGCATGAAATACTGCGTGGTAATTAATGAGGAATATTTTGTCGTCGTAGGTAGAGAGGTAGCAATGGCTCTTTGTTTCTCTTCCTTTTCCGTTTCCTCATCCCACCAGCCTGGTGTAAGAAAGGATAAAGCTTGTTGTTGTTCTACATCATAAAGGGAAACATACCATCAGACTGTACATGGTGAATGGCAGGTAAGGAGTCATCTGAGGAGAAGGGTAAGAAAGAGGGAGGAGAGGGCCAGAGAACAGGAAGCATACTTGAGCTGAAGAGAGCAAATCTGGGGGCGAGTGCATTTGGAAATAACGTGTTGTGCATCCTGCACATTATCTTAAGCATTACAAAGATCACTTGTGATCTAGGTAGGAGGAACGATGTCATGCCGCATGGCTTGCTCAACTTTATCCACCTACACGAGCAGCTGAGCGGGAACACTGAGGCCTGTAACCTGACCTGGCCAAAAAAATGCTCAAAAACTTGGGCTGAAAAGAAAAGATAACAAATGATCATGTTTGCTGCGGTTGATGGAATAGTACGTGGTGGATTATGCTCAAAGGCACCAAAGTTGTTGGATCAGATAAGTGCTCATAACATTTGATGCACAATGTACTGCTGCGTACGGTCCGTTAGCATTCATTTCAAATATGCCCATGCAATGCCATTGCAGTGCTCCATGTCCATCTTATGATATTACAAAGGTTACAAGGGGGGAAAAGGCCCCAGTCAAGACGTTTGGCTGCTAGCCTGTCCATAAAAATGCACATGAGATAATGAAGGGAAATAGGAAGTCTGTTGTTACCTTGGTTTAGAAAGATATTAATATCCTGGGAATTCACATGGTGAATGGTACCTAGACAGGGCATCATGTGGGAGATATGAAGATGTAGAAAAGAGAAGGTGTGCACAAAAAGTGAAGCATACTTTTGACGGAGAGAGCAGACCTGGGTACTGGAACAACTGATTAGCACATGTTTTTCATCCTGTATGTCAGAATCACAGATATCACAGACTGGAGAAGTAATATTGGACTATACAGCCTGTCATGCTGAATCACCGTTACTGCACATTTACTATTCTCTAAGCAGGAAAGAAAAAGAAAAGAAAAACTACGTAGGCAGTGAAACACTCCCTACATCAATTAAGGAAAGGGGGCCACATTGGTGCACAGACCGTATGACCCACCCACCACGAAGTTCAGACAGAGAAGCACGGCAGGCAGAGAAAGAAGACAGGTCCAGCAACGAGAAAAGAAAGCAGGATGATAGCTGTAAGACTGGAGTTCCAGACCTTCAACAGCAAGCAGAAAGAAAAGAAAAGAAAAGAAAAACCTACGTAGGCAGTGAAACACTCCCCACATCAATTAAGGAAAGGGGGCCACATTGGTGCACAGACCGTATGGCCCACCCACCACGAAGTTCAGACTGAGAGAAGCACGGCAGACAGAGAAAGAAGACAGGTCCAGCAACGAGAAAAGAAAGCAGGATGAGCTGAAAGACTGGAGTTCCAGACCTTCAACAGCAAGCAGAGTCAGCACTGTCAGCCTTCCAACCAAGGAAAGCCATGCCCAGCAGCTGTCTGCTGAGCACAACTAAAGTCTGCATTCTGGCAGACTAGCTTAACTAGCTGCTAGCAACTGCTGACCACGCAGAAGCCTGTGGAACAGCCCTTAGAGCACTGGTGCCGACACATTAAGTGCACGCCTTGCCCGGCCCCCAGAGCACAGGCACCACCCTCCATGGTAACACATGTGAGGACTTACGTCCAGGGTTGCCAATAAACATGCAACAAAGGACGGGTACACTCGAGCTGTTGGCTGGAGTTGCGAGTGCACCAGCTTAGCTCTTCTTTGTGTCGCTGCTAAGCTGCTCTTGGTCTTGCTGAACAGTGCTGGCTTGGCTGCAGCACGCAGAGAATGTCTGGGGCAGACACAGCGTTTGGACCAGCTTCACCAGGTTAGGGTTACATCAGAGACAAGGCGCCCCTGGCACAAGGCCAGGGATAACAAAAACAGCGCCAAACCTCAATGGAAGGTGGAACAGAAGCTTGAACAAGAGAGAGCATCCAACAAAAGAACCCCACTTAAATACAGGTCACACCTCACACTCTAGGTTTTGCAACGATTCATCAATAACAACGATTTAACGTGGCAAGCCTCTTCGATTTGAAGAATGTGAACCCTCAGCCTGAATCTGGCAGTGTTGCAAAGGACGTGATGTGGAAGATCCCAGCACATGTATTTAGGCATTGTATAAGGAGGGTGAGCGGCATGTGCATCTCTGGGCTATTGATATCATATGAAGCAGTGTTTGGCATTCAGATAAAGGAAGACATATTTTTACTCCTCCATAGGCACATTAGCTGGCCTGGATGACATCAATTTCAGGACCCCCCTAGGAAACTCCCAGGCAGAAATCAGACAAGTGGAGGCCCATTCCCATAAATTGGAGGCCTAGCATTTTCCCCAGAAGTCACACACCTCCTGGGAGGACCCCATGCCGCTTTGATTACCTGTACTATCTTGCGCTCTTGAGCTTGGCTGTCTTGGCCTGTGCTTGCTGCCTGTCTTTTCTTCTCTCTCATGATTCCTCCCGTGTTCTGCCCTGCTAATGCTCATAACGAGAAGGAAGTTCACAAAGAAAAGGATGCAATGTGTTTTTTATTTGATTCTTGGATTCGAAAGTATCACAGTTTTGTACATAGTGAGTGGAAAACAGGTATAGAACCACCATGGAACCACCAGGGAGGGAAGAGGCACTGGAAAGTGAAAGAAGAGGATCAGAGAACAAGGAAGCATGAATGAGCTGAAAGAGCAGACTGGGGTGTGCGTGCATATGAAAATAGCATGCTGCTCGTCCTGCACAACACTTTGGGCGTCATAAAGATCACAAAAATTTCTTAGGCCCACTGTTCGCACTGCCTAAGTGGATTTTCTTGTTTTACCTCTGAAAAGAAAAAACTGCATATGCAAAAAAATCCCCTACATAAGTTAAGGAAAAGGAAACACATTGACTAAAAAAAACATGTTTCCCCTTTGATACATTATCAACTTGGTACTCGAGAGTATCAATTGTCAAAGGATGACGCCACCCAAGTCTGGCAAACTGACTTTACAAAACGAATCATGTCTTGGCATCGAATTCATATCTCTTCTGCTTGTCAAGCTGCAAACTGGATCCAGGCAGAAAACAAATTCAGTGCAAGATAACGAAACTGCGTGGGCAGGAGGATCACTCCCCACATTTATGAAGGAGAAGAGGATACACAGGGCCAAGGAACCATACATCCCTTTCAAAAGAGAAAAGAAAGTTGTCAATTGGGACCAGGAGGATTACGGATTGATGTTACTACAGCCTGACTGGTAAGAGTTGGTAGAAGCCTTGAGAGGCTTTGAGTGCGCGTTTAGTGGGCAAGCCCACAAGCGTACTGGACAGAATGAGCATGAAGCTCCAAAGCCAGCTTGGTGGCTCTTGACGTGTTCGGACCAAGGCCTGCAAGTTGTTGGCACATATTTATAGCTGAACCTGCAGCACTTAAGTGTGCCTGGAGTATGAGCGAAGTGATGTACAGGCATGAAAGATCCTGAAGCTTTACGTGCAAGTCCCCCGTGCATGCCTCCCTTAGATCTCAATAGAAGAGGGCAGGTGTCTCATTTTGCTCTTTGTTGCAGCTATACTTGTCACACACCTCTGAGCCCGCCTAGCCATTGCAAATTTCAATCGACACCATGAGACCATGGAGTCTGACTGGGTGTTGCCCTGCATGCAAGCCGCCTTTGTTGATTTCACACTAGACCTGCATGCAAGCCGCGTCTGACAATCACACAAAAGCCCATTCCTCTAGTCAAATCAAGCAGGACGTTCATTAGAAAGTTTCTAAACGAAGTAGCTATAAGGAACACACAAAACCAACGCTCCATGGGTAGGCTTCTTGCGCACCATGCACTATGACTACAGATCTCTGCTTGTAGACTACTTGTAGCCTACTTGTGCAAGTAAGAACTTGGCTCACTGCAAGCCAACTTGTTGTGCTTGTAACCTACTTGTGCTACTTGGCACTCTTACTGATACAAGTCTACTTGCTTCACTTGTATGCTACTTTGCCAGTATCTGTACCAAGTATCCCAGATCTCCCCTACCTGACTGATCAAGTTACCTCAGATCTGCTCTGACAGGCCGAGGAGTTCTTAGCCTCCTATCATCTTTTAGGTTGCTCCTGGTTCCTCTCTTTGATCTTTCTATGACTAATTTGGACCTCAACAAGATCAACATTCATGACACAGGATCAAAATGTAACATTCATGCCGTGCTTTTCTCAGTCTGCACTTCGTGGTGGGGAGGTCATACGGACTGTGCACCAATGTGGCCCCCTTTCCTTAATTGATGTGTGGAGTGTTTCACTGCCTAAGTGGTTTTTCTTTCTTTTCTTTCCTTCTTTGTAACATTTATCATCGTTCAACTCCAACATGCCTACGAGCAACCACTGATCAAGTGCACCCTTATAACTGCAATCCTGATATCAACTGTCACGGCTGCTAAAGCATTCCAATTGGAGATTCGCATTTCATGCGATGCAAGACTCTCAAACATGTTGCCCATGCATGTACATTCCCCACGCAGGAAGTCTGGCTAAGCATGTCTTCACGTGAGGTGGTTCATTGAGATCAGAGTCGGAACTGGATTCAGAACCCAGGCCCAAGCCTCATGCGTTGGATCCTGCGGAGGGCCTCCGCCTCCGGCCACCATATGGCTGCTCGTGCAGCCTGCAACAATGCACCCCGCAGCACCACACACCACATGGATTCTTGCCCTCAGAGTAGAGGGTGCAGGCACCCTCACACCCAAATTCAAGAGCGCTGTCCAATGTTCTGGATTTGGAAGGGCTGGGAAGGCCCAATTTTGACTCACTGAGCTTCAAATGAGAAATTGTCCAGATCCTTTGTGGATTGCTCACCCACTTTACCCTACCCCACCCCACCCTCTGTACGCCTTGTTACACAGGAAATGCTATGAAACTATTCAAGACCGTATTCATCACACTTTTTAAGGCCCACTACACGAGATGGGGGGTAAGATATGAGCAAAGACATTACATCATGATGATGTTGGCAAAGCGTTAAATGAGATTGATAGGGGAGAGGCCATGAGCATGCTACACTAAACACAGTTAGTTCTTGTATTTAACACCTGTGCTGAACAGGTGGGAAATCACACCTGTGACTGCGTTGCAGAAAAAGGCCTGCCTTTTTGGGTGGAAAGGCTAGGCAAATGTTCAAGCTGCCCTTATTTTCACACACAAAGATCCATTAATGCATGCAGATGACATTCACCAGAGATAAGCTAATCACCAGGGCAAAGCTCGCTAGTGGTAGTAGTTGTAGTAGTAGTTTATATAAAACTTGGGCCCAAGCAGTTGTGTTTTTCCTGCTTTATTGTTTGCATATAAATATCCAGCATAAACAATACACACACATAAAGTGCAAATAAATAGAAAAAGGTTCGTGGCACCGTGCTTGACACGAACTTGCATCCTGATAAAATCATTGATTTCTTTTTGATTCAGTCATGCGTCTTCTCTGACTGCTCTTTACAGCTGCAGATCAATTGGTCCGTTCCTGACGACAAAAGAAAATGAAGAATGCATTCCTGACATTTGTTTGATCAGCTCCTTTCAAATCGCTGTGTGAATACCTACTAACTTGGAGGATACTCTGTACTCAAGTGAGCAATTATAAAAAGCTTGGGACATGCCCTCGGTGAGCAGTCTGTCCAATTTGCTGAGAAATGCACCTTCTTTTGGACCTCTTTGCATGACGTGTTTAAATCCTGGGTTTGACACTGACTGGAGCGTGTCTTTTCTTTCCACCTGCAGCACCGGCAGCAGCAGCAGCAGCAGCAGCAGCAGCAAGAAGAAGAAGACAAGCGCAGTGCTTTTTCTGCAGATGAGGACACGAGCACGAGCTATGATTGCAGGGTGTGCTTTTGTAACGAGTCGTTGAAGGGCAACCCCTTGCTTCACAACGTATGCTCATGTTCAGGGACATCTTCATACATCCATTTAGGTATGTGGAAAATTTCATTACACATAGCTTAGAGGAAGCTTGCTTAGGCCTCATAGCGCGCGCGCACGCGCGCACACACACACACACACACACACACACACACACACACACACACACACACACACACACACACACACACACACACACACACACATGCAGCAGTATCATTCTTTCATTTTGCAGAGTGCCTGGGAAAATGGAGGGAGGCTTTGAGGCTCCAAGGAAACTGGAAAAAGGCAAATAGGGTAAGGTCATCAGAGGATATGATTCATTTGCTTGTTTGAAATAACACTAGAATATTCATTAGTACATGGTTAGATATCCTTGATTGCTTGTGCTCAGGGCTCATATGCAAGACTTGCAAATGTTGTTAGAGAACACACACACACGCACACACACACACACACACACACGCACGCACGCACGCACGCACACGCGCACGCGCCTGCACACACACACACACACACACACACACACGCACACGCGCACGCGCCTGCACACACACACACACACACACACACACACACACAAATACACACACACACACAAATACACACACACGCACACAAACACATACACACACACACCACAGTGCTCAATGCATCACTCTATGCATGCAGTGTGAGGTCTGCCAGGCCCCTTGGAACCACAAAGTCATTGCCCGGGCACAACGACAAGCAGGCCACCGCTCCCTATGGTTGCAGCCACGGCGCTTGTTGTCCATGTGCAGCAGGCGCTTGCTCTTGATGGCGGATGTGAGTGATACGCACGTTGTCCATGCGCAGCAGGCGCTTGCTCTTGATGGTGGATGTGAGTGATGCGCTTGTTGTCCATATGCTGCAGGCGTTTGCTTTTGATGGCGGATGAGTGATGCATGTTGTCTATGTGCCTGCTGCACTTGCTCTTAATGGTGGATGTATGTGGTGCTCATTGGTTGTCATTGCAAATGCCTGTTTCGATGCAGTTCTGACTCAGTGTGCAGGGTGGGTGCAGGCACGGATTTCAAATGCAACTGTCATTGCTGAAGCGCGCATGCCCGTGTGTGTGGGGGTGTGGTGTGGGTGTGTTGCCCATGCTAGTAAGGATTGGTAGACATGTGAACGAGCAGACATGCTAACAAGCATCAAACATGTGAATGAGACATGTGAACAAGCAGACATGTGAACAAGCAGACATGCGAACAAGCATCAGACATGTGAATGAGACATGTGAACAAGCAGATATGCGAACAAGTAGACAACCATTCCAGCATGACTGAAATGTTCCTTACTCAATCCTCGCTCTATGCGTCTTGAGTGGCCCATGACTTCAACAGGTTGGCCAAGGCACATCTTTGGTGATGCTTGTGAATGCAACAAGCACAGGATGCTACAAGGAAGCCTGATGCAGTGTCTCTGAGAAGGCCGCCCTTACCACTTCTGCCATGCTTTCCTAGCTTGTATCACTCCTGCCGTGCACCCCTTGCTTGTGACCACTCCTGCCACGCACCCCTTCTTGCAGAGCCCTTCGTGGTCCCTCCTCACGTGGCGCTTGTGGCGCGCCTATATTTTCTGCGCCGGGCTTTACAGGTGAGCAAAAGGCTGCCAGCGACTGCTAGGGGTGCTTGAATGGTGAGAGTGGCTGTAAGGACTGCGATGAGTGAGTGAGGGACTCTTAGGGGCTGCAAGGGACTGCTTGACAGGTGAGCAAGGGACTGCTTGATAGGTGAGCGAAGGGATGCTTGACAGGTAAGTATGGGACTGCTTGATAGGTGAATAAGGGACTGCTTAACAGGTGAGCAAGGGGATGCTTGAAAAGTGAGCAAGGGGATGCTTGACAGGTGAGCAAGAGACCTCGCAATGCTGAACAGTGCAGGCGTTGCTGTGGGGGTCTCCGTATACCTTGCTGCAAGCTTTGAGCAGGAAGTTGAGCTGATCAGACCAAGTGGTTGGTTTGCCATGGTGCAGGAATTCTTGTGAATTAGGAAGCACCAGAGACAGGGTCAAAGGGGCCAATGGTTTGGGGATCAACCAAGGCTACAGTTTCTGAATCCGCTCTCCAGGTAGTGACGCATGCTTAGCCGCTGTGTCTGTACACCCCGAAGGCTGTGAGAAAGGAATGGGTGATTAGGAGGGTGGTGTTGCGTATGCTCAACACGCCAACCACCTATACCCAACCACCCACCTTGTACTCGCTTACTCACTCTGGCCATCCCCGGTGCTTTGAGTAAACTGTTTTCTGTATCTGTGCTGATGTAATCCTACAAACCTGCTCTGTGGCCTTCCGCATGCGGGAGCACACACATGTACACACACACCACACATTGCGTATGCCTTCACATGCGCTCCACTTTAGCTTTAGCTCCCCTGATGCTGCTGCTGCGGCTGTGTGCCTGCAGTGCCTGCATCTCCGGCATGCAAGGACTGAGGGCAGGCATCAAGGTGGGACGTAGCCTAGTGGAGGAGCAGAGTGGTGTGCTTATCCACCTACTGACTGCCCTGGCAGACCTGCTGGGTACTCCTGCGACAGAGCTGTTGTGGATCCAGGTGGGGTTGGGGTAACATTAAAAAAGCACAGATGCAGGCACAGGCGTTTGTGCACGTTGCAGCGCTGTCACCTGCTTGCCTGAGCTCCAGTGACTGTGCCAATGCCATGCAAGGAATGTGCGCGTTGTTTACTGTAAGATTATGGGTGTGCAAAGAATGTTGTTTTCCTCTACAAGAATGGTGTGCGTATGGTGCAATGCCCCGATGCAACACAGCGCTGCATGACACGCTGAAGGTTTGAAGCTCCACGAGCGACATGGGTTGAGGTTAAAATGCTGGGCATCCTGGCTTCTCCATCAGCTCCTTCCTTAACATACTTGCATCATGTGGCAGGTATCTTGCCTGCATTTTGCATGCATCATGTCAAGCATTTTTTGCCTGCATCATGTGGCAGGTATCTTATGCATCGGACATGTTGCCCTTGGCTTCTCTGTTGGATGTCACTGTAGGGCTGTGACTTCTCGTCGTAAACTAGATGTAGCGCCCTCTTCATGTGCCTGCAATGGGATGTGCTCTTGACCATCATTCTTCACTAGCTCATTTTGCTTGCCCCTGTGAACATGGTCCTTATAAATTGAAGTCTAGACATCCACAGTCATACAGTCACCGCTCTGTGCATACTGGAAAATTGAGCAGGCAAGCTCCTCCTTACCTGCAGGTCGTTGCTGGCGTTGTCTTCGCCTTGGCGTCTGAATTTTTGTACTCTGCTTTGTTGGTGAGTGTAACATTTGCCTGTCTCTGATGGAGCGCCTGTTGTTTCAATAATCGGTTGCACTGCAAAAAGCAGGGCTTCATATTAGTGGTGTATGAGGGCTTGCTTGCGATGCACCACTGAGCCTCTTTATTGCATGGTATCAATTTCTTTCATCACCAATGATCTAGGCAATGTTTGCTTTGGCATACAGCATGCCCCTAAATTGCTTTTGCTTGCACATGAAGGACAGCTCAGTAGCGTCACCCTCAGAGCACGACTTGATAATTTGCAAATGGACATGCGCTCGCCCCATTTTTTTTCGCAGGGTTGCTTTGGCGGTGCAGTGCTGGGTTTTTGCACAGGCTATGTGGGCGCCATCAGGGGCTCCTTCAAGGTCCTCCTGGGGGGTGTTTCAAAGGTGGCGCAAGGCTCTCGTGGCATTATCCGCTTTGCACTCCTTGGGCTAGGGGCTCGAAAGATGCGCACTGTACTGTGAGCCTGCAGAATCTTGTAGACAAACTACAAAATGTTGTTGGTGTTATCGATTTGACCTGTGGTGTGTAATTTATACAACTGGATGACTTCGAATTTGCTTGTGGGCCAGCGTCACGTGTATTTGTACTTTCAGCTTTCCTGCATTTTTCCTTTGCATGTGAAGGTCTGCGATCATCATCTGATCAGACGCAATGGGATGCTGCCTTGCTCAAGGTCACCACTCGCATGTGCACATTCTCAATGACACTGATTACATTGATCCTTCTCTGGAAGGTCATGCTTCAAGCAAGGTTTGTCTCAATAAGAACTCAGCAGAGTCTCCTGCACATGACGCTCATCTCCACACGCCACGGTGGTGCACCTTTTTTGTTATATTATTTCCAACCATCTGCTCCACAATTTAGTGCTAATTGGTATTGTTCTGAGAAATTGCAGGTTTGCTTGTTCCAGGATTACAAGGTATAGGGCTTTCTGCTAACCTGATTCTTGCTCATTCCCTTTACCATGGTTGCGGCTCTTCTAGACAACATGTCTCTTCTCCTGAGTTGCCTGAGGGAGGATTTTCACTGCCTTGTAGTCTTTCCTGTCTTTACCTTTGCATTGTAACCTTCCTCAGTCAGGTGTGTCAAATGGATTTAATGCCTGCCTAGTCAATCTGTAGGTGAGCCGCTACTAGAGCCAGCTGCATTGCAGTCTCAGTTGACCCTTCAAGTTTTGGGTGAGTCACATGAATTTGATGTAATCCATTAATACATGGACCTGTTGTCAGTGGATGGGGGTAGGATGTATTGTACTTCAGAATCCTAGATTCAGACGTTGGGTAAACACCTTTCGCCTACAGCCGGTGCAGAGTGAAAGGAGTGCAGGAGGTAGGAAGCAAGACACCAGCCTGACAACCTTGACAGCTAAGCATTGGACACTGCCATGATCACTTGAAAGATGCCAGATACTATGAGGATGTTACAAAGATTTTCTATATAAAAAAAATCCATTTGAAGGAAGCATGG
Organism: Dunaliella primolecta; assembly: GCA_914767535.2. Lineage (NCBI taxonomy): Eukaryota > Viridiplantae > Chlorophyta > Chlorophyceae > Chlamydomonadales > Dunaliellaceae > Dunaliella > Dunaliella primolecta. The sequence goes on along the minus strand of OU611754.1, from coordinate 7,310,804 downwards.
AAAGGAAAGGGTTACATTAAAAAAATCATATGATCCCCCCCACCATTGTCAGTCTGAGAGAAGCACGGCAAACAGAGAACGAAGCCTGGTCCAACAACGAGTAAGAGAGCAAGATGAAAGCTGGCTCCCTGGGTGACCAGTGGAAGGCTGCAGTTCCAGACCTTCTAGGATAGGATAGGATAGGGTTACATAGCTGTACCTGCCTACAAGGGCAGCTTAGCTGAAGCAAAAGGTGCCTGTAATCAAACCAAACCAAACTTGTGTAAATGTCAACTAAAAGCCTTGAGCTGAGTTCATGGGTTTACATGGGTCTTACATTGGTTAACCTACAGCCCGAATATCTGGCTGATCAGTCGCTGGTGAAACATTCTCAACCAGCTATCACAAGGTTAACAAGTAAACAAGCTTCTACAAGAAGTTTAAAAAGAAAAGTGCCGTATGCCATGCTGTGCTTGTTTCCGTTTTGTTCAAGTGCTGTGTTTTGCATATGCAAGATACGTGTGGCTTTGCTCATTCAAAGTGCTCAACGTAACGTTCCACACACAAATCCAATACGAAATGGGCAAGGTCAAGCTGGAGAACCATGAAGTACATTTTGGCCTACACTCAAAACACTCTGGGACCACAAAGTCTGCGTTGGCATTACCATGCAGCTGCAAAACATACAACCATGAGCCAACCGGTACAAGGCACATGATAGATTGAGCTGAGTTCAGAAGTGTCAACTGTAAGAATCACACACAAAATTACACACACACACACACACACACACACACACACACACACACTCTGTCACTCTAAATGAAACAAGCATGCAAAGTCGTGCACACAACTCCAAAAGGTTGTAGTGTCAGGAAAATTTACTTTTGTGTTTCCACAAGAAGCACAGAAAGTTTGAGAACAGCATCACTCTAAAAAATGGTCCAAGAGGCCATGACAAATGTGTTCATGTTATGCTTTAGACCTTCAACAACAAGCAGGCTCAGGTCTTCGGTCCTGTGTTCCTCCTTAGATATTGCAAATTGAAAAGGGTGCAGATACATTTAAGCAGGCGATTGCTTGAGCAAAGTCAAACTTATATCTGAACAATCAGCAGGACGACCTGTTCCTCAGCTTACAGGAGCGACGCATCGATATCTAAATTTTTTTCTCGTTTAAAATAAAGTTTCGGTTTGTTAGGAAACAATTTTTGATCAGCTGTAAAAGAGCCCATCCTCTGCAGCATCCCACAGGTGGCGCAATATTGTTTAAACCTTTTAAAGTCTCTTTATTTTCGTAGCCCAGAAGCTCAACATCTGAACCCCCAGAACCTCAGAACAATGAATTTTGTCAGCCAGCTCGAGCGCTGCGTACAGGAGATGGCGCAGAAAGGTAACACAGGGTGGACTTGTAATGTTCGACCACTCATGTAGCCTGCGGGTGCCGTGCTTGGCTGTCGATTTCAAACCGTCCTTGCACCCCAGCTGTCTTGCCAATTCTATGCCTGACTTGCACAGCTAGAGGCACAGCCCGCATAAAAATAGGCACTCTGCGATCCATCATGAACTCATCATCTCTACGCAGAGGCACGAATCAAGGACGCTATCCAAAACAAGGCAGACCTAGATGCTCAGATTCAGGCCGTGCAAGCGGACCTTCGAGGGTTGAAGGAGGAAGCACAGGTACGGTGACATGTTTTCCTTCTGACTTCCAGTCCAGGAAATTCTCGAAGGTTGCCCTGGCCTGGCTCCGCATTTGCCTCAAGGTCCAACACAAGGCTGCGCTCACTCTTTAAGGCTCGCATAGGCATTCCAGATGAGGCTTACATCTATATTGTGGTTTTAATGCTGCTCACACATGCAGGCCTCACATCAGAGTGCATCTCACCAGAGAGCACAGAGGCAGAACCTGGAGGGGGAAATTGCCGAAATGAGGGAGACCAATATGAAGCTGCGTCAGGTATTTTGACCTGATTTAAACAGGGTCAGGGGACCTCTCGACGTGCCGTATATGAACCCTTTCCAGGATTCGACTTTCAAGCACATAAATCTTTTTTTTTTGCTGCTGCAACGACTTGGCAACAATTTGGCTGGTAAACTCAGGTGGAAAACCCTCTCTCTGTATTGCCCAATGAGAGTTATGCACTTGACACGGTAGCAATTAGCACTGCATATATCTGACCTTGTCTTTGCGGTCAAGCTCTTAAACTCTGCCAATTCGTGTTTTCAAAATTTTCCTGGTGAATGAACAGAGAGCACATTGAAGTGATCGAAGCAAATTCCTTGCCCAAATAAGCCACCCCTAGCTTAGCGGAGTATTCCACTTGGTGCAACCTAGATCACAGTGCAGGCGCCAAACTGCAAGCGTGTGTAAAATCCATGCCGACCCAAGTAGCACTTGTTGCATCATCTTGCAACCTTGTAACCCATAAGCGTATCCATGCATCACCAACTCACACCCTCAGGTCCTCTTTGTTTGATTTCTTTTGACAGGAAGTGAGTGAGGTGGCGGAACTCATCAGCAACCTGGATGCTTCCAGGATCCAGGAGAAGGTTAAGTTCATTGAGCGGTGCCAAGCACTGCAGCTGGTCACCAGGTAAGGGACCCTTCTCTTCTGTTTCCTCGTTCTTTCTTGCAAAATGCTGAACTTCTTGATCTCAGAGTCAAAGGCCACACACACACACACACACACACACACACACACACACACACACACACACACAACAAACAAACAAACAAACAAACAAACAAACAAACAAACAAACAAACACACTGTCGAATTTCCACATCGCTGCAACCATGTTACCTGCAGGTCACTCATTACCAGGTGTAATGAGGCTAAGCAAGCCTGAGAGATGAAGCCTGGCGAGCCATGGAGGTTACAAATAGTTTGCTTACACCAAATGACTTGAGCAAAGGATATTATCATCTGCAGACTCATTGAACATTACAGAAATTTCATGCACTGGAATTGGCAATTGCTGATGCCAAGCCCGTTGGGCCATCACAATGTTCTTTCTTAAAAGAAAAGAAAAAAGTCAACGCCAGCCAAGAGGCCGCGAGCATAAGGAAAGGTTCCCCAACTAGCAAGCTAACGAGGGTCTCACTAAAGGGCCCTCAAACCTGAACTAGACATAGCTAGCCTTGGAGAAAGCCAGAAATAAAGCCAATGGGGATCTGGAAGGTTGTCGGCCATGCTCCTGGTCGCCTGGACTCCTCTTCTCCCGCTCTCCACCGCCACCCCCCCCCCCCTTTACACTCACAAACACACCCACACATACACACACATACACACACAGAAGGCCCTTGTCCGGTGTTTAAAGAAAAGAAAAGTCTACGCAGGCCACAGGCCGCGTGCATTAAGGAAAGGTCCCTTAACTAGCAAGCTAGCAAGGGCCTCACCAGAGGTCCCTCAAAACTACACTAGCTACAGCTAGCCTAAGAGAGGGAAAGAGACTGAACTAATGAGGATCAGGCCGGTGTTTATAATAGCCATAAATTTCTGGATGGCACGGCAGCTCAACTTAGATGCTAGTGATTTGGCTGGCTAATCCCAAGTTGATAAGAGGTTTAATGGTGTGGTCATTATAGATAGTGCCTGTTACCAATAAAGATGATGATGTGCAAGGTCACCTTGTTGTTCCTGTTTAAGTTCTTTGCGCTGCGGGATTCGGGCCTAGTTACAGTGCTGGCATGCTGGGCGGTTGCAGCTTCCAAAATGGGAAAGGAATTGGTGCGTATCAGGGCAGAATTTAAATCAAGAGATGAATCCCTGTCTTGAGGAGGGATCTTAGTCAGATCAAGGTGGGCAGATCGGTTTGGGATAGAGCGCACAAAAAGTAAAAAGGACAACATACTGTACAGTGACTGCCGATAGGCTTTCATTATATTTCCAAGCCATTGGCATAGGGAATGCTTGCACAATCTCAGGAACCTACACAAATAAGATCAGGTGTTTGCACATCACTCTGATGTAAACCTTGTGGTGTTGGGAGCCTTGCTCCTCTCCTTAAACAACGCTTGAGGTGCTAACCGCCTGCGCAACTTTTCCTTTTTCTGATGTAAACAAGCAGGTTGCTAGGAGCACTTGTTCCTGAGGGTCACACTGAAGTAAATGTTCCTTGCATCATACCTGGAAAGTGAAGTGCAAGGCACCTCTTTGTGAGCCATGGCCAGCATCCTGCATGGGCCCTCTTGCTTGCTCATCATCTTCAGGCAAATGCCACTTCGTGTTGTAAGCTAAATGCAATACCAAACCACGTCTGGATGTTGCATGTACTCTACAGGACTGCTGACGCATTCATCAGAGAGGCCACCAAGCATCGCAGAAGAGCAAGCCTAAAGGTTTACAAGGTTTACAAGGGAACATAACCTTCAGCCAGATAGTTTGGCTGCTCAGTGCGTTGAAAGAAATCCATCAATTCAGAGGTAAAACGATAATTGCCATTGTCTTGATACTGGAAAAAACGAAATACGTCCTCAGAGCCAACATGGGAGAAATAGAAAGATCCTTCTTCATTTATCACTATTCTGTGTGCAGAGAAGTCATAGAAAAGATATGCATACTTCCTTTTAAGACAGCACAAAAAGGTGCAAGAGCAAAGAAAAATAGCATGCCTTTCATCTTGTAATTGTTCTGAAGAACATAAATCACAATGAGGTGTGTGTCCATGCCAAAGAGAAGTTTCAACTCGAAGCTTGTGAACGTGCAAACGGAAGCAAGCACTGTTTCTTTGCATATGCCTACCCAAATCCAGATACAAATACCTAGGAGTATGGAAAGGTCTGCCATAAGCAGAATTATGCCTGAAGGGAAGTGCCACCCAGTTGTGGTACTTGGTCAACTTGCTCAACTGACCACCATGTTCAACCTGATCCTCAGATAGCCACACACTCCTATGTCTGTTCCGCAGATCAACTACAAAGTCTTTAATCCCAATAGGCTGACGGGAGTAAACATTTTGAATAAAACAGTTGCGCCTGTCTAATCCCTGAAAGGCAGTCATAAACTCTGATGCCCAACACTTCTTAGAAATACTGCTCATATCAATATCCGCTCCAAGCACCTTGCGTAATGTTTGGCTGTTGCAGACAAGGGAGGCATTATAGAATCTGATAGCTGCTCGAAACCAATAGAATTGCAAGCCTAAAAGATTTGGTTTTTCAAGACCAGAGTCTGCTCTGACAAGATTGTGCTGCGAGTTAGTTGAATTATTTTAGCAATCATAAGATTATGTTTTGACCGTATTTTTTCCTCCCCTGCTATAGGATAGATGATCTTAGAGGGAAAGAGAATTAGGATGCGCCCTCATTGTTGCAGACCTGGCACCCCTTGTGTGCTGCCCCTTGCCTGCTTCCTGCTGTCGTGCTCAGTTCCCTTTTTAGCTTGCCTCTTGCTCTTGCTAAGCTCAGAGAGTTCTCTTCCTCTTCCTCTGCAATCTTCCTTGAAAACCACTCGGGCTGGGTTTTGGGGTTCCCAAAAAGGAACATGAGCCAGGGTAGGACATCCACACAAAGTTTGAAAAGAGGATTGGAGTGTGGCTGGCATTTGCAGAATGAAAACACATAGGAAGCCTGAGTTCTCCATACCACTGTCTAGGATGTGTGTGGAACCATTGGAAGCCTTAAAACCCCTTCAAGGGCTTGGTCTCGGCACTCATAAAGCCGCCTTGGTGCTTGCCCTTGAGGAGGCACCTTTAGCTAACGACTTCCACCAAGATCAGGCACGGAGTGCTCCTCCTGCTCCACATTGGCCTCGTTGTGTTCCCTCTTCCTTCCTTGGCGGAGGGGATACACAGTGCTTCAAAGCAAAGCAAATTTGGACTTTAAAGCTCCGTAGTAGTAATGTAGGTGGTGCCACAATTTCAATGCTTGCTGGGCTGCTAGGACACGAAGGCGAGATCCAGGAATCTCGACAAGAAGAGTCTCCAAGAAGAGAGAAGAGTGTGGGGAAAACTGTTTTTGTCTTCTGACGACTGAAACTATTAGGCGGTGAATTCACCACCTAATTTCTTCTCGAGGACGACCAGACAAAGTCGACGTCCTTCAAGGTTTGTTTTTTCCATTTAGGCTGCTGTGGGGAAAAAAGGAACGACCAGAAATGGACGATTCTGTGCTGTACAAGATGAATTTGATAGAAGTGGGTTGGACAAGTGTCTCCACTTCTTATGCTTGCCTGTTCTTGCGCGAGGACTTGCATGCAGTTGCCTCTGTATCCTCCACCTGTCCCTGGTCTCCACCTCAGTGTGCACCTTTCCTACGTATTTTCTTGGATCGCGCGTACAGCACTTGAGAGTGCACCTAAAATTGCATTGTCGCTTGGCCACTCTGCTTCTTACAAATCAGCAGATCCATCAGGCAAATTACAGGGAGCTCCAACTGCAAAGAGTGCCTGTGCCTCTTTCTCAGGTGCTTGAAGAGGAGGCACAAGCTCATGGCCGCATGCCTTCGAGCCGCTTGCCAGAGGATGCACCAAACACCTGGTGGGGATTCTTAATTTATCAGAATCACTGAGTTCTTTGCTTGCATAAGAACTCAGGTTTTTGGAGGTTTCTGGAAGTGAGATGTGTGACCTGTGTATTTTCCTATCTCAGTTTCTCCATGTATTTGTATTTCCAGTATCTCTCTTCAACTTGCCTCAGGCTAATTTTTAGAGCCTGAGGCACACTTCCTGCCTTCTTTTTGTCTGTCCTCTCTACCCTTTTATGCCTGGCAAGTTGTTGAGTTTGCTGTGTAAATGCAACATTCCCCACACATTTTTTTGTATCTCGCTGTGTAAATGCAACATTCCTCACGCATCTCACGTTGCAACTGGAATAAAACTTAAATCACAACTGATGGTGCCGTCAGGCAGCTGATTCTGCATCCTGTGTTTCTTGATGCAGGAGTGAGAAGGCAATTAGGGCCCACTTCGGGGTGGCAAACGTTTGCCCCAAGACACCAGACCCAAATCCAAGGGCTTTGCCTGCACGCTTCCCAGAGGCCCCAGAAGAAGAGTTTTACAAGTGTGTGAAGAGACAGGGAATGTAGCTTGGCACTGCATAAATTTCTATATCTTCAATAGCATAATCCTGGTCTTGAAGCTCATTCCTCCCCCTGCAATGGTGTCCAGGTGGTTCCCTGCCTACTCCAGACTCAAGGCTCCATCTGGCACCAGGTAGCAGCTTTTATCACCGCTCCTGCTTTCCTTGACCGATACAGTGTTTCACAATTTCGTGAACCTGGCCTCTTCGACAATGTCCAGTATATTGCATTTTCCTTGTCTGCTTTCTATCTTTGTACGAGCTGCAGGGTTGCAATGAGGGCTGTGTGCCTGCCATGTGCTGGGAGTGCTGAGGTATGGCTGCAAGCGTGCGTATTTAAGTGGCTGCAGTAGATAGTGCTTTCAGTCATTTTCAATTATAAACTTGGCTCCTGCTGCCTCATGGTTTGGTTCAACCTTTGGTCCTGCAATGCACGTAGGACATGTACACAAGTGAAGGCACTGGGATGCGGCGTGTTCCAAGCCCTCTCCTGGTAAGCTTCAGCATGTGATCCTTCTGTATGCTGTCCTGTTTTGGACAGAAGAGTTGAAGGCACCGGTTTCCCTCTTGCATCTTATAGCCCTGCTGGGACTGTGATGAGTTCTTACTCCATATCATACATCCAGGATTTCTGCCGCAACAATGGGGTAGAGGTCCTTGCAGCGCAGCCTCCAGGGAGAGGAATGCGCATTCGTGAACCATACAGTGAAAGTGCTCAGGTGCGCCTATGAAGGTGTTCAATGTTGGCCATGCATTCTGAGCCGTGTCCTATGAAGGCAGCTTTTCCCGAGACATTTGAGTTGGAAATAATTGTCAGGTTACCTGTGAGTCCTCGTTCACAGGACCTCGTTCTCCGTCACTGCAATGCAAGCAGCCCCCTATTTTTGTGAATTTCAGGGCTTCCAAACAAACAAAGGGTCATGCTGAGGGCCTATTCTTAGAAAATAAAGCTATGTAGGCAGTGAAAACACTCCCCACAGCAGCTCAGGAAAAGAGGATACCTAAGGCTGAGGCACCACGTATTCCTTCCACCAAGAGAAGAGAAAGAAAAGATAGAGGTTGATGGGGACTGAGAAGGTACTAGAGGTAATCCATGCTTGATCTTGTTGACAAGAGTTGAAAGAAGCTTTTTCAAGAGCGCGTTTGGTGCTAGCAAGTCGATAAGCGTTCTGGACAGAATGAACATGAATCTTAAAATCAAGCTTTAGGGATTCATGGGTGTTAAGACCAAGCCAGTCAAGGGGCCCCAAAGTGTGAGGGGTGTAGATGACCCCACCCACACCTTACAGAGTGATGTAGAGGATAACTTGAGTTGAAGCCCTTGAAAGATGGTGGCCGAGGTCGCGGTGTTGCTGCTTGGAGACCTCAACCTGGCTCTTGGACCTGATTCTTCCCAGTGTTTAACTTCCACGAGATGGATGTGCCTCTGTCCTGAAAGGAGCCTTGTCTCAGCTTATGCAGGGCCTGTTCTAATGAAATAAGACACACAGGCTGATGATGTCTGTGACCGTGAGCAGGACAACTAGACAACAAGAGTTTTAGGCCCCTGATTTGAGTGCCTTGTTCACACCATTGCCCTAATCCCTAAGAACATGAGCACTTCTGTTTGGCCATCCTGTCAATATTTAATTTAGGCATGCTCAACATCATCACCCTCGACACCTCTTTCCTCGCATGCTCAAGGAGATGGCACAGACCCTGCTACCCCTACTTGGCCCAAAGCTACAAGATGGCACACCATACGTCATAATTTCTCACTCCATGGGCTGCTGGATAGGCTATGAGCTGCTACTACGCCTTCGCCTTGCTAGTGAGTTCCTGTTTTCTAACTGATGCTCCTTATAAAAGGCATAGTTTTTGCCCTAATTTGTGGTGAGTCTGTCCGTGCCACTGGGGCTTTGGGGCCAGCACTTGTCGGGTTTGAAATGCAGGTTTGATGCAAGTTCTCATCAGCTATGATTATATGCTTGCTAGGTAGGTGTAGCAATACCCTATTGCATGTTACTGCGCATGAAATAAGCATTTTGTCCTTCTTAGGTTCTTATTCGAGTTCTTCTTGGTGATGCATCAATTTGCATAGTCAGCTCATTTTAATGTATCCACCTGCACCACCAAATTTTGTCTGTAATTCAACTAGGCACTTCCATTTGAATTCGACAGAATATGATGACTTATTGCATGCCTGTATGATCTTGTTGTTAAGCCCAATTCAACAAGACCAATTGTTTAACAGTTTGCACAAGGAGAGTGCAGCAAGGAAAAGCAAACCTTGAAACATTGGAATGTGATTTTGCACAAGATATGTCCAAAAACATTCCATAGTTGTTTTTGTGCTTGCAGGCCTACCTCTGCCATTGTCTTGGTTTTTGGGTGCAATGCCGTAAGTACCACTGGCTAAAGGAACAGGATGCTTGATCAGAGGGTGGGAGAAATACCGCTTTGCTGAGTTCATGGTGAATCAGCATGAAGTAAGGCGCAAATATTTCCAGACTTGTCTAGAACAATGTTTCACTTACTAGTTTAATTCACAAACAGTTGCAAGTGATTTCGTCACGTCCAACGATCACAGCATGATGAAATTCAGAAGGTGCGCATTTTGAGGTCCCGTGAATGCAAGTATGTCCCTGGGTTGCAGTGCTGTACACCTTAGTTGCACATCACCTTTCAAACCGTAGTGCAATCCAGATCTGACAATGAACAGTGAATACCCCAGTTTCCAGCATTGCTCCTGCAGGTGCCCCTCGATCCCCTTTGAGGCACGCCCATGGCGTCTGCAGCACCTGCTGAATGATGAGCAATTCAAGGTGCAACTTGGCCTATGGGTGCCTAAGGCTTAAGCAGAGAATCCAAGGAGGTGTTTTGCTCTGCCAAAGTTAATCTTGACCATGCAAGGATGAATGGCAACAAAAAGCCGTACAAAGCTTCTCGGTCGCTTCACGGTCGCTGGCTTGGAAGATTCACTCCACCCTTTGTTCCCTGTAACGCAAGGATGAGTGCCGCGGCTGGGACATCAACGATGCTGTTTTCCAGATGTGGGCTGTCTTTGAGCCAATGCTTAGGGCAGACTTCCACATTTTTGACTCGTACAAGCTCCAAGGCCCTGTTCCTCCACCCTTTGACAACCTGCCTATCCACGCTTTCTGGGTGGGTGCCTGGCTTAGCATTGAAGCAAACTTTTAGGACTAGAAAGTGGATCGCACCTAGCCTGCTATATCCTTCATATGAGATCTAATTGTAGAGGTGCTGGTGACGCAACACAGAAATTTTTACATGACTGTACACTTCAACCGGTCTTCCCTTAATGCACGCGGCCTTTGGCTTGCGTAGACTTTTCTTTTTCTTTTCCTTTCAACTGGTGTGCTTGCGCTGTTGTAACACAGGGGACCGCTGACAAGCGCATCACAAAGGAAATGGTTCAGGGCTGGAAGGCGTTTACAACAGGTCCGCCATTCTCAGGCTGCTGCCATATTCAAGCACACATTGCAAAACTCTGTCTTGTATGGGCAAAAAGACACTCAGAAACATCTACCTCCTCCCTCCTGCCAGCATGCGCACACGCGCACACACGCATACATCACACACTACACACCCATACTCATGCTCTCTCCTGATTCCAGGTCCGTTCTCATGTACAGCCATTGAAGGCAACCACCTGTGGCCCCTGCAGAAAGAGCCTAAGCTGCGCTGGTTGCAACTCATCACAGATCAGCTTGCTTGCTTACCAACCTACGCAGAGGCACAACTGCCTGTGAAATGAGTCACTGAGAGAAGATTGAGAATTTTGAGATGAAGCTCCTTTGAATAACGACTGTGGTAGCCTTTTTGTAACTCTACTTTTGTGTTGTGTTACGTGTCAAAAGGTTGAAATCAAGGTATAAGTAAAGAAGACAGTTGAGTTAGCCAAAGGGCTATCAGTGAAAGATTTTCCATCTGTGAAAGAAAAGAAAAAGGAAAACTATGTAGGCAGTGAAACACTCCCTACATCAATTAAGGAAAGGGGGCCACTTGGTGCACAGACTGTATGACCCACCCACCACGAAGTGCAGACTGAGAGAAGCACGGCATGCAGAGAAAGAAGACAGGTCCAGCAACGAGAAAAGAAAGCAGGATGATCGCTGAAAGGCTGGAGTTCCAGACCTTCAACAACAATCAGAGTCAGAAACGTCGGCCTTCCAACCAAGGAAAGCCATGCCCAGCAGCTATCTGCTGAGCACAACTAAAGTCTGCATTCTGGCAGACTAGCTTAACTAGCTGCTAGCAACTGCTGACCACGCAGAAGCCTGTGGAACAGCCCTTAGAGCACTGGTGCCGACACATTAAGTGCACGCCTTGCCCGGCCCCCAGACCAATCTGTGCTTGAATGCTTGGAGAAAAGCATCAAAATGCTGTAGCTAGAGAGGCAGCGCAATATTTTAAAGATTCTAGAAAGAAAAGAAAGACTGTGTAGGCAGGCGAAACCCTCTGTACATAAATTGAGGAAAAGGAGACATTGCCTCAAGAAAGCTGTAAGCCTACTCCACAACTAAGGTAAAGAACAATAAGGGCGAGTAGGATCCAGAGGTTCCCTGGAAGAACCTGGCCCCAGAACTTGGCTGTGAAAAGTGTTTATACCAATGGCACGCCTAGTGGTTACAAGTTTGTAAGCGTACTTTCCAGAATGTGCATGGAGTTGATGTGCATGCTTGCTAGCATGTTGGTGGTCAAGGCTGTGTCCTGTGTAAAAAGTCCCACCAACATGCTGTAGAACGGTTTTGAAGGTCATAATTATCCCTCTAACATCCTTGCAGACTGCAACATGCTGCCACTGTGCCGCCTCCAACTGTGATCCAGGCTTCGCATCTTAACATTATCAAAGTTTCATTCAAGTGCTCATGCAACTGACTTGCATTTAGTGATGAGGATACCTCACGTGTTTACCTGTGCTGGTCCTTTGTGTGGTCCCATGCCTGTTACATAACACATGGTGTGAGCAGGAGGAGGAATAAGGAGAAGAACCTGAAGTGGGTTGGCATGGTAAGGAGCAACCAGGTTAGCATATGGACGGCTGGAGGTGTGACTCACAGGGGACTCGGAGTCCTCTTAGGAAAATTACCAGGAGAGAGGAAATGGATTATAAATCTGTTCTAGGCATTTGCTGCGCCAGCTGAACATCACTTCCTATGTCTGTTTCAAACAAGCCAGATCCCCAAGGGCTTTTCCTGTGAGCTTTTGGGATCAGTCTGCAAGCAACATCGTTGTGTTTGGTTTTCATGACACAAGCCTTGTCATGATGCCATTACAACCCGAGGCCAATAAGCAATAAGCGGCGTGTCCTTAGGAAAAAGCTTGGAATTGCTAAATTCATACAGTCCCAACTGAAGCCTCCTGTCAGTACCCAGCCTGAGGCCGATAGTGCCAAAACCATCTTAGGTCAAAACAAGGAGAACCAAGCCCTATGCAATGCCATCATGCCCATATGGGGCTAGAACACATAGACTTGGACTCCCCCCTCCTCCAGCAAATTGAAAGCATTTCCAGTTGCACAAGAGGAGCCATGAAAAACATAGATGACACACAGAACAAAGAAAGCAACGACATTGCACGCGAACAATTGAACAAAATGATCAATAGAAATCCCAAACAAGCGCACAAAGAAATCTTCAGAGATAAAAATGCACAGCCTAGAGCAGGCCTACAAGCCCTCCGGGACCCTAAAACTAACACTATAGAGACCGAACCAGTAAGACAGGCCCAAATCATTGAAAGGTACTACACAGAAGCAATGAGTGCGGTGAACATCAAAACTGGTAAATATCTGCCAGAAGAAGCACCTCGCAACTACCCCTGGGAACAGGCTGGAAAAACAGAAACTGTTCCGGATCCCTTCATGCTCCAATCCCACATCACAAAAGATGAAGAACAAGGAAATGGGCAAAGAGACTGGTTGCATTATAAGATCCTTGACAAAAGCACATTCAATGAGTGTATTAAATCACTCTGCAATAACAAATCACCAGGACCTGATGGAATAGTGAATGAGATCCTCAGAATGCTTCCACATGACATTCATGAAAGCATCCATAAACTCTTCATCATCATGTGGGCAACTCGCCACACCCCAGTTCTATGGAAGACCAGTGATACCATCCTGATTGACAAAAATAAAGGCAAAGAGACAGAGCTGTCCTCCTATAGGCCCATTGGGCTTCAAGGCAAGTTGCCAACACTCTCTATAAACTCTGGACTCGCATGGTCACAAACACACTCTATGAATATGCCGAAGCACACTCCCTGCTAAGCTCTACTCAAGCCGTTTTCCGCAACCAAAAAGACACAATCCACCAGCTCCAAAATGTCATCATGGGACTCGAGGATGCCAAAGCGTTTGGGAAAGATATCTACGCTCTGATTGTAGATTTCACCTCCGCCCTTAACACCACTGACCATGACAGAATGCTCTGGATTATGTATGACCTGGGCTTCCCTACTGATGCCATCGACACAGTCAAAAATCTCTATGAAGATGCCACCACTCAAGTCAGGCTTCCATCAGGAGATAGCACCAAGAAAATCCCTGTGGAGAGAGGCACTATCCAAGGTGATACTTTGTCCCCCTTCCTGTTTCTGCTCTATATGGAACCCCTCCTACGTTGGCTCCATGTAGGAGCGCGTGGATACCAACATGGCTGCATCCCTGACCGCAATGCCAGGGACAATCACCTTGAAAACATCCTGAGCAGCGCTGCTTTTGCTGATGACCTGCTGTGCCCCACAAGCACAATATAAGACCTCAAAGTTCAAGCCCAAAAGCTTACCCTATACTCAGATTGGGCAGCGCTCAATATCTCAGGCAGTAAAACAAAAGCCACAGGCATCCTTCACAGCCATCCTTCAAAAGGCCAAAACGGCGTCACACCTCCCCAACTCCTCAGCCACAACCTCCTAGATAAGATAGAAATTCAAGGGCAGAAAGCCCAATTCCTGCCATCTGACAAGCCATTCCCCTACCTTGGCGTCCAACTCACCATGGACTTAAATTGGAAGCACCAGATCCAAAATATGACCTGCAAACTGGGAGACAAGCTTGAAAAACTTGACTTCTCCCAGACCTCTCCGCGTCAAGCCAAAGATATGATCCGTATTGCTATTAGTCCTAGTCTCGCCTATGCATTTGCAGTTACTCCCTGCACTCCAGCAGACCTTATTATTTGGGACAAAATGATTGACAGAACCATCAAATTCAAATACAATCTTGCCAAAAGCACACCAGCAGCTATGATTCGAGAGGATGTCAATAACTTTGGTCTAGGGCGCACCTCTCTTTGCGTAGAATACTACAGACGCATGGCCTCAGCGCTCACTTCCAGCCTGGAGGACCCCTCTGCAAGGCACCGCACTGTCAGCCTTCATCTCCTCACCAAACAAATATCACACCTGAAAAGCCTGTCCATGGACTTCCTTCAGAAGATTGTTAAAACCAACCTTCGCGTAAAAAGACAACTTAATCACTGCATGCGAGCCCGCCAATTAATCAGCATCCACCGCAGTGAACTCCACCTCAGAAAGGAAGGAGTAAGCATGTTCCATGACGAACTGAAAATCATAGCTGAAGCTCTGTCGCTACACAAACAAACCCCCCGCAACCTATCAGACCTTATCACCTCCATTGTTCAACCCCTAATGAGCCTTGATATCAATGGAATACATGACCTCATGACCCCTTGCGAAACAAAAGTTGCCCAACTCCAGGCAAAATACTCTAGGGTGAACAACAAATGCAAAATAGCACTCAACAGACTGGCAGCCCTTGTTAATCTGCCCTCAACCGAAGAACTCAACACTGAAGCTATCCAAAAGATCCTTACTCAAAAGAATACGAAGGCAAATCTTTCTGCAGCCCACCGCCGCATCAATAATACCCACATAAGCGGCCTCATTGATACCCAATTTAATGAAGAATCCAACCATTCAGGCAACATTCATGCACAACCCCAATCCTGCAATAATCACCCTACACAAGTTGTACCCACACAACAACCTCTCTCTGCAACTCACTACAGACATGAGATTACTGGGCGTCACCTCCCAAGGACGCCAACTTCGCGCTCAGCTCCAACACCTAGCACAAGTACAGCATGCCCAACCCATCCAGCATCACAAAACACACACCAACCCATTAATATACCAACCACACAACAGATCTGCCCCATTACACAAGAGGTGATTCCTGCTAGTGTGAATTCCTCTATAGATGAACCACCTAGTAGGAGAACTCGCTCTCAGTGCAGATCCAACAATCACTTGCCTGCCCACCCAGCCTGCACACCCGTGCAAGGCACCGCCGGACTCCCTGAAAATGCTTCCACCCTGAATGCTAGTCTGCCTGGACTACAGAATGAAGGCCCTGAAGATGGACCTCCCAGCACACGCACACGCTCTAGCAGGAAACGAGAACTTAGCCAATCTCAGCAGCACTTGAGTCAAGACATCCAAGAATCTAGTATCAATCAGCACCCTGGTATACCTCCTATTGCCCAGACGCAACCTATCACCTTGAACAGCCAAAACACGCCGAATAGTACCCAAAACTCTACCCAAAAGAAAAGGATTGCGCGTCGTGCCGAGACAGAATTCCCTGACACTTCTACCAACCCCCTAACTATAAACTGGCAAGCAAATGATGTATGGATATATGGGAGAGAAATTGGTGAAAGAGCTGGCCGAGAAACACAAAGCCAATCATGCAATCAATGTTGTGTACTATGATGAAATTCATATCACCCATATAGATGATTGGAGAATCTGCCCAGCCAGGTGGGAAGACAAATGTGATGGCCCCCCGCAATATCTTCCTGAACAAAAACAATACCAAACTCACTATGGATCCATGATCATAGAGAAGTGGGCCCTCTCAATCTTCAAAAAAGCTGGCTTCCACCCCGACCCAGAGAGTATCTGCAAAGCTGCTTGCACAGACACGCACGAAGGTGCACACTGCCAAATATGCAACTACCATCATGGCTATGAGTTTGCTGGCTCTGAAACTCCATACCTGGACATGTATGTCTGTGATGTCTGCGAACGTACATACCACTGGAAATGCATGCGAGAACTTGGATGCTATAATGATGAGCAAAGGCAAGAGGTTGATGCAAATGAGGCCTGGGCCTGTCCAGCCTGCGCTACCCTCAGCGACGAAGACAAAGTCAAGAGGACACATGATTCTCAGGAAGAACTCCTCAAGGTCTCTTGGTTACCCACCTGGGAGCCAGAAGGACTCAAATCTCGCTGGCCACTTTTTGACCAGCGGATACAAGAATTTGAATCCCAGCTAAACAAACCCAACCTTCTCTAACCCACAGCAGACTCTACCCTTTCTGATCTCGAGAGGCAAGGAATCAACACATCTGACACACACAATACATGGAGACAAAAACTTGACATTGGACTTCGCAATAAAGTTACTTTTGATATGCAACCTACCAATCCACAAGCGGACATCAAACCCACAGGCACCTGTGAGTTTTGGGTCCAAGAGATAGATCTTGTGAAGCACCATCATGAACCATATGATGCATCCTCCAATCACCACCCAACAGGTGAAACTCCAGAAAACAACACCCCATCCATCCCACCCCCCATCACCCTCCCTGAAATCTACAAATCCAGAGTGGCATGCATCTACAACACAAACAGCAAATGTGCCGGGATGATAACCCCTCAACGTTTTGACATCCTTTTCCAAGCATTCCAAAGGTCCAAGGCAGAGGGTTTGCATGACAGCATCCGCCCTGCCCCAGCAAGCTTTGCATCTGAGGTTCTGGGGCTCCTAGCCCGCAAGAATAAGTTGGAGGACAACAACCACAGCAAGAAAATTAAAGATTCCTTCTCACGGACCCTTCCAGCTCACATCCACTGTGCTTTCCGAAAATGGGCTCAGGTCACCCAAGAAAAAATGGCATCTCCTTTGGACTTTGATCCTGAGTACCATCACTATTGGAGTTCTGATCCCCGCGACATTATATTCGGTGCCCACCATGACTCTCTCTCCTCCAGATTTTCTGGGATGTCTATATGTCACCATATCTATGATGAGAAAGCCATGAAATCTGCATTGCGTCATGCCATTTACTCAGCTGTCCTGAACACAGAGGCTACAGCCACCTTCATGCTCCTGCCGGCAAGCGGCAGGCACATGATAGGCAACCCCTACTCTACACTCCTCAACGCTTTCCCGCACTTTTGCTACAAGCTCGGGACCATTCCCCAAAAAGAACTGACATATGACAAACCTCAATCCTGGAACAGCCAGGAGGTTGCCCTCCCCCAACATACCTGGGATTTACAAGTAATTGCAGTCTGGAATCCAGCTGCAAGGGTCCACTTGAACAACCAGAACAATAACTGGCTCAAGAACCTAGCTAATGACATCAAAGGGGCCAGAGGGTTTCTTCATCATGTAAGTAACGACCCCATCCTAAATCAAAGGCATAAAGTGATGCCTGGATTAAGGAAATGTGAAAAACTTCCTCCCGATACAAAACAGGCGTCTCATGGATCCCACATGAGACTGTACAGCTCCGCCCCACGCATGATTGACCAAACTCCCTGCCAGTCAAATCCCTACCTGGAACTCAAAGTCGAAGATTGGAAGTCTTGGACCTACACAGACGGTAGCTGCAAGGCCCAAAATGGTGCCCCTGTCATAGGGGCAGGCGTGTACCATCCAATTAGTAATAAAATAAGCATGGTAGACCCTAATGGCGAAGGTATTACCAATGACATAGGAAGAGCTGAGCTGGCTGCCATTTCTGCTGCGCTCACTCAAGATTACAAAGCAATTGCCACAGATAGCCTGGCCTCTCTTTTTCAATCCAGGAAGCAAATCCTGTACCCAGAGAAACATAGACATCACGTGCAAGGAGATATTTTGAAAATGATCGCGAACATTGCCCGGAATTCTCAAGATCACATACATTTCTACAAAGTCAAGGCCCATGCTGGAATAGCTGGGAATGAATGCGCAGATCAAATTGCTAAATACCAGGCCACCTTCAAAAATTACAACCTGCATGATACTGGACTCCCCAGCCCTGGCCCCAGAGGAAACCCCTTCCACGATTCTACTTGGCTGGCCCATGAAGAGACAGAATCTAGGCCCTCCCGATGCAGACCATCTTCTCCACGCTTAAAGTACCTCCCAGACCTTAAAAATGCTTTGAAATCTTATATGCATGCCAAGCACAAGCTGGGCTATGCTAACCAGAAGACAGGCTATTACACTTATTACAAGAACTTGCTACCACATGTACACAAAAAAATTAGCAATGCCTTTTGGAGCATGCCTCAAATCTCAACCAGAATGAAACGCACTGCCTTTCAGTACCGCACAGGCACCCTTTACAACCAGAAACATGCAGTTAGATTTAAACGATCCATTAGCCTTACGTGCCCACTCCCTGATTGCCATCACATGGACAGCGGTCTCCACATCCTTTCTGGGTGCCAATGCCCCATCATGCGCAACATGGTGACTGAATGTCACAATATTGCTTGCAGGATGATTTTGAAAGAGATCAGTGATGGCTCTTATGGGGCCAATCTTGTGCAGGTGGATGCAGGTAGCTCTGACCGTTTGGCTCAAAATGACCTGCACGTCCCTGGGCATGTCTCTAACCGTATCGTACCCTCCTATCTTTTCAAGCAAAACATTCCTGAGCAGGCTAGACGCAGCTCCAGCCGCCCTGATGCTATCTTGGTCACTCCCCAACTTGGGGTTGAACCCACAAACACAAACAGGCCAAACACTCCACCCTCACACCGGGTAGTGCGCAGTACTACTTAAAGTACGAGAGATAACTAGAAGCACAAACCGGGCAAGACAACCCCATGAACCAAATATCCCAGACCGCCACATTCACTTGATAGAAGTTAAATACTGTGAAGATACCAGGTTTCATACCCAACTAGAAGCTGCCAAACAACAGCATAGTGAACTGTGCGAACAACTTCAAGGAGCCAGTATCACAATTCACCCAATTCTGTTGGGTGTGGGCGGAGCTATCTACACTACACATACACTGGATCAATTAAGAAAACTAGGAATGGACTCCCAGAGGTCTGAAACTCTGGGAAAGAAACTTCATGCCCATTCTGTCCAATATGCGCACAAACTTACCTCGACTAGGTGTGCCATTGAAAACAAGCAAGCTCATCATAACACTGGTACCTTGGTTCAGCACGCTGCCAGAAACCCACCTGATCCACACTAAATTCCTTTTAAGACCGGTGAGGGAGGCTCACGGCTCTTCAGGGCCAATGTGCCGCCCTTTCCTTAACTGATGTAGGGAGATTTTTCTCTGCCTACGTAGATTTTTCTTTTTCTTTTTTTTCTTTTCTTTTTTCTTTTCCTTAGCATGAGTTTTCGATGGTGGTAGGCTACGTCTCTGCAAACCATCAGTACACTGCAAACAATTTCAAGGAAGCACATTATCATGATACTTATCGAGTCAGAGCAATTGATAAGGCCCAGCAGATGAATGCTCCTGGGGACAAGACCATGCATGAATAGCAATTGTAAAAGCTGCCTTAGACTTCGCAGAGACAAACTGCATATCAGAGCACAACACTGCCCTCAGTCTCTGTTGCGAAGCCCTCACTCAGCAAAGGTGCACATGGCTCATTCCTTGTTGCAATGGATGCTTGCTGTAGGGAAAAGCTCCAAGAACAAGGCATTGAAGTCCCTGAAAATATCTCCAGGGAAATTCCTGACTGGGCTTTTCCCAATGGTGCTGGCCCCTCTGCCCGACACCAAAGCCGTCCTGATGCTGTCTTTGTGCGCTCTATCCCACGGAGAGCAACCCATCTCGACCCTAAAAGGATACCTGCTCAAGATAGGGATATCCACCTTGTGGAACTTAAATTTTGCCCTGACACTAACCCCTTACCCAGCCTCCGAACAACTGCTGACCAGCATGCTGGTACCATATCCAGACTTCGCACCCGTAGTCTCAGAAACCCAAACAGAAATAATAAGGTGACATTGCACACCATTTTACTTGGTGTAGCAGGTACTATCTATAATGACTATACCATCACTCCTCTGGTTGAGCTGGGTCTTACCAGACATAACGCAGAAAAATTAGCCTCTCAATTAAGTTGCCATGCACTCCAATCACTAACAAAAATAATAAACACCAGGCACTCATTATACTTGCAGGGTTCTTTGGGCAGGGGCGGCACTGGGGGTGAGGCAGTTCAGAGCAGGAGGAGGAGAGTCCACGCCCACAGGCGCATGGCTGACAGCAACCCGCCAGACCCGCATTAGTTGCTCTCCATTGGTTCGTAGCTTGGTTTAGGCTGGGCCTGTGAACCTCCTTGGTGAGGCCCCAGCTAGCTTGCTAGTTAGGGGACCTTTCCTTAATGCACGCAGCCAGACCTGGCCTGCGTAGTCTTCTTTCTTTTCTTAGAGCACAACACAGCAGGACTGCACGCTCCTGCTTTGATCTGGCAGCGCTGATGATGATGATGCCAAGCATTCAGAAGAGGTGTACTTTAGGTCAAACTCTCTGCTGCTTGTCCTCCAAGATCGTGCCCTTAGCAAAGGATCTACCACATGATGAGAGGTGAAGGCTGACTGGTAAAAAGAATATGAGAAAACGATCGCAGTTTTAAGATTGCAGAAGAAGAACTCCATAATGGCCTCAAGAGCACAGCAATGCCTTAAGGCTTCAACACCTCTTATCATCAAACATGCGATGTCAAAGCTGGGAAATTGAGTTTGAATTCATTTGCACCGTGTGGTGG